>VCMS01000008.1:0-509685 GCA_022539475.1 Gracilaria domingensis
GAGTAATTCTTGCTTTGAGCCACATTCTCCGTTCTTCAACAATCTTTCGAACTGTCTCTTACGCGCATAGTTTCTCAAATCTTGGTCTCCAAGCTGATTCCATTCGAACAGGGCCAGAAAGTATATCAAAACTTCAAGAAGCATTCCGCAAAGCTTCATTCACCCCTTCCTTTACTTCTGCTCTATCGCATTGCTCGCCATCACCTTCCTTGTCGATATTGAGACGTACCGTGAATTTTCAGTCGCTCATGATGCTATCGTTAAAGGAATACGGGCCATCGTTGCGCAGTGGCCCAATAACAAGAGGCTTCGCCAATTGCTTTCCGTGCATCCCAGAATTGAACGAGTTCTTCTCAAAGCCCCGCACAACTACATCATGGGAACTGTCCGGCCTGATGTGCTTTTTGCAGAAGATGGCAGCTTCAAGGTTTGTGAGATCAACTCTCGCTTCTCACTGAATGGGTATCTGGTGGCTGCAGTTAGCAATACTGTCATGCATAATCTTTCCATGCAACCGTCGTCGTTATTGGCACAGCACGGGCTTTCAGCGATCAGCTCGCTCCTATCTTTCATGCCGGATTTGAAGAAGAGACTTACTGCCGACTGCGTCGACACGGTCTGGATCCTGAATGGAAGGGAGCCCGAACATGATATTGCTGCCATCAGTACTACTCTGGATGTTAACGTTCGCCATTGCAAACCGGAGCAGCTGACGTGTGGGGATAACTGTATGGGCAAGATATATTGTAGAGAGACGAATGGATGTATCACGGAAATTCGTTCTTGTGTAATTGAGCTTCACCAAGACGAGTTCCTTTCTTTGGAAGATGATGTTTTAGAAGCACTTGCTTCTCTATCATATCGTGGTCATGCGCTCAACGACTTCCGCACTATTTTCTTGGCCCATGACAAACGTTTGCTCGCCTTACTCCTTTCCGACTACTATGAAATCGACTCATACACCCGTGGACTGTTGCAAAATTATCTTGTCCCACGACGTTCATCGAGAATTCGGATCTTTGTCTTGAGTTTCTGGAAGGGAAGTCACTCGTCTTGAAACCATGCATGTACGGCAAAGGTGCAGGCATTTTGATGCAGAAGAACATGACCGATCAAGACTTTCTCGACAATAGCAGGTTAAACAAACAGAAAGTCCCTCATGTTTTCCAAGAATACATCAAACAACGCCAGATGGAACATCTTCATCCTGACGGGCAAATTTCCAAATTTAAAACGGTGGGAATCATATCTTCTATGGACGGAAAGTTTTATGGCCCAGGAATGTTCCGTAGTAATGGTGGTGATACAGTATCAATCCATGGCGGGGGCCTTGGTTCGTTTCCAGTCTTGGAAATACATGGAATTCCATCGCATACACGCTCAATGTGCTCCGAGCTCCGATTCGCCGATTCTTCCGCAATTCTCAAATCGCTTGCCAGAGATGGAGTTGCTCTTATTGGTGTTCAGAAACGTCTCGGTGACAAGGAAGAATTCGCGAAATTCTTGAGGGAGAAGCTCGGTGCAAAATGCCGAACCCACAGCGATCTGGACGGCGAAGTTTGGGACATAAAGCCGGTGGAGAAGTGGACTGCTCAAAATGCACGATCACACACCACCCGTCCATTTGAAATCCATACGGATGCATCATTTGAGAAGGAACCGCCCCGGTTCGTAGCAATGTCTGTAATCCATGCCGATAGGCGTGGAGGCGGCTTGTTCTCAGTTTCGCGTATATCAGATGCTGTATCTGAATTGGAAAAAGAAGATGTCAAGAATCTGATGACCATAAAGGCCAGGTGGATCGTCCCGAATGAGTTCCGTAAGACTGGAGAAAGAGATACTTTCGCCCCGGTTTTGATGTCCCATGATAAGGCTCGCTTTCGTCAGGACAAGGTTGTTACGGACCACTTACCCCTAGAGGAGGCGGAGAGGTTCAGGAAGTCATTCAAAGCATTTTGTGGAGCAGTTACGAAGGGGATCAGCGATGAGTACTTAGTTCCCCAGCAAACTGTGATTATCCTTGATAATCAGAAATACGCACATTGCCGAACTGAAGTGATGGACTTTGATCGCCATCTACAACGAGTACGATTCGATCTAGCAAACTGTCTCGAAATTTGAGAACAAAACGATCAATAGCCTTATGACATCGAGAACTGAGTAGAAATATTGCGTACAACTCTTTTCTTCACTAAATATATACGGAGATGAAGAGATTTCTTTTAGATCTTCTCGTACGATACATTCTTCGTCACGATTCAGTTCAGAAAACTCTGTTGTTTAAAACAGAGGTGCAATATCCAATGAAAGGGTAGCTATTATTCGCACTTTCATCAAAATTTTGGCATGCTTCGATGAAAAAGAAGCAAATTACCGGGCACTTCAGAAGCTGGGTTTACTAAACCCCCAGACCCCAAGCGGAAGCGCTGCCATAGTTTGTTCCATTAACCCTTTTGCTACGAAGCGTTCAAGCCTATGGAATAGATATAAGCTGTGAACCTGATTGGAAAATAGAAAAATGGTTCGTTCTCAGATTGCCACTTGCCTTTTTCACTTATGTCTATCTCAATAGACATAAAAGCAAACGTACACCGATGGTTTCTACTACAATCATTACGTATCATGACCAATTACTGCGGATGTTACTGAACAGGCGTTCGCCAATAGAAATTGCTGATTCAAAGACCATGTTTGGTATGCATACCACATTTTGTACTACTAGGCATACAACGAAAATAAGTAATTGTTCCGTAGTAGGTGTATCTTTTAATTTTTTACCTTTTCTTTCTAGAAATAAGGTGGTATACGAGAATATACTATAGAATGGTTACTTACTTCAAGACCAAATAAAAAATGTTACTTACGTTCTTTATCTTCGTTACATATTTTATCACGTTACTTTCACGTTACTTACGAGGGCGCCAGCAATGCTCGAGATCCCGATCTGCTCATGCCTTACGAATCATCTTTTCTAGTGGCAACACTTGGCCATCACTGCCTTCATATCAAGTGTCTATGCTGATTATGAAATCTTGAAGATGGATACCAGAAAGTGACAGTCGTCGCCTTGCTACGCAAAACTCCATATTCCTCACATGCAGATAAACATCACTATTGCTTAGCAGCCATCGTTATCGACGATTCCAAAGTCTCAGTGTAGTGCAACGCAATTGCGGGACTCCTTCGCTGATGCGATTCATAACATGCACGGCGATGCCGGGAGGTGGTGGCACACAGTATGAGTAACTGGTGAGATCAGCCCATTCTTGGGTATACTTAATATTAGAATTAGTGTTATGAGGCGCACGGCTTAGCCGGTGGGTCACACACGTGTGGGAAGTTTGCACCCATTAGTTGGGGTATTTTAGATGTTTATTCTAGATATTTTCGCTACACCGCTTGACAGTGGGTTGGCACTCTACACTACTTAGTAGGTTGAGCTGCACCCATTGTCGGGGAAGTAAACGGACTAACCGAGTGTTCGGCTCTGATGTTTCACCCTTGGTGACCGATATCCTCCTCCCGGAGAGTCGACACCTTGTGCAGGGTTCATCATCCGCCTCGCGGCATCATTAACACCACTACCGCTTTCGCGTGTTTACTTTGTGTGTGTTTTCTTTATTTCTGTCCCTGTTATACAGGTAGCACTACTTGGTGTACCGGTGCATACCGTTCGTGGCTCGACACACTCGCGTGGGCTATTACCGCTCTCGCGTGTCATCGCCACACTCGTGGGTACCGCGTGCTACGCACGTGACGCTACTGCCGACTTGTGTCGTGTGTTCTCTACCGCTGGACGCTTCTTCTTCGCCGCTTCGCTCCCTCCATTACTTGGGAAGGGTCGACCCCGGTCTTACACCCGGCATTGCCGTGTCGTACCTGTGGGAGCGCTCTACTGCTGTGCTCGCCTCTTGAGAGAGGGTCTGAACCGCCTTTGCGTGTCTTTCCCCATCGCTGGGTTTTGCACAACAATTGGTCTCCCGACTTAGAAGTCGCGTTGATCCAGCAAGTTGGCTTTCTGATCAATTTCCGGTTTGCCGGTTCGTATCTGGTCGTGGAAATACACTACACAGTTTCTACTGGAAGGCTCTGCCGACAGACGTCGTGTTGGTACTGCTTTCTTCATTTTGGGTTGTTGTTTGGACACGGTTTACTACCGGTGGCACTACCTATTTCCGTAGTGTGTGATTCCCGTCGGTACGGTTGTTGTCACCCCGTTTGGGTTGTCTACCGTTCCCAGCAATCTGGTCGAATCAGCCCTAATTCCGTATACGGCTGTTCCCGTTGGTACGGTCGGTTCGTCCGATTTGTCGGTTATCGTCACTCGCGTGAGGACGCTACACTCATTCGAGGTTAATTTGTTGTTTTGCTTTCCTGGTCCCAGTTTTCTGGTTGTATCTCGTCGTGGACGATGGTGTCGGGCAAGCGCTCGAGCCCTACGAAGTCTCGCTCCGTTGGCTCTGGCTTGCCCCCACGTCTGCGGTCTGTTCCTGAACCCCTACAGGGTGATGGAAAGAAACCCGGAAACCGGAAACAGCCTGACAAGTCGTCTGACGCCCCAGTGGCTGGGCCCTCATCTGCTCCTTTGGAGGGTCTTATACCCGCTGTCGCGGCGAAGGATGCGCTCGTAAACGAGTTGGAGACTCAAGTTCGTGTGCTTGAGGCTCAGACTGCTGTCATGAAGAGTTCTCATGAAGCACTCGTTTCCGAGGTCGACACACTTCGTTTGAAGGTTGACGCAGCCCTCAACGGAGGTGTATCAGATGATCTACGTATTTTACGGAAGGATGTTAATGCCCTCTTGGAGGTTCTTCAAGGATATCCCAGTTTCACCGAGGAGGTTAACACGAAGTTCATTCGGATCCTTGGCCGTCTTGAGACGTTAGAGGCCACCATCCGTGAGGATGACGGCCCTGCTGCCGCCTCTGCGGGAGTGTCTCGTGGTACACGTGACCGGAAGTCCGGGAAGAGTCGCTCTAAGAAGAGGAATGTCGACGAGTATGACTCGGATTCGTCACAGTCTTCTGGTATTTCAAACCGCTCGGCGGGTTCCTTGTCATCGAGCTCGTCAAGTGACGGTGAACGTCGCGCTCGTTCTACGCGTTCGCGGAGTTCTACGTCCACCTATGGTGTTGTTGGTACCCGGAAACGGGGGCGAAAGCACTCAGGTTTGAGGGAACTGGAGCCGACGAATCCCTTGTTCAAAAGGTTGTTATCTTACCGGTATTACCGTTTAGAAGATTCAAGTCTGAACCGAACGCCCCGTGGCACGGGTAAGGTGAAGGACTGCATCAAACGCATGTCCTTAACCTTTCGCAACCAGTTGTTCACTGGGGAGGATCCCATTCTGGTGCTTGACTTTCTTTCACGCTTTGTAGCGGAAGCTGACATCCTCGGCATGAGTGAGGGGCAAGCTTATGTTGCCTTACCGTATTTTCTACGGGGACTCGCTGAAGATCAGTATAACTCTGTAAGAGGTTCATCTCGCGCCTCTGAAGGAGGGGTCACCTGCTGGCCCGAAGCAGTGCAGTATTTGTTGCGCTCGTATGCGACAAATACCTCTATCGAGGAAGCAATCACCGCGTTGCGGGAGACGAAACAACGCCCGAAGGAGTCGGAAACCGAGTACTCGGTACGCCTGAATAAGGCATTCCTCCGTTGTGGCAATGTTTACTCCTCAAACGAGCGCTGTACGCTGTTTATCAACGGATTGAATCCGGCTATTCGCACTCTGGTTGCCCAGCGACGGGAAGACCGGAAGAAGACTACCTATCTGGAGTTAGTGCAGTACGCGAAGGCGGAGGGAGACGCCTTGCGCGCACGCACCGGATACCGGGTTTCAACCAAAGCGTTGCACCTCGAAGAAGGGTCGTCATCGGCTTCACTGCTACCGCAGGACTTTTCTGGCCACGATGTGGATAACTTACATCTCGCACAGGTGGACCTGGATTCTATTCCGACTACGGAGTTGCCTTCTACTTCAGAAGCCTCGTCGAAGACGGAAGATGCGCTGCTTTACGCAAACCGTCCACGCGTTCGCGGTCCTCAAGTACCCTATTCAGGGAGTCGTTACCAGCGACCGGGTTGGGTAGACCCGCGAACGGTGAAGTTCCAAGACCCACGGAGTTCCGGAAGACCACCCCTGATCTGTTTCACGTGTTACAACCACGGTCATGCAGCTCCGAACTGCAACCTCTCGATGAGGGAAATGCCCACGGTTGTGGCGAATTTTGAAGCGCTGACCCCCGCCGAACAGGCGTCAGTGCCGGTAACCGCATATCTGCGTGCGAAGGCTGAGTACCCCCGTAGGGTGTCTGCTGCAGAATTGGCTGCGTTACTGCACTCTGGTTCGACCCAGGTCAATGTTTCACCGGCTCAAGCCGTGGCGGCAACCGCTGTTGCGGGTAGTTCTGTCGCTGTTCCACAGGAATCTGTGAAGATGCCTGCTGCACAGGACGCCGTTCCCGTTAGAACGGATGGAACTCAGTTAAACTGAGTACGGGAGTCTCCAATGGAGAGGCGCCCGAGTCGAGGTCTACGGCGCCCGAGGCGTCACCGCCTCGCTCCCAGGTCAAAATCCTTTCGAGGAAACAGACCGTCTTAGACGTGGACTCTACCACCATCGGTGTGTTACGTCGCCCGTGGATACGGTTCAGGAACAACCGGATCCCGGATCGAGTCATGGTGCTGGCCAAGCGAAACTACAAGATATTTGCTGACCTTGGCCTATCCACCCAGTATATGGTGCGTCATCTCTCTGTCTTGGATACAGGTGCTGGCCCCAACTTCATCGTTGAGTCGTTACTACCGCCGGAAGTCCGTTGTCGAATCCGCTCTGGACCCGTCATGGACGTAACAGATGCTAACAATAACCCGTTACAAACGGCTGGAATGGTTTCACTGATTGTCAGGATTGGTAACTGCATCGAGCAGGTAGAATTCATCGTCTGCAAGACGCTCGCTGCCCCTGTCATTCTAGGGTGTGACTTCTGCGACAGATATGTCGAAGCCATACGACCGCGTGCGCGTGAAGTGGAAATGGAAGATGGTTCGGTTGTACCGATTGTTCGTCGCTCATTACGCCGAGCGTCAGCTAAGCTGGTACCACTACCCGCTCCTCTACAGGATTCCTCACCTCCGAAGGAGTCGCCGAAGCTCCGCGTAGCGCGTGCAATTTCTATTCCGCCAGAATCCCAGGTTTGGGTTGATGTTACTGCCGCACCGCGTGGTTTGCGGGTTGTTCAACCATTGAACTCGTTATACGAGAAGTATCAGGTCGCGTTGGCGAACGGAGTTGTTCAAATCAACAGCGAACACCCCTTTCGGGTTATGTTGGCCAACTTTGGCAAGAAGCCCCAGTATCTGGTGAAGAACCAAGTAATTGGTACTGTCTTACCGCACCCTACGGCGCTTATCCCTACAAAGGTGACTGCCGCCGAGATGCTCGGGCTTGCTGAAGAACGCACTGGTTTGCTTCACCCTAAGGAGGGGGAGGGAGAATCGTCGCGCTCGTCTGCGTCGGACCCGTCCCAGACGGTTGAACACACGAATGACTCGGAAGCTAGGACCGTTCCTACGAGTTATGACAAGATTGACCCTATCAAGGAGTTAGAAGAATTGAATCTCGGTCATGTACCGGTTTCACACCGTGAGAAGTTGCGCAGCATGTTGCGAGAGTTTACACCAATGTGGGATGGTTCCCTCGGAGAGGTTTCAACTACGGAACACCGGATTGACCTCCTGCCGGAGACCAAGCCGATTGCTCAGCACCCTTACAGGGCAGGCCCGAAAGCACGGGAAGAGGAAGAGTTTCAGATCAACAAAATGCTCCGCGCTGGCGTGATAGAACCGGCTCAGTCGCCGTGGGCATCTCCAGTTGTACTGGCTCCGAAACCCGATGGGTCCTGGCGCTTTTGTATCGACTATCGTCGCTTGAACGATGTCACCGTCAAAGACGTGTACCCCATACCTCGTATGGACGAGTATATCGACTCGCTTGGCGATGCTACTGTTTTCTCCACTTTGGATGCAAACTGGGGTTACTGGCAAGTACCAGTTAGACCGGAAGACCGTGACAAGACCGCGTTTACCTGTCATTCAGGACTATACCGCTTTAAGCGTATGCCGTTCGGGTTAACGAACGCCCCCGCTACGTTTCAGCGTGCTCTGGACATTTTGTTAGCTCGCTTCAAATGGCGGAGTTGCTTGGTATACCTCGATGACATCATCGTGTTTTCCAACAGTTTGGACGATCACCTCGAACATGTTCGGGAGATAATGACCGCTTTGCGGGATGCTGGAATTACTCTCAAATTGAGGAAGTGTGAGTTTTTCACTGACTCAGTGAAGTATCTGGGCCATGTCATACGTCCAGGACGGTTACTGATCGAGGAAGCTCGCGTGAAGTCCCTCAAAGAGGCGAAGCACCCCACTACACAGACAGAGCTACGCTCCTTTCTGGGGCTATGCAACGTTTATAGACGGTTCATTTCTCGCTTCGCGAAGATCGCGGGACCGCTCAACGAACTCCTGAAGAAGGGACAACCGCCCAAATTGGGACCACTTACCCCCACGCAAGTGGAGGCCTTCAACTCTCTTAAAGAGGCTGTTACCACGGCACCCGTGTTAGCGTTACCCAAGAACGGGTTGCCGTACACCGTGGATACGGATTCGAGCGATTACCAAATTGGCTGCGCTCTCTTTCAGACTACACCCGAAGGGGAACGCAAACCAATTGGCTATTGGTCTCGTACACTCAACGTGCACGAGCGCAATTACTCGGTATCCGAGAAGGAGTGTCTCGCCATGGTATGGGCTTTGCAGACTCTACGACCATATCTTATGGGTGTGCACTTTACCGTCAATACGGATCATTCCGCCTTGCGTTGGTTAATGTCAGTCACGGAGCCTTCCGGACGCTTAATGCGTTGGCGTCTTCGGCTTGCCGAGTTTGACTACGAGGTCACCTATAAGAAGGGTTGTTTAAACGCGCAAGCGGATGCTCTTTCACGCCTAGGAACTGAAGGTGAAGCTTTACCCGTCGATGACGAGGATGAAGATATCCCCTGTTTCCTCATGGAGGAGGGTGATGAAGACTACGACATCGTGTCGGACGACATCTGTGATGATTTGCTCGTCGCAGACGGTGAAGACCCGGAATCCGGTACATTCGTCCCCATTACTCCAGAAGAGCTGGTGCGGGAACAGCAATCTGACCCGTTCTGTACGAGGATACGCTCCCAAATTAATGGTGGTGCTAACATCCCGTTCGGGGTCAACACACAAGGTTACCTCGTCAGAGTGGTTCGTTCTACCCCACAGATTGTGGTTCCTCACTCCTTACAAACAAGGGTATTGCATCTCTCGCATCACTCGCGGATGGCTTCCCATCCGGATGCTAAGCGGTTATACACGACACTGCGTCGGGATTTCTACTGGCCCGCGTTAGCGTTGGACTGCTACACCACCGTGAAGGCGTGTACACATTGTGCTCGCGAGCGAGTTAAACAGCGTCGCCATGCGAAGAAACTAACACTTTTCCCCGCAAGGGCGCCGTTGGAGTTTATTGCCATCGATATACTCGGTGAGTTCTTGCGTACTTCCCGAGGAAATCGGTTCTTACTCGTTATTACGGATAGATTCAGTAAGCTAGTCCGGACAGTTCCGTTGAAGTCGATTACAGCACGCAGTGTTGCGGAGGCATTCGTTCGCCATTGGGTTATGGTCTACGGTCCACCGGTCAATCTCCTCTCAGATAATGGTCCGCAGTTTACTGCACGTTTCTTCCAGGATGTCTGTCGGATACTCGACGTGAAGAATCTCTTCACGACGACGTATCATCCCCAATGCAATGGGCAAGTCGAACGGTTTAACCGGACAATGCTCTCCACGTTGCGAGCTTATACAGTTGAACACCCGAAAACTTGGGATCTCTACACGGATACCGTGACGTATGCGTATAATACGCAAGTTCACAGAGTAACTGGTTTATCGCCCTTTGAGCTCGTGCTCTCACGGACACCACCGCCAGTTGCGGTTGAACCATCAGCAAAGCTGGATACGTCACCGTCAATACGGGATCACTACTTGCAATGGAAGCAGTGGTTATCCCCAATGGTACCTGTCGCCAGGTCGTCAATGGCGAAAGCACAACACGCTTACAAGCGGAACTTTGATGCCCGGGTACGGAGACCACTACCGCCACTGAAAGTGGGAAACCTCGCCTTTGTCAGGAAGGAGTACTACAACCCTGAAAAGGAGCGGCGCCACAAGCTTTCACCCATCGCTGATGGTCCATACCGCATTATTAGCGTGAATACGGACACAGTCGTACTGGAAGTTGGCGACGCTCATGAGCGTTTCTCCCGCGATCGCGTTGTGCAGGGCCCAACCGTGCACACGGAAATAGTTTCAGATTCACAGCAGGAAGCTGGACAGACACAGAATCGAGAATTCTCGTCGCAGAACACTACACCTACTGTGGGGCTTCGCAACCCTGCAAGGGGTCTCGCAGAGGTACCGATTATATCGTCCCAAGCCGAGATATCGGAACATACACCGCTGGTGAAATCGCGTTTCACAGCGTCTATTACACCGTCAACAGACGTGATGACTGCTCCCCGTAACGCTCCACCTAAGGAGGGGGAGGAGGATTCACGCGTCGTCGCGGAGAGTGAGTCACCGGTGTCGCTACCGTCGCAGCACCGTGATTCACGGGAAGATAATGAAGAGGAGGCGGGGTCGCCTCAGGACACCGTCGAAGACGTAGTTGCTACGGACACCACTGTCAGTGGGAAGGATCACCCGCTGTCGCGTGTTGAGGCCGCGAAGGACGCGCTCCAGTCGGCCGCTGTCGCGCAGAACTCCGCGGAGAATGCACAACCTTCTACGAAGGATCGCGACCTTTCTGAAGGATACCGCACGCAACGAACGGACTCGAGGTTGTCCCAGGATCTTGGTATCGCTCACCCGCTGGGGGAATTGTCGCCAGAACACGCGCCCATCGCCTCGTCGGCGCAGGACGCGGAGCATGCTCTCGTTCGCGACGTTACCACGGCAAGGCCTGAAGTTGATCAAGAACACTCGACTTCTCGGCAGAGGGAGGCTACAGCGAAGCTGGATAGTGTATCACGGAGTATTCCGGACGCGCAGTCGCCGCAAACCGTCGCTGACGACCGCCACATACCGCCTTCACGGGCGCGCACTAAGGAAGTCACGGCAGATCCCGGTACCTTAGACACTGCAGAGCAGGAAGAAGAGGAGACGCTCGCTGAAGCGAAGATCACACACCCCGGTTCGGGTAATGGTAGTGCACCGTTGCACCCAGCCGTGGGGAAGTCGCAAGTCGCACGTCATGACGTTTCGATAAGTCATGACGGCGCACCGCTCGCTGGAGATACGGATTACAGCCCTGATTTAGGGAAAACGCACACTGCATCTGCAGGAGCGCTTGCGCACCACAAATCTTGGGGTGCGCAGCGCGCGCCACACAATGGGCCAATCACAGCTCGTGGCAGTGCCACCACAACGAAACGTCGCGTGTCGTCACGTGAACCGGCACGTGCCGTGGTGAACAATCCGCCTCCGCGTCTGCCTTCACCGTCAGGACGGGAACTACCGCGTGAACTAGCCGTTCGCGGACCCGCCGAAGCGGCGAAGCTGCTTAAAGAAGCCCGGAAACGGGAAACGAACACTCAGCAGAGGGCAAGTCTACCGCCGAAGGCGTCAGGAGAAACTCACAGCACCGCTGGTGACGAAGTTACGGCACCGCCGCGGCGCGCTGACGACCCTTCGCAGAAAGAGCTCGAGCGGGGCGTATACTCGAAAGAGTTCGTCGTAGACCACATCGTGGGACACAGTTGGAACCCGAAGGGGTATGTTCAGTACCAGGTACGCTGGTATGGCTATCCGCCGTCGCGGGATTCGGACGAACCCGTGGAGCACTTACCCCGATCGAAGATCGTGCAGTACCATCATCGAACTAACACGGCGTTGCCGGCTAACCTACATCAAGCGATGGTCGGATAACACACGTCGTGGGAGACGGAGGCTTATCACGTACCGCGCACGAACGGTCCTACGAACGACAACACTCAATCGAGGAACACTGCGACAACCTCCAGAGGAGTATTGTACCGCTACTCGCGTGGTGAGGAGACACTCTAGGGAGAGAAAAGTTGAAGTTCGAACAGTTATGCCCTCAGGAAGAGGAGACGATAGATACACTCGAAAGAGGAAGAAGACTCTATAAAGAGGAAATGAAGCTCGAAAGAGAAAGAAGAACTCTATGAAGAGGAAATGGAAACTCGTAAGAGGAAGATTACCCCGAAAGGGAGAAGTTATGAAGTATGTACCTTGAGAAAGGAAAGAAGCCTTGAAGTTAAGAGAAGTCACAGTTTTACTGGTTATCGTAACTATGTTGCGGCTCGCTACTCGAGCCCGCAACCGCCTAGCTAATGGGTATTACCCAGGGGGGGGCTCCATGGAGGAGAAGTTGCACGAGTTACTCGGAACTAGGCTGATTGTTCGCGAGCTGCGCAAGGAGAGCATCGCGCATTTGCGAAACGTCCCCCGACGCTGCGTCGGAAGCACCAGCCTCGCTGAGGAACTGAGCAATCACGGCAGCCCGTACTTCATCAGAGATACCCGCGTTCGCGGCTTCGTTCGGCGCAGCTGACGCCGCCATCGCAGAATGGGCAGCACTCTCTGGAGTCGAGACAACCACTGGTGTGGGTACAGGAACCGCTTGAGGCGCAGAAGGAACATTCACCGCGCCCGACAAGGTCGCGTTAGCACCCGCTTGGGGACCTGGCACTGCTGAAGCAGGTACTGTCCCCTCCACCGGAGCTGCTGCGAAGTCGTCGTCGCCGTACTCGTCACCGTCATCGGGAGCGTCGTCAACCATGATGTTCTGGTCCCCAACAGGGTGGAAGAACTCATCAGTTATGATGAAGCCCGTAGGGTGCCCCGGAGGGATGACTCGCTCGGCGTTCCGAAGGAGCTCCGCCTCGGCGTTGGTAATCGGCACCCGTGTCCAGGGGTCGTAATAGATGTAATCACCCGACAGTGGGGACCTGCGACCCGGAGACCGATCAATAGCGGAATCGCCTTCGTCCCGCGTGCTCTGCGAAAGAGGAACTTGACTCCAGTCAACGCCATCGATCACTCGCAAGAGGCACATGACTTCCGAGAAGTTTCCATTACCGCCAAGCGGGATAGTGAGATCCAAGGCTCGGATGAGTTGCCGCAAGCGCGGGGGAATGAACCACAGTCGATACTGGTCATATACCTCGTTGAGGAGATACACCGCTGTTCGCGCCGCCCACTCCGTGAGAACAACGCTCCACCATCCCGTAAACGGGTTTGTCACGAGCCTACTACCCACATACGTGAGACAGGGGGGGAGTTTCACGTAACAGCCACGGCAGACCTCCACGGACGCCCACACAAAGGGGAGAGGAACATATCTCCCACGCATGTGGCGCGGACGAATCCGGTTGGACTCCGTGTTTTGATACGGGATAAGGTAACCCCATCGGGAGCGGGCACGTCGTTCGGGACGGATCATTGTTTGAAGGTAGTTGGACCGCGGTACGCGTGGGAGATATCGAAATTCTGCACGCAGAAGCGGACGGGTCCAGCACAGGAGATCCTGGTGAACGGGGACGTTCTGGTAACGCTCCACCACACCGGCGAGCCGGGCAAGATTCTCTCCATATTGGATTTCGCCGAGTGTTCGGAAGAAGGCCACGTCGAAACGGAAGTTTGCCGGAATCGGGCGCTCTGAGTACGTGCGAAACATGCGCATGTGCGCTACGCGAACCATGGCCGCTCGGGCGGAGTTGTGCGACTGACCACGATGGTGGACGAGCGCGTTGGTAGGCACGGTAATCCGGTAATGCCAGTCGAACGTCACCGTCATCCAGACGTGCACGCCTCCTGGGAGGTGACCACTGCCATCGGCATACGCCTCGACGAGGGAACGATTGGTCACGCCTTGCGGATGAAACCACGGAGCCCGTAAGAACGGTGTGGGATTGCTGCGAGGGTCGACGTTGTCGAGTTCGTCATACGACGCCCACGCGCCCGCATACGGGTTGACTACCGGTTGGACCGGAACAGCAGGAGCGATCCAGTTCCACTGCGGTACAGACGCCGGGGGCGGAAGTTGACCACCCGTCTGGGGAAGAGAAGCCGTGTGAAATCTCGGATTGACCGGTTGCGGAAACGGAACGCCAGCGGAAGACGGCTGTGAGAGAGGCACTCCAGAGGAGGAAGGGTGTGAAGGCCCAGCAAAACCACCAACGTATTGGTTCTGAGACCCGCCAGGCGGTTGGTTGCTACCCTGATTCGGGTTCGGCATCGCGGGAAGCGCGCGAGGAAGAGACGAAAGCGCTGGAAGCGAGAGAGAAGGGAGAGCGCGCCGAGGTATCGGAGGAGACACTACCGCAGTACGCGTGGAGAGGGGTGGACCGGAGTCGCCGTTAGAAGAGACCGGGGAGGCCGGATTGGAGACCGTCATGCCGACGTGCTTAAATACACTCCAGAGGAGGAAAACGAAACCGCTCGCGTGGTCGTCCCGCACCCTAAGGAGGGGGAAATGTAGTGCAACGCGATTGCGGGACTTCTTCGCTGATGCGATTCATAACATGCACGGCGATGCCGGGAGGTGGTGGCACACAGTATGAGTAACTGGTGAGATCAGCCCATTCTTGGGTATACTTAATATTAGAATTAGTGTTATGAGGCGCACGGCTTAGCCGGTGGGTCACACACGTGTGGGAAGTTTGCACCCATTAGTTGGGGTATTTTAGATGTTTATTCTAGATATTTTCGCTACACCGCTTGACAGTGGGTTGGCACTCTACACTACTTAGTAGGTTGAGCTGCACCCATTGTCGGGGAAGTAAACGGACTAACCGAGTGTTCGGCTCTGATGTTTCACCCTTGGTGACCGATATCCTCCTCCCGGAGAGTCGACACCTTGTGCAGGGTTCATCATCCGCCTCGCGGCATCATTAACACCACTACCGCTTTCGCGTGTTTACTTTGTGTGTGTTTTCTTTATTTCTGTCCCTGTTATACAGGTAGCACTACTTGGTGTACCGGTGCATACCGTTCGTGGCTCGACACACTCGCGTGGGCTATTACCGCTCTCGCGTGTCATCGCCACACTCGTGGGTACCGCGTGCTACGCACGTGACGCTACTGCCGACTTGTGTCGTGTGTTCTCTACCGCTGGACGCTTCTTCTTCGCCGCTTCGCTCCCTCCATTACTTGGGAAGGGTCGACCCCGGTCTTACACCCGGCATTGCCGTGTCGTACCTGTGGGAGCGCTCTACTGCTGTGCTCGCCTCTTGAGAGAGGGTCTGAACCGCCTTTGCGTGTCTTTCCCCATCGCTGGGTTTTGCACAACACTGAGCCCTCCACAAGGACAAGACTTTTGTCACGCATTGATCTGAAATATGCGCCATCACACGATCCTTTCTTTCTCTTGAAGCACAAACCCGAAAATGTGCTCTCAAAAAATACTAAAGATAATGAATAATGCTCTCCGCAGCAGCACTTTATTACCCGCCGGGATCGTTTAAAATAGCCGAATCTCCAATATCACTTATGGACATAACATGGCCTAAGACAGACTGGAGCACAAGGTCTTCCTCATCAGGCTCAGCATCATCCTGAATGGACTCTTTCAAAGTACTATGTTTATCATGTCCTTGAAATTCGCTGTTCGACTCTACATCAGACGACCGCTGAAGCGAATTAGCAATATTTTTCTGGAAACCTTCTTGCGACAATTATCAAAAGCCTTTCTTAAGCATGCAGAAGTTATAGGAGACCGCAACTTGCTTCTCAATCGTGAGCTCTCTAGTACGCCTCCGTCGGCTCGTGAATATTCGCTCGCCAATCTTCTGATTGCGTTCCACTCCCGCAGATGTCGAAGGAGATTTGTACACTTTAACCGGTGCATCTGCCAGATCTGGCAAAGAATCATGAACCAGACACGGATGCCATTCTTTGAGGCGTCTAAGAAGAGAGTTTTCCCACTCAAAATGTAAAAGAAAGTCATTTAAAATGCGCGTATAATGTGCTTTATCATTGGATAGTAGGCGCAGAGCATCATGGCATTGCTCTACCATTTTTCCGTTTCTAAGTCCTGTGAACTCCTCTCCATATGTCTCTATAACATTTTAGCGCATCCGGAAGAAGTAAAGATCACAGTAGAACGCTAACGTTAGGATTGGGGAGACTATACGGTTCCATTGGTAACAAACGCGATTGTCTTAGTGCGTAGCACATTCCGTTTGGCTGCCTTCTTTCAAATGGATTCTAATGTACGAGAAACAGGCATAAACGAGAGATATAGGTGCACACTCTCTCTCTCTAGTATCCCAATACATCTGCAAATGCGATCCAAAGTCTTGTGAGCTTTGCAATCGGTGTCCCAGAAATCAGTGTTTGTGATAATATCGGACATTGCTTGTGAAATCTGAAAGTCGTTATCGATCCCCAAACGCTCTTTTTCGTGCATAGTGGCGTACGGAATGTAAGTTATCACGGCCTTTAACAATAGAAGGCGTTCAAACCCTCGATTGACTGTGGACCATAGCGTTTTTGAGTACAAGACCATGACGTACGTTTTGGAGAGCTTTTTCGTGCATAGTCGTTCGTATACTTTTCGCAGAAGACCATTTGTTTTAATGGATCTTGAAACAAAAAGACACTTGCGTATGGCGTCGGAAAACGAGGCTTCTTTTCCAAGGTCTTCACTTAATTTATGCAAAGCATGCGTACTGCAGCCATACGAAAACTTGAAAAGCTTTTTTTCCATACAAAGTTCTCGAAGCTTCCTCATCGAGTTGCATGAATCTGTCACAAAACCTTAGCATCATTTAAATCCCACCAGTTGTTCCACTCGCTGCAGGAGATCTTGCACTCTTACAAATAAGTTTTAAAACGTTTCCTTCTTCAGATCCGAACGAAGGTATTCGATAAAAAATGGGATTGGTGTGTGTAACACGACGTTACTCATTGATTTTGATATCACATTAGTTGCTCCATCCATGCCTAATATGCTGCCTCCTTCTACTTTAATTCTGTCAATGACGGAACACATAATGTTCTCGTATTCGGTATGGAGTACTTCGTTTCTAAGCTTACGAGGGCTAGGAGGATTCCATTTTGGGCGAGCAGCGGCCCAGAAGCGATGCCAGCTAGAGTGGTCAAAATGCTCGAAAGATGTGGCTGTGTGATGTACTGCTTTGGAAAACAACTCATCAAGTAATTTTCGTTTCTGTAGCGTGAGTGTTTCTATTTTTATGACGTGCAAGGAGCCTTGCAGTGCTTGGTTTGGCTTGCTATCCGCCAAATCGGAAGTTGTCTTATCGTTGGACGTCGATACTTTTGTTTGGCTTTGATCGTTTGTCAAGCTGGTGTTGGTGTGAGAGCACCTATAGTTTGTGGTGCAAACAAGCAGTTGTTTAGGTGTGTTTTCAAGTTGTTTGGTTTTGCCGATAGAGTTGCACCACAATAGTTGCATCTAACGCGATGGATTTTGACTGATGCCTTCGAACACTTTGTGAAGTGATTCCATACTTGTCTGGGTTTGCTTCCTATTAGTATGAGGATGGTAATGAAACACGAACTGTAACTCACAATCTGTGAGAGGGTCTAGCTTCAGGATCTCTCGAAAGTTTCTTGACATATTGCTTTCGAAAATTCCGTCTGAACTATAGTCTGAACAACCAAATATAGCGAGATCATGTTTGTAACGGTTTTGTAATGTTTAGTAACGTTATAGAACGTGACTTTCGTTACATACCGGTTACTTTCTTGTAAGTTACGAAAGTAACCATTCTATAGAATATACCACGTCACAAAAACACAGACTACAGTAAAGAATAGTGACCACACGAGGTTACGAAAGTTGTAGCATAATAATTTTAAACAAGTGAAGATGCATAGAAATGTTGAACTAGTAGAAAAGTAAATGTGATAAGAAATGTCTCAGTATATAATCAAATCATAGATACCGAGCTCTCTTTGATTGTCAGAAACATTCTCAACCCGAAATCCCTGATCCCGATGCAACCAATAACTTCAAGACATGTTTCCAAAAGCATCAATTTGCTTACCGCTCAACATCTAGAACAAAAGGCAAATTTACAACAATTTTGAACGTAAAACGTCGTAAACAACTCTGATGAGGAAAAGAATTCAAACTGTCGTATTTATGATTCGTTCTCTTTTCAGAATGGTTCTTGCACTGTTTTCTTGATAACAAGTTTTCTTCTATAGACTTTTTTAAGATTTGGCGTGTGGAACATCGCCTTGAAACAAAAGCCTAAAATTTTAGAATAGAAAAACGTTTCAGTTTTTCAGAAGAGGATATCTTTCTTATAACATTTGCAAATCTGAGCTTTCTGTTCTATCGAATGGGTTGGCGATTTGTAATACCCCATTCTTCAGGTCTTAGCTCAAATAACGATATCTCTTACAAAAATATTGAGAATCATAAAACAGCATTAAAGGAACGAAACAATGAGGGGATAAATTTCATAATTGATACATGTGATTTCATTTCTAAGTATAATACCTCAACGTGAAATTTTGACATTTGAAGAAGAGGAAAAAATTCAAAAGCATCTTCTAATCGTGTTCTAGAAAGAAATTATTTCGGCGGTTTAACGCAACTGCGGAATGTTTTAGGTTCAAAGTATCGTTCGAATGAATTCATTTACGATTATATATTTTTATTTTGCGTGTCGTATAGTATCAGGCGACCAATGTCGGTAACGGAGATCAAGCCGCATAGGGGACAAGAAGGACATGTGGCAATCACCATTGAGGACTAACTTGTTGTAGTGCAATGCATGCAAGCAGGAAACACCACGAAGATGTTCGAGATCTTCCTCTACTGAGGGCAACCCAGTGAACAGAGCCTCTCTGGGATTGCACAACTAGCGGGGTGTAAGACCGGGGTCAAACCGTCAAGACGGGGCGTTGAGAGTTGGGAAGGGAAGGATGACTCACGCGGGGGTGTAGCAGCCTCGAAAGAGGGACGAAACCATAGAGTGGGGAAAGGGAAAGAGAGGGAAAGAAAGAGAGGAATAAGCGAGGTACCGCGTATCGCCGGGGTGTTCCCTATACAAGGTCGAACACAAACAACAAAGGTGAAACACTTCCCAAGTTGAGTTCTGCGGAGACGCAGGGTGGATAGCCGCACCGTGAAAACGGGGAGTCCCTTCGATAAGGAGTTGTGCACCGCCGAAGGCGAGAGTGGCTAGAGCCAAGATCCTTGATTTAGAATCACCCTGGTTGGGGAACTTTGCTGGTGCGACGGCGGCCACGCCGTCGCACTAAGTAGTGTCCTCACTAGAATTAATAAATAATATGAACTAAACATCCCACTAATTGTGGCAAACGTCCACGTGTAGTGGCCGACCTCCGATCAGCTCCACCGTGCCCCACGTGTCCAAACCATCTCAATGGCAACCACTAGTAACTACTAGTCATATACTGGTGTGTACCAGGCAAACCTGTGAACGGGAATTATGACTAAGTCCGGCGAAATTCCTCATATGTGAGCGTTGCACTACATCTCCCCCTCCTTGGGCGGCAATACAACCTCGAAGAGACCAGGATGGCATCGGGCAAAGACGATAAAAGTGCGGCGCTCCCCAGTCCTCCGGTATGTTCTCCCTTTTCTCCCGTCAACGACGTGCTCCCTGCTTCTGCGGTAGTCGTACCTCCTCAGAGTACCGAACACGCTCTCGCTTCTGCGGTCAACTTTCCTCCGACACCGGAACTAGACCTCACGATGAGTGGACTTCCTCCGAACCAGCCTCCGAACCAACCACCGTTCCCCCAAGGGGGCTTCACCGGATTCCGACCCGTTCCACTCCCAAAACAGGGCTCCAACCCGTCCGCGGGGCAACAGAACAACGCCGCTGGGTCCTCTGCGCAATACGCCGCTCTCGCGGGGCCCGCCGTCGGCTTCCACCCAGGTGTGGCCTAGCCGTCCTTCAACTACGTTGTAGGGCTCAACTCGGCGAACCGGCGACATGCGAGGCGTCTCCGGCTCACGCCGTGGTTCCACCCGACTGCGGTGTTCAATGAAAGGCTCATTATTGAGTGTGCCGATGGGCGCAACAACCTTCCAGGTGATCTTCCAGCAATGGTGACCACTTCGTGGGATTGGCGTACGCGCATCGCGATTCCTGTCCATCAGGTTGCACGAGAGAACCAACAATCCCGGGAAGAGGCTGACGCGAACTTCGTGTCGGTGGCCTACAAACGGCAAGGCCGGGCGCCCTTCGAGTTCTCAATCCCACCGGGGATGGACTTTGACGTTGCTAATTACCGCACCGGCGGGGAAATTAGTTACTGCGATCGCTTAGCGGAATTGGAAACCTTCGCCTGGCGAGGTATGCCCGTTGAACTGCAGGAAGCGATGTGCTGGACAAGACCGATTCTTTGGGCTGAGTTTCGCTATCTCCCGCGCCGGTCGCGGTCCAACTTCCTTCAGAACTTTATCCGCTATGAGAGGCGGTCTCGGTCCCAACTTGGGTATTTCGCTCCGTATCAGAACGTTGAAATCCGCCACATCGCGGTGGCGCACCGACAGGGTCGGTATGTTCCTCTACCAGAGTGGTGGAGCTACCTCGAGGCGTGCCGGGGGTGCTACATCGAGTTGCCCCCGGTGTTCACCTATTTAGGGTCATACCTGCTCACGGATCCCAGAACTGGGTTGTGGTCGGTTGTCGTCACCGAGTGGGCTGTCCGCACCGCGGCATTTATCCTCGCTGAGGCATACGACCAGTATCGACTGTGGTTCATCCCTCCCCGCGTACGGGCGGCCATCCGAAATTTGGACTTTGAAGTCCCCCTCGGGGGTCGTGCCAACAACGACGAGGTGTTGAGCCTTCTCGATTACATGGATAGTGTCGACTGGACTCAGGTGCCTCTGTCTCAGAGTGGTCGTGGTGATTCCCCAAACTCGGGTGGTTACGGCCCAGGTCTGGGGAGAAATACCGCTCTCGCGGGCGATTTTGTCTTCTTCGACCCGTGAGATTATCGGGAGATTACCGCTGAGAAAGCGGGTGAGCTCCGTTCTGCTCCCCGGCGCGTGCCGGCCCATCACCGAACTGGGTTCGTGAACTCTGATGAGCATTACCGAGAGTACCTCTGAGGAGATCCAATGGTGGACAATCAGCCCGGGGACACGGGAGGCGACGACATCGAGATGATCGAAGAAGTCAACGCAGCCCCTGCGGGGGAGTACGCCGGCTCTGCTCCGGTTGTCGGCTCCGCCTCGGCGGCTGACTTCGTCACTCCCGCTCCGGTTCCCATTCCGGTACCCACACCGGTTCCGATTCCGGTTCAGCCGGCTCTTCCCGCTGTTGCGGCTGCTGCAGCTCCTCCCCCGCCAGCGGGTGTGAACGAAGGTGCGATCATCGCTCGCTTCCTCCGCGGCGCCGGTTTGGGTGCTAGTGCGGCCTCTGGCGACGTCACCGCTATGGTGGATGCCTTGGCTCAACGCCTTGGCGGTATGCCTCCTCAGGATGAGGGCGATGGCGACGGCTAGTCATTGGGAGCCGAGCTTCCCCATGCGTGGGTAATTACCTGTTCACAGTAGTATAGCCTTGAGATAAAAGATCCTTTGCTTCATGCATGTCTTGGACGGTGTCTTCCTTCCTTACCGGCACAGCCGGCTAGTGCGATGCGATGCGATGCGCTGCGAAAAACGCACCCTTCCGAGGGGAAAAACCATGCTCATGGTGTGACCGTGATGCTGTTACCAGCAAGCTGGATGGAAAACCCTCAGGCATGAGCCTTCCTTCCGAAAATCGGTGTTCTCGCGGCGTGAGCTGGTCGAACCGTCAATGCGGCGGGCATCCCACCAAGGTGGTATGGGCTCAATTCCCGTCGCACGACTTGTGTTACCAACATGATGTCTATCCGTTTCCACGGCAACCTTATCCCACTTGGGCGTTGTCCAGCGTCGCTGGTGTGGCCGTTCCCGCGTTGCGGTGGTACTGTACGACCTTCGAGCGCGGTAGGTGCTCTATTGATTCGTCAGTATCCCACGATGGGCCATTGCCGTACCAACGGACGTGGTATTGTAAAATGCCCTTCTGGTCCCCGGAATGCCCGATAATTCGATCGACGATGTACTCTTGCACGTACACCTGCCGGCCTTGCCGTGTTATGGTTACTTCATCGGCTGACAACCCTTGCGGGGGAGTGGTTCCCGTACCGGGGGTAGCAGTGCGCGTCTGGCTCTGCGTGGCCAGATTCCTCCGTGGAGGAGCGTTCGATATGTCGCTGCGTACCACCAGTCGGCGTGGGTCCTTCCGGTTCGGCGGTGTTGGGGGAGCGGCATGCTCGCCTTGTCCGCTTGCGGCGGGAGGCTCCACCTCGGGTGGCTTCACAACCGTGCGTGCACGTGATTGTAGCGACGGTTGGCTGTCAAGCTCCTTCGGGAGAACCGCATTCCTGTGACAGGTGTCCTCCAACGGCTGCGCCGTTGGCCCTTGAGCTTCTTTGCTCAAATTTCCGTTCTGAACGGTTACTTCCGGGTTACCGGGTTTTCGGCACCGCTGGCGGCTTCTGATCTCGCGATCTCGGCGTGCGGCTGCACTTGCGCCGATATTTCATGCCCAGTATTTGGTGCTGTACCGTCTATGACGTGAACTCTTCCCGCAGTGCCCGGTATTCCCACGGCTGTACTGCCGGTTTCCACCCAGTCACTCGGGACTTCTCTTCCCTCAGCTCGTGCCTGCTCCGCAGGATTTTCCAGACTTTCTAGTTGTTCTGCATCGCGTCGCGCGGTGGGTCGCGATGTCGCTGCGCTTTCCCCAGTGGGGCTTCCTTCCGACGACGTCGGCTCGGTGCCGACGGCATCCTTCAACTTCGCGTTACCCAGCGCGGCTGGTAGGCCACTAGGCTCTCTTGACTTAACCGAATCTGATTCTGCGTGAGTGTTCTTACCCGGCGACGGTGTCGACTTCCCGGCAACGGGGCTGTGTGTGCGGCGCGCAAGCGTGCGTTGCGGACGCGATGCCCGCTGGCGTACCGGAACATCCGCGGAGCTCCGTACAGTCCGTGCGTCACGGTTGTCCTCACGACGCGACGTCGGCGAAGGACTCTCAGCAGGGCTGATAACCTCCTCCCGCTCCTTAGATGGAGCGGCGTGGGGAGTAACAGAATGTTCCGCATCGCGGGTAGGTGAACCCAGCGATGAGACAGAAACGGGGGTGCCATGATGGCGATCATTTTCCGACACAGTCGGCGAGGCCGACTGTATCGGGAGGTCGGTAAGACCTCGATGGGGGTGGGGCACGACGGAGGGTCTTGTCACCACATTTGTTTCCGGTGTTACCGGCGTTGTTGACTGCGTAGACACGGGCTCAGTACCACACGGGGGAACCTCAAACGAGGGTGGAGGGGCCAATACCACGCGGTCGCGGGAGATCCGCTCATGCGTGTCAGCGATCTCGACTACAACAGTGTCCGGTGCAACCGAGATTACCTTATAAGGTCCATCCGCCACAGGCGGGAGCTTATGACGTCTGCCCTTCTCAGGGTTGTAGTGTCCCTTCCGTACGAAGACATGGTTGCCCACGGTGAGTAGTTCAGGGGTTCTTCCTCGCAAGCGAGCATCAAAATCACGCTTGCAAGCGGCTTGGGCTCTCACCATTGACTTCCGGGCGGCCGGTACTAACTTCGTTAGAGAAGCCTTCCATTGTTGGCGATAATCACCCACAGATGGGAAACTGCCCAAGGTAGCTTGTGATTCTAACGCCAATGGCGGGGGTGTCCGTGACAAAACAAGTTCGAATGGGGAAACACCAGTAGTCCTGTGTACCTGCGTGTTATACGCAAAAGTTAACGCGTCGGTGTATAAGTCCCATGTTTTTGGGTGATCCGCAACGTAAGAACGGCGAGATGCCAGCATCGTACGGTTGTACCGTTTAACTTGCCCATTACATTAGGGATGGTAAGTGGTCGTGAAGACGTTCTTCACGTCCATGATGCGGCATGCATCCTGGAAGAACCCGGATGCGAATTGCTTTCCGTTATCGGATATCAACTCCACAGGAGGACCGTACACGAAGATCCAGTGCGTGGCGAACGCCTTCGCGACTGTGAACGCGGTGATCCTCTTTAGAGGTACTGTCCGAACCAGTTTCGAGAACCGATCCGTGATAACGAGAAGAAACTTATCTCCTCTCCGAGTGGTAAGCAATGGTCCGAGAATGTCGATTGCCACAAATTCAAGCGGCACCCTGGCAGGGAATAGTTTCACTTTCTTCGAATTCTTTCGGAGTTTCACGCGATTTCTCGCGCAATCGGCACAGAAGCGTACCGTGGCGTAGCAGTCCACCGCCATGGCGGGCCAGTAGAAGTCTCTCCTCAAGGTGAGGTACAACTTTCTTCCACCTGCGTGGCCACCTAACTTTGCGTAATGCGAAAGGTGTAGGATCCTCGTCTGCAACGAGTGTGGTACCACAACTCGTGGGTGTGACTCGACTGTCCTTACGAGGTAGCCGATGTCGTTGACCTCGAATGGGAGGGTTGCTCCACCGTTAAGTCGGGCACGGATCGTGATGCAGAACGGGTCTCCATGTTGTTCTCGGATCATTTCTTCCGGTGATACCGGTACGAAATTTCCCGGTAGGGGCTTTACAGCCCCGGTTTTGCCTGCGACAAGCAGTTCATCAAACTCAGCATCCATATCGTCCCAGTCATCTGGCCAGTCGTCAAGCCGCCACTCCGGGGGTTCCGGTTCATCGTTGTCGACGACGAAGCAAGGAATGTCATCGTCCTCAACGACCAGAGTTTCCCCATTCGTGGGTAAGCGCGACAGCGCGTCCTCCTGGGTGTTCAGGGTCCCTCTTTTGTATACGACGTCGAAGTCGAATTCCACTAGGCGGAGCCTCCACCGCATGAGGCGGCCTGATGGGTCAGAGATATTCATCAATCACCTCAACGAGGAATGATCCGTGTACACGGTGAAGTGCACACCTAGCAGATAGGGACGGAGAGTGGATAATGCCCATACGACTGCAAGGCACTCTTTCTCCGAAATGGAGTAGTTCCGTTCATGAACGTTAAGCGAACGTGACCAGTACCCTATGTGTTTTCGTTCTCCCTCGGGAGTGGCTTAGAACAGCGCGCAGCCTACTTGGTAGTCGCTCGAGTCCATGTCCACGGAAAACGGTAATCCCAGTTTTGGTAACGATAGAATCGGTGCTGATGTAACAGCCTCCTTCAAGGAGTTGAACGATTCCGCTTGTGCGGGCGTGAAGGGGTCCAGTTTTGGTGGCTGACCCTTTCGCAAGAAAGCTTTAAGGGGAGCCGCAATGTCCGAAAAGTTCGGTACAAACCGTCTGTAGACGTTGGCCAGCCCTAGGAAGGAGCGTAACTCCGTTTGAGTTCGCGGTTCCTTCGCCTTGGCGAGCGACTTGACGCGAGCTTCCTCGATCGTCAGCCGTCCAGGACGGATAATGTGCCCAAGGTACTTGACGGTGTCGGTGAAGAATTCACACTTCCTCAACTTGAGGGTTATCCCTGCATCACGCAGAGTGGTCATCACATCCCTGACATGGGTGAGATGATCCTCCAGATTACTGGAAAACACGATGATATCGTCAAGGTAGACGAGACAGGTCCGTCATTTGAAGCGGCTCAACAAGATGTCGATGGCACGCTGAAACGTAGCGGGCGCTTTGGTTACGCCGAAAGGCATCCGCTTGAAGCAGTAGGAGCCCGAGTGTCACATGAACGCAGTCTTATCGCGGTCTTCCTCCCTGACGGGGACTTGCCAGTATTCCCAATTGGCATCCAATGCCGTGAATACGGTAGCGTCACCGAGCGAATCGATACACTGGTCCATACGAGGGATTGGGTAAGCGTCTCTTACCGTCATGGCATTGAGCCGGCGATAGTCGACACAGAACCTCCAGGTTCCGTCGGCCTTGAGAGCCAGTACCACTGAGGATGCCCACGGCGATTGCGCGTGTTCGATGACACCTGCGCGGAGCATTTTGTCTACTTGGAACTGCTCTTCCTCCCGAGCCTTCGGTCCTGCCCTGTAAGGGGGTTGTGAAACCGGACGCGTGTTCGGTAACAAATCGATACGGTGTTCCGTTGCATTTATCTCTCCAAGAGAGCCATCCTACATTGGGGTGAACTCCCGTAACATGTCTCTTAGACGTTCACGGTGTGACTCCGGTACATGACCGAGGTCAAGTTACTCGAGCGCCTTCCCCATGTAAAACTCTTAATTTAAAAATTTCTTAATTTTTTCGACCGATATTTCTGTAAGTGTTCGTTGCCTGGCTGAGAGATACGCTTTGCGAAGCGGTTTCATAAATACAAAATCGAAAAGGGTACTCAGCAAAGTGCTCTTCCCATTTTCTTTCTCTCTTCAGTAATGAGCGAGTTGATGACAGTTTTAGTAAAACGTACGGAAATTATTTTTATTAATCTACGAAGCACATCTTTTCACTCGGACTCATATGGATAAGCTACCTAAGACATACAGCAAACGTGCTTTGTTTATGGGCAATATTTATACGTCAAATATTAGTATTCATCGAATCTGAAATGAGCTCGTATACAGAAGAAACAATTTATCAATTTACGAGACATGTCATTCCAGTCGGACCGCTACTTAAAATCTACGTACGACATGTAAGTAAGCTTTTTTCTTCCAACGCAGGGGGCATGCGCACGATATTAGTATTCATGGAAGATCAAATGAGCTCATATGGGGCATGTGTGCGTACATGCATTGTTCTCCATGGAGAACCATAGGCTCATATATGTAGTCTTCCTTTAATGTTCTTCATACATCACGACGTTTTTTCTATTGCTAGTAACTGAACAGTGTACTCTACTCCTTCACCCCGACTCGGTTTCCTTCTCCTTCTCCACATCTATAGCACACACCAAAGCCACAGGTCTCGCTGGATTGAACCAGACCCATTGCATAAGATTACAGAAGGCCATCTCCAGCTGATATAGGCACTGCGACGTGAAATAGTAAAGAACATGCCGCTAACTCAGATTAGCGGCGACAATGACGACCATAGTTCACGTACGAGATTAATGGAGCGAGCGGGTACGCAATAGAGCGAAGTATGGTTGTCATCTCCGGATGTGATTGACTCCTGATGATGGCCATTATGACTAACATGGCCCCCTGAAATCTGAAAGAGAATGACATGTAACAAAAAGCGAAGGATACTCATTAGCACAAAATAGAATTGACAATAGAAGAAGTAGTTCAGGTTGAGGTTGCAGCAATTTACCTCGCCACAGAAGGCCTTGGTCTCAAGAAATTGTGATATTCTGTATCTGTAGCCTTCCGTCTGATTCAGAGAGGGGGGGAATGTGATACGTACATCATAATTCAACAGAGTGTTCGAAATTCCAGTATGGAAGCTAGCGGAGTAGCATAGTGCGAAAGATGTTGCGGTAGATAAGGTTAGTTGGTGTAGGCATGCAAGCGACATTAAAGATGAAGTGCGAACGCGCAACGTCGTCAGGAAAACTTTCAACGTGCTCTGCCGAGAAACGCTTGTCACCAGAAATAATGAACGGTTCGTAACTGAAGCGGGGATCTGACATAGATTCTGATACTGAGATGAATCAATCTAACATGATGTGAACTTCTCATGTCATCTGTAAACCAATGAATCTTGTGCGGATCGTGAAGAACAGAAGCAAATGTATCTCAAGATGTATCTGAAGATGGTTAGAAATGTATATACCGACGCCAAAGTTATGTGTTTGAGACTTACTCCTCGAAGACTTTTGAAAGCCTGGTGAATGAAGCTGAAACGAATCATCTGCAGTTTGAGCATACATCGTGAAAAACAGTTAGCAAAGAGTGCGAATTCAAAGATGGCTGAAACGAGAGAGAGCGGACCCTGACCAACGCAATAGGAACACCAGAAATCATTACCTTTCTCGACATGATATAAACGTGGTCACATGAAATATTACACGAGTTGGTACATACAAATTGTGCCGGATGAGAAAAAAGAATAAAAGATGCATCCTCGCTCACCAAGTTGGTATATGTCCATGTCATCACACCAGAGATACCTTAACCTAGATTACAACCCTGCTGCTGCGTAATGCGGAACCGAACCACCTGATACGTCTTCGAAGCCAAATACAGAACCAAATACCCGAGTCCAGCACTCTATAAAGCCGCAATACATCAACAGAGTCGATCATTCGTGAGAAGTTGGAACCGAAATGAACACCCACGTCGATCGCCACGGCAATGGTGCGGTAACGATTCCACTTTCTGTAAGTATCATTCAAAAGAACTGTGGCGCACCAAACTACTCTCGAGAGTAACGGACCAATGCAACAACCTCGAACATTGCAGTGGATTAGCGAGAGCCAACGTCTGTGAGAATTGGTTACAAACAGATCGTAGCGTAGCCAGCAACATGCAAGTATGCACTGGAAGTCACTCGGTGAGAGGATATGCGAAAAATGATGAAATGATGAAAAGAATGCAGCAACAAAGTCACGGAAGTAAGAGAGCCGATTTCCGACGCCCTACAATAGATTCGATGCCTAGCTGCATGTCGTTGCTCGATTAAACGTCGTAAACGGATATTCACAGCACAGCGATCTTGAAAATGCCTCCATACGAGAAGATGTAGGTAGAATGCATCACGAATTTGATCAAAAGGTTGTGCAGAGCCTGACGCAGCATACGCACTCGCCCTCAACCGGGTTCGGGTATAGTGAAAATCATAACCGTCGATTGAAAACGAACGTGGTAGGGAAACGAGTGAAAGACGGCAGCTTACTTTTCAATCGGGGAGGAGAAGATTACGAGAACGTTGCAGACACAAATACGCAGGGCAAGCTCTGTACTGCAGCTGAGAAAACATCTCTGTAGCGAAAAAATTTGAAATCTTGGAGAAAGTTTTGATATCTAGAATTGTACAAATAGGCTAGGATAGCCCCTTCAACTCATAAGAAAGGGCATGGAAGGAAGACGGTTTCTGCGTTCGTCGGATACTTCGAGTTTTCTTCAATTGATCTACAATGTAGGTACGCTTCTGCTTTCGTGAGCCAACTTCCACGACTTGCTCGATGACAGAAACTTGATGAGAAAGAGACGAAACGTTTTCAATTGAGATCCCTCTAAACACACGGCCATCTCTTTGAAAACCGTTGCAGTAGAGCTGCATTTGCTCTCCCCGTCTAAGTCCGCTAAGAACCCAGGTGACCAAGCACTTCAAGTGAAGTTTCTGTCGAAACCTATGCTCGAAAAAGAGCAAAATCTTTCCATAATACATATTAAACTCAGCCGCTGCGGTAGTACCTTCAAACAAAGCGGCACCAACGCAATAATATCTTGAAACATCAACGGCATTGGCAAACATTTCACAAGTGTACATAGACACAAATCCATCGTTTGCCTTCTCGTCAACCAGACGACCCCATGCCACGATAGTTTCATCATCGCCCAACTCAGAAGGATGTAAAGGTTCTTGATCGGTAGCTTTTTCAGAGACCAGCTCTCTCCTGTAGTGCTCGAAAAGAAGAGTTGTAAAGTTTTTTGAAGTTTTTCAGTGATATCGGAGAACTGGAACTTCTTCCTCGGGTGTTTAAAGACATATCCGTCGAATTGAGGCTCTGAGCTCCTTGAAACCAATCTCTCCGACTCGTTCTGTGTCGCATCCAAAATTGGAATAGATATGCAGTTGCGACTGCAGTACATCTTTACCGCGTCCACTAGCTTCAAGTTTTCCACTACTCTCTGTGCAAATCTAAATGTAGATATACATCCCCTGTTCACAAACCCAACAAAGCTCTCCATGCTCCATTGCGATACTAATGACAGAGGCCCACATGCCGAAATAGAATCAGGAAGATGTAAGAGCAAGTTGTAGACATACCGACATAGATGCAATCGTTCTCGTCCGTGCTTATGATATGTAATAGAGTAATGTAGAAAGAATCTTCTTGACAATGATTGTATATCTGTTATATCGGACTGTAGTAGCCTCCAGCGACAAAGAAGCTCGGAAAGATAGACAAAAAGTTTCCACCCATTCATAATGTGGTTTGGCAGGAGCCCATCAAGAACCACCAAACTAAGGTGTAAAACAAGTGCTTTCCACTCGCGTGCCTTACACCTCTTTCGTTCTTCCATACTTCTCGGTTTTCGTATGCGATCGTTGAAATATCTTCCAGAATTTATCATTGTTGTGTTCAAAACTTTTTGAGACTTCTTCTCCACCAGAAATGAGATATCTTCAGTACCCTCTACCTCTTCGAACCAGAGAGAAATCATATGAGGTGCTATATTTTCGAAAAGAAGGTGCATTGTATCGATCGGGAAACTCTGAAACGGCCTCATCAAAGGTAGATCGGTGATAATTTTGCTAAGGTGAGGGGTTTGAAGTCCTAAAGCTTTGCATTTTTCATTGAGATCATGCTTGGAGATAGTGGACGCAGCCAGTTGAGTCTCTTTCACTGACAAGAGCAGTTCTTCTTCTTTCAACATGGGTAAAGCTCTGCAGTTCCAAAGCCTTTGCTTCTTCGGCCTTCTCGCAAACTCATTCACTAGCTCAGAAGGGTAGTAAACGTGCTTACGCTTCTTATCGTACACCCCTCTAATCTTACAGAATCTGCATGGAACGATTGCGTTGTAACCACGAAGATTGGTAAGCTTTGTCAAAGCAGCTAGATCAGATTGAACGAAAAGGAGATGTACACGCACTTTGCGAGTTACGCCATCCCACATCTGAACACTTACCCCTCGACTTAAGATCTTCAGCTCATTGATAAGAGGGTTAGAAACGAAACAATATCATGAGGTGCTTTCGGACCAGGGATAACGGAAACAGGGAGCATATTCTTGATCTTAAAACGTTCAAATGGAGGAAGATTTAGGATCTGCATCACAACCGGCCAGTAACTGTATTCGCTCTTTTTGAAGGCGCTAACACCATCTGTCGACATCGATAGGAATATATCGTACTTCATTGAACAAACACCGCCCAACTTTCTGACTGCATCTCTGAACAAGTGTGCAGAAAAAAAGTCTACATATTCTTCTGATTCCTTAGCCAAGTTCTTCAAACTTTCTTGGAAGTAACTGTAGAGCCTTGGACCATTTGATGAACTCATAAGCCATGTAGCAATGAGATCCCAAATTCTAATGTAAGCGTACTGAGATATCGATGACCGTTTATCGTGACAATCAGTATGAGCGCAGAGTTGTAGAGTACTACTATGGTCCTTCCGGAGCGCTTCATGTCCTTGAGAGCAATATGGAACCATATCGAATGAGAGAAGTGACTCTCGTATCACTGCTTTACGCAGTCCGTTCCAAGATGTGAAGGAAGTATTACGATCTCTGAGAATATCATCCATCATAGCAACGGTAACTCCTCCGTGTCTCATTACAAATCCAATAACGAAACTGTGATCTTTCATGAACTGAAGAAGACGATATCCGGCAATTCCCTGCAAAGAAATGGCACCTACATCTTCAAAACTAGAACAGTGATCATAGAGCTCCGAAAAGCATTCTCCCTCCCTTGCAGATGTTGAACCACGCGACGCCTGCAGTATATGATCTTCTTCAGAATCGTTTCCTTGCTCATTAGAGATATAGATGTCATCAGAGACATCATTGCCCTCTTCTGCCCCTAAGCACTTGGGCATGTTGTCAAAGGGTGGAGAGATCTCTTCTGCATGATAAGATTCATCGTCTGTGTTCTGCAAAGTGGAATATAGTCTGTTCGCTTTGGAAACTAAGCTAGTTTTGGGTCTATTTGGGGCGCGCGAGGGGGTAGCAGAGGCTGGCACTCAAAAAATCAAGAAATTTTGGAATATTAAATTCCATCTCGCGCAGTTTAGTTCTTGGGTCCCCTAGTTTTTGTAGAGGTTCTACTTCGCCGCATGGTCCCATTCACTCTTTTCCGCGACCCTCTCTCAAAACTGCACTCGTGCTAGTTTGCCTTTCCATTTTCTCCCATGTTGCAATGCCAATCGCAACTCATCCCACCTCAATCATCCCATCACTTCTTCTCAGTCCACACCACCCCCGCTATTTACCCATTTCTCGCCCATCACGCGTTCATTTTGTAGAAGTCAGGTGCACAACTCTCCCCCTTCTCGTATACCCGCCTCGCCCCAAAACGGCTTCAAATCCCTCCCATCCTTCTCTCCTCCTGTCCCCTCAGAATCCGCTTCGCAGTCCGCGCTACCTCCGCCGCACTCCTAAACCCAGTCACCACCGGAGCTCCCACTCCCTCCCGCGGCACCTCCTCCACCACCTTCTTCATCTCCTTACGCCTCTTCTTCAGACGGCTCTTCCCATCCCCAACCCCACCACCCTTTGTCTTCGGTGTCACCGGAGACCCCTTCTGCACCGCCACCCTTCCCACACTTCCCTTCTCCGTCTTTCCCTCCACACCTCCTTTCACCGTCTCCTCTTCCACCAATCTTTGCCTCTTGCACAGCTCCTTCACCTCCTTCTCCAGCACGTCCAACCTCTCGTTCAGAACCCTATTCTCCTCCCGCAACTCTCCAACCTCCCTTCCCGCACACTCCACTATCCCATACACATGATTTCTCATCTCCACTCCCAATACCGACAACGAATTCCGCAGGCTCGAAATCGCCTCAACCGAAACAGCACTACCACCACCACTCAGCACCACACTGCCGATTTCCGTTACAATCTCCACAACTCCATCGTCCAGTTGCTCCTTCATCACCAACCGCAACATCCCCACCCTCGCCTTCATCTCCCCCACAAACCGCATCTCCCTGTCACCCTCTCCGCCCCCACTCTCTATCTGGTCTCCAACCTCTAACTGACTCAGATGCACCGCACCCCTTCTCTCCTTTGCGACCCCCTCCACGTCCAATTCTACACCCTTCTCCACCTCATCACCATCCCCTCTCCTCGCCTCACACTTCTTTCCTTCATCGGCCACTTCCTTCTTCTGCGACATCCGACCAGCCGCCGTAATCACGTCCTCTTCCCGCTTTGGTGACGGCGTCGGCGGTACCTCCTTCCCCTCCAACAGCACCAACAGCTCTTCATCCTTCACGTATGCGTTCGACATCTTCAGAAGAAGAAGTAGTAGTTGGATCGAAGTTTCCGCTGCGATACAGTGCAATCGAGCTAAACTGTGCTGTCCACCCCCACTGTCCAACCACACGGGCTATATCCAGCACCATGATTGTCCCTGTTTCCCTCATCCCATTTCCCGCCAAAACATCTACTGTACACCTCCGCACCTTCCAATATTTAAGCGCCATCTCTCTGTCCCCTCTTCACATAGTCCCCACCCACCTCGCCTCGACCGGCGATATTTTTCTCTTCCACCATAACCTCACTCGATGGTTATAGCAAAACAGGAAGATATTGCCAGTGGAGGCAAGCTAGGGACTAGTGATTGTACTTAGAGTTGCTCACCCTCTGTCTCGACTGGGGGCATGTTCTTCTTCCGTCACATCCTTTGTGGGTTGTGACAAAAAAAGAATATGTCACCACTCGACACCGGATGGGTAACAATGGTAGCACGTAGAGTAGTTCATCCTCCCTCTCAGCGTCCACTGGGGATATATTTATGGTCTCTCACATCCTTTCCCGGTTGTGATACAAGAGAAATACATCTCCAATGGAGAGGGAGAATATAGTCGTGATAACACGTAAAGGTAACAATGTAATAAACAATAAATTTATGCTACTATCTCTAACCAACCTTTCGAAAACCAGCTATGACATGAGCTGGGTTACTCGAGCCAAAGATGGCAGATCCTGCAACTGAAATGTTTGCACCGGCCTTCACTACTCCTTTCACAGTACTCAGTCCAATACCCCCATCCACCTGTATCCCTATTCTTGGGTACAACTCCCTTGCATGTCGCACCTTGTCAAGAACACCCTCCATAAACGCCTGTCCTCCAAACCCTGGCTCCACCGTCATCAACAATAACATGTCTACAACTCCTTCGTTCATAAGTGCTTCTACGACCTTTATAGACGTATTCGGGCGCAATCCAACTCCATCCTTTTAATTATGGCAATCCAAGTGAAGCTATAGAACCCGTTCACGTCATTTATGAAGCCAAAATGGCTCCTTTCATCCTGTATTCAAGCTCCCCGTAACTCGTACTTTACAACTACTTTACAACTCAGGTTCGAAATCAGTTTCATTCATTGCACACTTTCTACTCTTCCACCTACCTTTCATAAAACATCATCACACTTTGTGGCTTGTCGTCTCATACAAGCCCTATCATTCATTCAGTACAAGCACATATCATACATTTCGCTCACTTTCACAAAGTGAACCATGTTCCCGTTCTGCGCTTCCTAACCGTTTTTACTTAAGTATCACTCTTTACCCCAGCAGTTCTCCGCCCCATCTTCCATTTCTATCGTCACACAAAAACATTCGAACACTTGCAATGAACTCCCAGTGCGACATGCCTCCCACTCCACCTCCGAGTCCCAGATACTCTGACGTCCCTCAGGCCTCATCTCCCGCCCGAAGGACTCGGGCCGTTATTGTTCGAAGGGGGCGTATAGGTACCATGCTGGCGAACGAAGAAGATACGGTCATTTCCGCACACGAATTCTGCAGCATGGCTGCTACCTCTCATCTTTCTGATGTACCGATACTAGTTTGTGGAAGAACGAACACCCTGGAGACCGTAATTCAGGCTTGCCCTTATTCGCTCAGAGAGAATCTCGTTTTCTTCCAGAATGGAGACATCATACCATTGGTTTCGAAGCTCGGTGTGGACACATGTTCAAAAGTTGTCCTATACGTTGGTGTCCCCTCAAGAAACGCAGCTCCGCAGGATGGTGTCACTCCTCAAAGTCCGGATGGTCTCACTGTCGCAACAGGAAAGTGGGCCTCCAACGTTGCAGACAGGTTTAGGTCTATGGGTCTCACTTGCGGGGTTGTCGACGAAGACACATTTCTCGTAAGCTATTATGAGAAGCTCGTGTGGCTATCAGCGTTCAACATCGTCGGGGCCTCAAGAGGTTTCATTCCTATGGACGTAGTCGCTACGGAGTGCAGTACGGTTGTGCTCACAATAATGAAAGAGCTGTTGAAGATAGTTTCGCTTAAGACAGGTACTACTTTCAACCTGGAAGAGACCGTTGGGCGACTTCTTGCATATGGGAAAACTCTCGTTGGCTTCCCTACTTCTTTCTCCGACTTTCAGTTTAGGAACGCGTACTTCTACGACTTTTCCCGCCAAGAAAGAAACATTGTAGGCGGCGACCCCGCTCCTTTTCATACAAACTACGTCAACGTTGTTAAGGAAAAGTTATCCCCCTCCCCATTCCCCCAGCTTTGAGGTTAGAACACATGACTTTTCGGTGTTGTAAACCTTTTAGAGATAGTTAAACATAAAAGTTACTTTATCGAAATGACCTGTTCCCTAACTTCACGTACAATGGACTGTCGAAGTGAAAACCGGAAGTTATCCACAATTTCGCAACTTTTATCGCCGGGATAGATAACAAACGCATCCATCTTCTGCAACAGGTCTCCAATAGCAGAATCCACTTCTTCTCTCTACTGCCACAGTTTGTTGTACACGAAATTGGAATTGAGGTTCACCTTTGGTACCTTCTGACGAATTCGTCTGTACGTCTTGCTCCGAGTAGGTGTCCCTTGTGTTCCAGACCGCTCGCCAGAAACACTTGAACGTGCCATTCTTGCGGACAGAAGCACAACGTCATCGTCCTGCTGCTCCGCAGTTTCTGGTGCAGTTTGGGGTACAGATGGACCAGCTCCTTGTGCGGATTGCGCATCCGCGTCTGGAAGGGGACCTTTTATGATCTTATCTTCCTCCTCTTGCACAGCCGTCCCCTGCTGAACCGTCTGTTTCGACGCAGAAGATCCCCTTGTGTCGACGGTTTGATTCATCGCAGGAGAAGCCCTTTTCGACGCAGTGGGCTTCGTAACGGAGGTAGACTTTGTTTGACCTGTCCGCTTCGTAGCTGGGGATGCTCTCGTCTTCATAGACCGCTTCGTAACAGACGACGGACCTGCCCGTGGAGGTGCTACTGATGCGCTACCTCTCGGTGTTGATGAACTTCGAATTGGCTCCGTGCGGCTTGTCGGCGTCATCACCTCACTCATAGCGCTCACCGTTCCTCGCTTGGACGCCGGAATGCTGGCTGCCACCGGTTCCATCATTTTCCCATCCCAAGGAGCGGCCGTCCGGAGATCCTGGATATATTGTGGAAGATCCAGGCCCTCCGCCCGGTAAGGGTAGAACGTCTGACCGCTTCGAATGATGAGAATATTATGAACCATCAGAAGACCTGGGTCCAATTGCTTCCCGAGCAACTCGCGGCGTAGAACACTTCAAATTCCATGCAAAAACGCTTACCCCACTATCACCTTTCCTTCATTCTCAATATCCATCTGCAGAGAAACCCGCATTCCACCTTGCAATAATCGAGTGCTCCGCCGAGTGCGAGGAGTCACGCTTTGCGTACGCTTTCGAACACGAGTTGGCTTCATGTTGAACAGCTATTGCAGTGAAAGGTGTATATCAACAATACGTTCGCTCTGGACGATACAAGAACGGATGCGAGCCTTTTAAATGGCGACTTACGCTGGGCACCCCCGCTTTCGGCAGCTCCTCCCAGCGCACTGCCAGTCTCGTCCGTGTCCTGTCCGTGGCCGCTCGCACGCTGATTGTACGCTTTAGAGTCGTGGAGTTCGCGCAATGATGACTCACGCGAGCAATGGTCGCGCTCTCTAATCATGCTCTTCAAATGCTTTGCATAGTAGTCAAGAGAACATTCATTTACTTCCATGTACAGCCTACTCCCGCGAATACACGTGGACAGCAACGCCAACGTACCGGCGGCCGGGTGTAGCGAAATAACTGCGGGGCGGCGTGTTTTGGGAGGTCCCGGGAAGGCGCCAAAATGTGGCCAAAACGTGCCCGCGAGCGGGGAGGGGTCGGTCGTGTTAGGGTACCTACCCTAACACGACCGGACCCCCCCCCGCGGGCATAAAATCGCACATTTTTCAAAAAATCGTCCAAAACGTGCCCGCGGGCGGGGGGGTCCGGTCGTGTTAGGGTAGCTACCCTAACACGACCGACCCCCCGCGCCCGCGGGCATAAAATCGCACATTTTTCAAAAAATCGTCCAAAACGTGCCCGCGGGCATAAAATCGCACATTTTTCAAAAAATCGTCCAAAACGTGCCCGCGGGCGGGGGGGTCGGGTCGTGTTAGGGTAGCTACCCTAACACGACCGACCCCCCGCGCCCGCGGGCATAAAATCGCACATTTTTCAAAAAATCGTCCAAAACGTGCCAGCGGGCGGGGGGGTCCGTCGTGTTAGGGTAGCTACCCTAACACGACCGACCCCCCCCGCCCGCGGGCATAAAATCGCACATTTTTCAAAACTTCATTCAAAACGTGCTCGCGGGTGGGGGGTCCGGTCCTGTTAGGGTAGCTACCCTAACACGACTGACCCCCCCCGCCCGCGGGCATAAAATCGCACATTTTTCAAAAAATCGTCCAAAACGTGCCCGCGGGCGGGGGGTCCGGTCGTGTTAGGGTAGCTACCCTAACACGACCACCCCCCTCCGCCCGCGGGCATAATATCGCACATTTTTCAAAACATCGCCCAAAACGTGCCCGCGGGCGGGGGGTCCGGTCGTGGTAGGGTAGCTACCCTAACACGACCGACCCCCTCCGCCCGCGGGCACGTTCTGGCCACATTTTGGCACCCTCCGGAGACCTTCGAAAGCACTCCTCCCGGCTCTTCTGGCAGTGATTTCGCTGCACACGCCGTGCACACATATCAAACTAGAGAAAACTAGCGCTTCACACCCACTTGATCCGCGACTTTTAGCACAATACGCGACCTTTGCAATAGCTCCGAATCGCGACGCGGCCGACATCAGAGCGACTACCTGGGCAACCCAAGTCTCTGAATCTTCTCCGCTTACCAATACAGTGGAAAACTTTGGCTTTCTACTGGGACCAAATGCTGGAGAAGCGAAGACACGTTGGATGATGGGGTATTTGGGTCGTCCCAGCTTAAGTGCCTTAGAAGACGAATCGAAGTGTTCAAGAGTCGGAACGAAACCGCCTTTCACGAGGGCCGAATTCACCAGAGTTATCCTTGTCTTTTCTGGGAAGTATGTAATAGAGTGCTCATCCAGTGTTTCTTTCACGAGACTGAGGAAAGGAGGAAGGGCCTGTTCACCAATCTGATCAAGAATCGACCTTGTGTCCGTACTTGAGAACATCTCTCTAACAGCAGTCCATGTTTTTGAACTGGACATACTTGAAACACAATGTTGAAGAGCTCGTAAAGTGAAAGAACGCCTTTAATTGCAAACCGAGGAAGCTGTGTGGAAGTTCCTGGTAAACCTGGATTACGCTGGTAAGGAGTATTGCCATTTCATTGCTTTCTAACATGTCCGTGCTCAATGGAGCGAATAGTCTCCTCCACAGCCGTTGCTGTTCTTCTGGACGTCTTTTTGTAGTGTCTCTTAAATAGCAGGTGTGCATGTTCGTATGTGCCTGCGTCGTAGTACTTGATACTTCCCAGACGGCGAATATCGTCCACGAGATGATCGAGAAGATGAAACTTCAGAGTTCCCAGTCTGGAGGGATGAAAATCCGCCAGAGTCTTTGTTGCGGAACGCTTGAAGGCTTCAATCTCCGAACTAAGACACAGGAGACAGCTTTCAGTCCAATACGGGTCACGATTGTATCTGAATAAGGTCGAGAGCAAGTCCGAATACTGAGAGAAAACGGTTGTGATTGGGGCAACGTCCTGTTCTCCACAGCATATGTCAAAGAATGCTCCTATGAAGGGAAAGACCATGTCAAGTGCTTTGTAGTTTTTGGCCTCCAGCATTCCACGGAGACCGTCTTTCGTGAAGATACCATTCAAAGATTTGCCTTTCTCCTGCGTGGAGAAATAGATATGTAAACCTTTGGCAGGAGAATCGCGTTCTATGGCAGCTAGAATTGCGTTTGCATGGTTGAGGAGTTGGGTGCGTATCGTTCGAAATGAACGCGATGCAGATGTTCCTATTGTGGTGCACAGGGTGTCTGACTGCACTCTCTCGATTGTGGCCGTTTTTATCAACTTTGAGATGCCGAGATGCAAGTTGTGTAATGGTTCGAATGAGAACAGACTGTATGGAGACAATCCCGGGATCATTCCAAGGCTTACGGAAGTTTCGAGGAACGAAGGAATGAGAGATATGGAATTTGAACGCATCAGAGTATCCGCTTGAGATCTCCTCTCCCTCGCACGACGTGGACGTCTTTCCGCCTCGTCTTTTTGTGCATGTTGCAAGATAGCTGTGTATGTCTTTCGGATGCTTTTCGTGTGCTTTTGAGAACGTCCGTTGAATGAGGTGGGAATAGGACTGCATAAAGATGAGGGAGGGGCTTTGCATCTATGACACGGGCTTTCCGTTTTGGTCCCATGAAGAATGGACAGAATGTCCTTAGCCTCAGGAATATCCGCACAGTAACTTGCAAGCAGAGGATGGCACACTCGACTTAGTTTGTCTTCCCCGATGAACTGAAAACCTTTCTGCGTGAGATTTAGAATGGGCTCCAGGACTTGACGAAGAGATTCTTGAAGGATTTGCATCCTGGACTCGCGTAGAGACTTGCTAGAAACAAATGGCATTGCGTCTGCTTCAGATGCGGAAACCTCGATCAGTGTGGTAGGGAAGTATGCCACTACTGTGAGGTCATCACGATACACTTACGGCGAAGATCGTCGGAGAAGTTGAGAAATATGAGGTGAAGAGGATAGGCGGTAACCGATGTTTGCTTTAGAGTTGTTGAAGACTTATCGGTGTATACCTGCAGAAGACCTACGAAAGATTCACTGTAACTTATTTCTTGGGAGTACCACACTATTCTACTATCCAAAGAGCCCATGACCATTTCCTTAAGTTTTGAGGTGGCGTCTCTTGCGAGAGAGCCGGACATGGGGTGAGATATTTTCGTGGAGTGGGTCTGAGGTATAGGGTGGAAGAATGTGTTTTCGTTGTTAGCCAACTGGAGCTGTTTCACAAGTGTCTGAACGGGGTCTCTCGTGTAGAGGGTGGCGCTGAACTTACATCCTTCTGGCGAGGCAGTTCTGCGATTGAAACCGTCCTTTGAAGCGTATCGTTCGAAAATGGCGTTCTTCAGTTCTGTACAGCGCTTGGAACTTGTTATGGTCTCGTTGAATCGCTTTTGCGAGAATCGCGGGTCCCGAAGTAGCCCAATTAGCTCGTCCGCCTCACGATGACCAAGGTTGGAAGCTACTGAAGCCAGACAAGCCGTGAGATAATCCATATGCAAATCACCAAGGGCCTCCTCAGAAGGCACTGGGCGGGAACTGCTTCCGTGTTCTCGCTCTAATGACGCGGGACCCGGGGAAGGAGAAACACAATGCGAAGTGTCCGGAATGGGAGGGGCGCACGGAGTGGGGTCGACGATGTCCTCGGACACTGGAGGCTCGGGAAGGCGACAAGGGGCAGTGACCGTTTCGGAAGATGCGGGCGCGGGCGCGGAAAGCTTGAGACGCTTGCTTTCTCGAATTGGCCCGGCTANGGGGCGCAGGGAGTGGGGTCGACGATGTCCTCGGACACTGGAGGCTTGGGAAGGCGACAAGGGGCAGTGACCGTTTCGGAAGATGCGGGCGCGGGTGCGGAAAGCTTGAGACGCTTGCTTCTCCGAATGGGCCGGCTATTGTCGTCTTCCAGCGCTGCTTTCAGACGAAACGGGCAATGGTTGACATGCTGTTGAAGGGATAAGACTCCTCGGCGAGTAACGAAGGGGCACCCACGCTTCTTATGTGTACAGTAGTAGACCATGGGAAGAAGAACTGAACGAGAAACGACGACAAAGACTGCAAGGGAAGGGCGTCCGAAGGGAGAAGGAGGTCGAGCGACAGTCAATATCGACGTGTTGCTCAGAACGGAGAATATATTTTGAGTTTAAATCACGTGCTTTCGTTCAAAAAGGAACGTAGGTACACGTCGACCTCAACACAAGGGTGTACTTCTCGTATTATCTACCACTAGTTATAAACCTGTGGTTTCCCAACGTTGTACGCTGTACACTTGTCCAATCTCGCACAGAAAAATAAATCTCTTCCCTTCGCCGCCGCCGCCGCGCCTCCGACGTCCGAACTTCCGTTACCGTCGTGAGCCATGCCATCGATATCATCGCGTTATACTCCGCTCCGTCGTACTTTTTCCCGCCCTCCACTTTATGGAGGCTCCATAAAGTAGAGGGCGGAAGAAAGTAGGACGGAGTCATCCGTATCTCAGGGATGTATTCCGTGCAGTCTTTTCGTACGTTCTCCCATATCCTTCCACGTATCTTTGCTCTAAACTAACCAATCCTCACCGCGTTTCTTCGCGCTCTGCGACATGGAAACGGCAGGAAATAAGCTAATCACCCTCAACTTCTTCTATTTGTTCAAGATATAGAACGAGTTGAAGGGTGAAAACGGGAACCCGGTAACCCAAACTGACGACTGTAAGTACGCGACCAATAGTTCATTTCGTTGCGCCATAGGCTCTAGCTCTGCCTGTTCGGGATAGGCGATTCTGGTACTTGGTTGAGACATAGGTTTCTGTCTCGTTTATCGCATCTTGCGGTATGTTTGCTGCATGGGCATTCTCGGTGTCGTTGCTTGTGAGTTCTTGCTTCGAGACCTTTCGCGTTTTACGATGAATGGTGGGCTGGTAATCTAACCGATCACTTTCCTTCTTCTTCTTCCTTTTGCGAGTTACTAGGTCCCTCGACTTTTCTAGGGCAACGTTTCTGTTTTGCTTTATCAATGGTACGTTCCATCGCAATTCAAATGTTTCCAACGGAGCATTGACTAACCTATGGATACTTTCTGCTTGCGTATACAGGTAAACGACCAATTTTATTTCATCTCTCCAGATCCATCATCGATCTTGAGAGACAAAATGAAATTGGTCGTTTTACTGTCTGACTGTTCGGGATAGGCGATTCTGGTACTTGTTTGGGATATAGGCTAGATTCTCGTTTATCGCGTCTTGCGGTATGTTTGCTGCATGGGCATTCTCGGTGTCCTTGGTTGTGAGTTCTCGCTTCGACACCTTTCGCGGTTTACGATGATATGGTCGGCTGGTAATCTAACCGATCCCTTTCCTGCTTCTTCTTCCGTATGCGAGTTACCAGGTCCCTCGACTTTTCTAGCGCAACGTTTCTGTTTCGTTTTATCAATGGTACGTTCCATCGCATTTCAAATGTATCTAACGGATCATTGACTAACTTATGGATACTTTCTGCTTGCGTATACAGGTAAATGACTTTTGATGCGGACGTAGCTCACGAGTTGCAGGTGCAGGTTCCTCAAGTAGGGAACCATGCATCTGGGCATGGTTCCCTACATGAGGAACGGAGAGGATGAGGCGCTTCGCGCCTCATCCTCTCGGAGTGCGTATGTGTTCTACCGATCCAGCACTATGGTGAAGGTGCAGTCTGCGGCATCTGCCGCAGATTGCGCCTACACCCGCTCCATTATGGGGAAATGGTACCTGTAATATAGCGAAGTAGTGGTTAGCAAAAGCGGTCGATAGAAGAATAGATACGAATAAAACGGTATGATTTCATAATGGGGATCATCTGTACTAGCACTAGTATTCCATGCGTTGCAGGGTATCATTCCGCAGAAGGTATCGTGTAATGTGCACCTCAATGGAAACTGAACCTAGACTTCGCAAAATACGGTTCAGGTAGCCCTCGACTAAAGAACTAGCACGAGTGGAAAACCCCCCAGTATTTACTCCACAGAGATTCTGGACGACCCAAGCAATTATCTGCAAATTTTGAAATAATTGATCTCGATATTTTTTCAAAAAATTTACTGGACGACCCTTGCCAATTTCTGGACGACCCTCGCCAAAAACTAGCATCTGCAAGAGACAGACGACACTTCCGTGGGCTGCAATGGATCCTCCAGGTCGTTTCGGTCCATCAGAACATCTATTCTTACTCACGCCAACTCCATCCTAGCTGACATCGAACGCTCGTTTCCGGCTCCAGGGCTTCATATTGATTTCTCGACATCAGAAAAGGGTAAGTCTCTCAACGGCTTCTTCACCACTGACGGAATCAGAGGCATGCTAGAAGCAAAGGACTATCGCGCCCTCGACATGGTCTTCCCCTTCATCGGTGCATTCTTCGACCGTTGCTGCGGTGAAGTATCTCCCGCCCCAATAACCACCATTTTCACCTCTTACGTCGATCTCGTCAATAACGTTCTTCACTACCACACTGCCCCAGAATGGACTGATGATCGCTTACGCTCTTTGGAGACTCTCATCAAGAACTTCAAGACTCAAACTGTCTCAGTTTTGGGTCCATACCAGGCCTCCAACTTTCGTACTCTCAAATTCCATCTCCTGGATCACATCATTCCAGACATCCGTCGATACGGGGGCCCCCATTTCGGTGATGCAGGTGTGTACGAGCACGCGCATCTCCTCTTCAAGAACCACTACCGCCGTACCTCTCGCAGAAGATCAACTGCGCATAAGGAAACAGTGGACTCAATCCAAGAGTCGCAGGATTTCTTACACTCCATCTCGGTAAGGAAACACTTCTCCATGTCTACCAACTCGGCCAGTCGTTTGTCGCAGCGGTGTCCCTCCATGGTTCGTGATGGTAGTTCATTATCCCTCTTCGACATCATCACGGCCGACAAGTATCTACGGTCCCATCCAAACGTCCCGTCATCTGCTCTCACAGATTTGTTCTCCAAAACTACATTGCAGTCCATCAACCAAATCTCTCGCGACGCCCTCTCTTCCTTCCGTACCCTAAGCTTAGAAACTCTTCAACCGTTGGACAACCCCCATGACATCAAAATCACCGTCGTTAACTCCGCTTACATTGTTTCTGGATTCTGTCCCTCGCTGGATGACTACGATCGTCACTTTCAATGCATTAGACTGCGAGAGCCGGAGGTCTCTTTGTGTGAACGTATTTTTGCAACCACTTCTTTCGGCCCTTCCAAGTCCCCAAAATTCTCTACCGTCCTGGTTAATGGAACTCCTCCTCCCGGTTTTGACTTCCCGACCGCATGGGTATGCAAAGTCTTTGCCCTGGTTCGCTTTAGCAGATGTAATCAAAGCAATTCCGATTCTGAATTTGCCTTTGTTCGCTTCTTCGAGGTAACGGAGCCGTTGGATAACATTGACGAATCTTTGAACTGCATTTCCCTCCGCTGGGCCACGGATGACGAGGAAGATCGCACATTGCAAACCTCCAATTCTCTAAAACGGTCAACAACTGCATCTGTATCCCCATGGTTCGGTCTCGTCCCATTCTCTTCGATCAAAGGCTCGGTACACATCCTCCGACAAAACTATCCCGCACGCCCCTTTTTCCCTCCATTGCACTGGAAGTTCCACCGATTCTACATTAACAGATTCTATCGCAATCCCCGAGCTCGTTTACACTACCATCCAATCACCAAACTTTCGTAACGTAAACCATAATGCATTAGTGACGTTCTATCCAATTCTCCTCATGTAATCCTTCTTGCACAGACCTTTCCCTCACATCCCTCTCTGCAGTTATGTCGTAGAACATACGGTCTCCCCGACTGCAGCATCCAACATAGCAATCCAGTACAGCTCCGAGCTTCTCAGAGATCTCTCCCATAAACACATCTTCTCGGACAGCAAGGTACATTTTCCTTTTCGACGGAATCCAGTAAACCACAGTGCCCACCCGGTCATCATTTCCATGCCGCGCATCTTCAGCATTCGATGGGCCATTTCTGAACTCTGTTGGATAACTCTGCTGCATGCGGACCCTCACGGTCTTCAGTATACTCTCAAGTGCCAGTGGTAGATATTTCCCGAACAAGTTGGAGAACAACACTTGTCTCTTACCACCTCTCCCTCGTTCAGACTCTGTCGCGCGAACAACGGACGCTATCCAGACATCAAGACGTGCCAGATGCATAATTGTTCCATCCACTGGATCCCTCTCTTCGGTATTCCTCGAACTTGTTTGTAAAACGTCGTAGCCCATGAACTCACGCAGCACCTCCAAGCTCAGGCTGTTCCGAAAAAGCAAGTCACATGGTTCATCTTCGGTTGCATGATATGGGTTAAAGCCCGAGAAACATATATCTTCTACCTTCTGAGTTCTCCACGACGACAGAATCTCACATCCATTTGCATCTTTGGGTAGGAGTTTTTCACGTACCTCTCTGGTTTGTATTTCATACTTGTTCTGCTCCCTTTCATCATTTTTTATCGGGGCCCTTACAAGCATGTCGTAACCTAGTCCCATCAATAACTTCTCCTTCGCATGGCGTTTTCGAACACCTATTGCATCACTTAAAGCCTGTTTCAACCTTCTGCGCAAACAAATGTCGTGCGTTAACTGTTTCACACAGTCATCTTCCATTTTCATTCCTCGGATAGATTCCCAACGGGGCTTCATTACCTCCGTCTCCACAATTTGCATCAACAAATGGTCGCCTCCACCACGTACGAATGGCGTGTACGCCCTCATCTCCATGGCAAGATCCATTGGGCACCGTGGCACTATCTCCTTCCCATCAACAACCAGCACACTGTCGTCTTTCTCAGGTCCAACTGTCTCACTTCGGTTGCCCCAGTTCCTTGCCGGTATACTCATCTCGAAGCATAGCTCTCTTGTCTCGTCTTTGGCGTATTGAAGTATGGAGTCATAGACGGTCTTCGCAACACCAACAAACTCGTCGTTCACGTCAATGTTGTACCGCTTCCTGCTCTTGTTACTGTCATGTTCGTTCCTTTTCCCTCCACTTCTGAGAGCCTCTCTCAAAGAGTGTATGAGAACCTCTTGTTCTCTGACCTTAACCTCCAGTTGCTCTATGTTCTTCTAAGCAAGTCGTACGCTCATTTTCAGACTTTGCTTGTCCTCTATTGTACGATACAGATCTCCCTTCAGTTTCCCGATCTATTCCAAAAGCTCGTATCGCGGAGTAAGGGATTCATCTTCATCTTCTTCCATTGCACCATGCAGGGAAAAGCTCCGTGACAAAGCACCACGATCAACATCTTTATCGTTCTATACTTCTCTACGGGCGTTTGCTATGACAGGTTGCCGATCGTTCCCCACCCGTCTATTCTCATTTCCATGGTTCGTCCTTCTTCTGACCTGATTGAACCTGTTTCTCTGTGACTCACCTGTGACTGGTGTCGGTTGTATCTCGTCTTCGTCTTCGTCTTCCTTATGTCTGGACCCAATATGAGGGACGGAATCATGCCTGCCTTCGATGGGAGCCATATGCGTTGCATTTCCGGCGTCCACGTTATCGTTCGCCTCCACATTATCCTTGTCCTCGACGTCACTTGGGATATCTACTGCGTCCGTGGACTCCCGCTCCTTTCTTCCACTGCCTTTCTTGGCACGAGAGACACTCTCATTCATTTTCTCGTTCCTCTTCACTTTTCTCGAATCATAACTGTTACGTTCTGTTCCGGCAGCGCTTCTGGGTATCTCCCTATCCCCAGGTTCGGCTCTAGGTTCGGCTCTCACGATGGCGCAATCCACGGTTTCCATCTCCGCATTGTCATCCGCAGTTCTCACCTTGTCGAAACAATCATCGATACGAGGACCTTCTGTTCCTCCACTGCCTCTTGTCCTTCTTACATTCTGACGTACGGCCGTTCTTCTCTTATTTCCTTTCATCGCTTTGACATCTACATTTCCATCATCACTGACCCTTGGCTCTTCCATTGCAGCCATGTGGCGTGTAACAGGCCCACGCATTGCACTATCCTTGGCTTGAACGGTTTCACTTACTGTGCGTTCCGTAGCGCATGTGGAAGCTCCTGACCTCCTTCTCGGTTTTACTTCCGATACTGTAGATGAAGATTTGGTTTGCGAAGTCCAGCACGAGGTGCTCGGCCTCGGCTACCTCTCCCATTAGTAGCACTACTTCGTGAGACGACCGCGCTCCTACGTTTGGCCACCCTAGTATCCCAGCGCTCCGGCGGTACCGATGCCTTTCGCAGTTTACCACCTGCATGCTCCGCACGTTGAGGGGCCATCCGAGATCCTTCGGCCTTCGTGCGCGGTAGTATTACGGAACAGATATAGAAACGTGAACGATACTGAAGGTATATGATTGAGAGTGATATGTGAGGGTCACGTACTCGGTGTGCAGGACTGATATGTGAAGGGGAGGGGAATTTAACCTCGTACTGCATATATGGCGAAAAGCATTCTGCAGCATTTGTGGCGGATCGGCATTCAATTTTTGGACCTTTCCCGGGTCCATATTCCGGACTTGGTCCGATTTTCCCGGATGTTGCGCCCTGCATATACAAGTACGGCACTTTCAACGATCTTTCATACCACTATATGCATCAATATGTTACACAGTACAGCTTGAGTGTACATATGAGTAGTATTTCTGCAATCATAGCACAAGTGTTCAATACAATTTACTTCAACAAAAAGCTTTTCTCACTACATTGAGCCCATACGAAGTTCAAGGACATTGTCTGAGAACCTAGGTTAACCTTTCCCAAGGATATGTGGGTCCATAGTCAACGTAAATTTCGTCGTGCTCCTCAATGTCCCTTGAGGCCGTGACTACGAGGAGTCTGTAGTTCTCCAAAAGCCCCAAAGTTGTAGCCTGATACTCTGTGGGCCGGCGAATGAATACATTTGGTTTGTGTGCCATGTTAGAATCCATTTCTTCCAATTCCTTGTCCTCATCACCTTCACGATATGATGCGTCATTGATATAGCCCGCTACACAGAAAGGAGCAGGAACTATCCAGGCATGACCAGCGTTGACTTCAGTATCATAATGCGGGAGAGTGTTGTACATTTGCCCCTTCACCCTCACTTGCATGCAATACTTCCTGAACCGAGATGCAGTGGCCCCCAGCATTCCGTCTCCATACGTCAAATGTGTGGTACTGCGTCGGCTTAGATCATGATACACCAAGGTCCCATAAAAGTATCCAATAACCTCCCCTTCGGAAAACGCCCTACTCGTAAATACTCCATTTCCACTTGCTGCATGTTTGATATTCGACTTCTTCACATAGAGCCATAGCGATGTCACCTCGACAGAGAGTAAAGTGTGACTGTCCAACGTAGTCATCTTCCCTTGTAAGGCAAGTGGCCACTCATGGAACGGTTTCTCTTTGTACGTAGTGATAAGACCAGGTTCATTCCAATAGGTGGATAGGTACGAAATGATATGGAATGGGAAAGATTGGTACGATGGGAATCCCTTGGGTGCATTCCATATAGTCGAAGTCTTTCGTTTCCGTTCAGGAAATTTGGCATCCACCACATAAGACGCTTGAACTACCTCATTCGTAACCGGTTCTTTCATCTTCAATTCATTACGCCACACCTTTCTTGCGTAATGCACAATAGCATTGTGCTTGGCATGAGAGAAACACTGCTCATCTTGCTCACATCCAATGAAACGCCGAGGCCCCTTAATATCCATACATGCCAGCGCGCACGAGAATGTCCCGGAGTAGAGATCAACCACAACATCCCCGGGTTTCGAGAACCTCGCTATCAGCTCCATCAGTAGCTGCCTCGACTTTTGTTCTGGACGAGCCTTCGCGGTTCGAATTCTTCTACCACTCTTCACTCTCCATCGGAGACTCCCCCAGGCGTAAGATTTGGAACCTGGTCAATGATAGAATAGTGCCCAGGATAGCGAGCTGAAACGTAGTTGAAGTTCTGATAGTTCACAATTACCTTCTGTTCCGCGTACGAGTTTCCATTCCTCACGCCATGCACGGCGTACTCCGTCGCCCCAAACAGGCGAGTAGTATTACGCGCAGGTTTCTTCAAGGGGTTCGAACGAGAACGAATGAAGTTCATGGGCGTCGAATCCACTAAGAATGATGCGGTTTTCTTTCCGCTTGCGTCCTCCGACTTGTGCTCTCGCAAAATCTCTTCCCAGTCTCCAAACTGGTCGATACTGCAGAACAAAACGAAATGTCCTCCTGGTCGAAGCATGGATGCCATGATGTCCGCAGTATTGTCCATATCATCGTCAGCCAATTCGTCGTACTCGCTGTCGCGGATGCCATATGGTGGGTCTGTGAGCGCGAACTGAACGTTGCATTCCAAAGATGTATCCGATGGGAAGATAGTACCATGGGCCTCCACCAGTTCGTCATATCCGACACAATGCATTGAGAATTGCTTCTCCATGCTTCCTCGCACCACATCTAGAGCATTTAACGTGCGCGTGTCATCAAAGTCATGAGGGGGGAGAACCCCATCTGGAACGTTATCTTTCGCCCCAACAGAGGCACCAGGTGTATCACCTTCTTCATTGTCGCTATCGAGGATGACGATGACATCGGAGTTAACCGATCTTTTCCCTGCGGCGTTCCTCTTGGAGGAGCTCGGAATCTGTATCGAGTCCTCAACCTTAACCGTGACGGTATTACTTCCTCCATCCTGCCCTGAAGGAGCGGCCCTAGGGATAAGTCGAGATGGTTGGAAGTTATGTACAGACATCGCTTGACGAATAGGAGACACGTACTGTTCGGAGAATACATTGAAACGGGGTGGTACTCGTGCGGGGCGGCCAGGTCTGAAGCTTTCCAACAAATTCCATCTTGACGTTGGGGACATTTGGTATAGGAAGCCATTCAACACAATCTTGCTGAAATCTGCCAAGAATTCCTTTGCCAACTCCTGTAAGTTGGCGTCGATAGTATCCGGAAGAGTATGAACCCAAGAAACGGTGTCGTTCATATCCAACGTGGGTTTCAGTTCTTCCCCCAACGTATGAAAAGCTGACTCCGGACTGTAACCAACAGAGCGGGATTCAATGACATGGAACCCAAGCGACTTCTTTTCTACAAGCAGGTATGGCAGCAACATCTGCTCACCATCACCAAAGCCTAAGGTTGAGGCAAAGAAATCCCATCCCTTACGAATCGTTTGCACTGCATGTGCCATCCGTCTCCCGTGCGTCTCATTCGAAGCTATGTAGCCGTCGACGAACTGCACAGCTCTATGGGTTCCCTTCCCGGTCCTTCCTCTCTTCGCCGCTGGGAGATTTCTCTCCGAAGTTATATGCTTCACGAAAGAGAGATAGAGTAACTGCTGAAAACGAGTGGGAGGCCCAATCCTGAACGTAGTTCTCTTCGTCTGCTTACTGCCTGGACCATGTCGTTTGAAAAGGTCATTCCAGAAAGCCCGTTCTATGAACGAGTTACTGTTGTCGACATCCTTTTCAAGACTCCAGGTAAACAAATCTCTCACGCGCCGATCAGAATTCTCGTCGTCTAGATCAGTGATACGCGTATATTTGTAGACCCTGCTCAGAAAACGCACGTCCAGACAGATCTTCGTGAGTTCTTTTGCGGAGTAGTTTTGGAAAGGACCCTTGACCGCAGTGGTGATGAACTCTCGTGCACATGCCAGGTGTTCACGGTTTGATAAAGCGTATTCCACAACTTCCGTGTACCCAACTTCACGCGGATTACCAGTACCACTTCTTGAAGCGGCATACGCATCTCGCAACTCAATGAACAACCCCCAACATTTCAAGAAACGCGTTGCCATGCTGGCTGAATCGAACGACGCGCTAGAGGATGCGCTAGAGGATACCGTGCAATGGTTCTCATCGGCCAGCACACTCTGCTTAACAGTCAGAGGAGCGTCATTTCCGGTGGACGCCATGTAAGAACTGAGAATCGGAAAGGACGCGAAGTAAACGAGTATTGTGAAACGGTAGAAGTTTCGGAGATGTTTGAATGGGTGGGAAGCGTCGGAAACGTCGGGAAGCGTCGGAAACAATGGTGGAGAGCGCGGTTGCGACGGATTACCGAGAACTGAGCGGGTAATGAAATAGAGAGACGAGAGTGGGATCTAAACACATCAAACCGGTGGGGCACCTCAGTATGTGCAGTGCATTATATGTCTAGTATGTAAAACCAACGTAGAAAACACTGGGTTCGTACATCTTTGAACATCGCCCGAGCGCCGTGTGGGAACCGCGGTTCGCCGAGTTCATAGCCGAGATCATAGCTATGATCTCGGCTATGAACTCGGCGAACCGCGGTTCGGGCACGGCGCATCTGAGGAAACGCCACGTGTATACCGCCGAAAGGACCCCCCCTGAGGACCCCCCTGGAGGACCCCTTGCTGGCGTTTATGTGGGCAGTGACGTCGAATAAACGGGAGAGCGATGGAGACGCGGATGACACTTCGGACACATTGTGTAGCAAGCGTAGAAGATGGAGGGGAAGGGCTTGAGGAGGAGAGACGATGCGGTGGGAGCGGAGCAGCGCACGGAGGGCGGCGGCCATCGACAGGGCGTCACTTATTCACTGCCCACATAAACGCCAGCAACACCACCAGGTAGTGGTGGTGTGGGTGAGAACAGGTGCTTTGGTGCGCATTGTGTAGTAGAAGTGGTTTCCAGGGGGTCCTCAGGGGGGTCCTTTCGGCGGTATACACGTGGCGTTTCGTCAGATGCGCCGTGCCGGAACCGCGGTTCGCCGAGTTCATAGCCGAGATCATAGCTATGATCTCGGCTATGAACTCGGCGAACCGCGGTTCCCACACGGCGCTCGTGCGATGTTCAAAGATGATGAAAGGCGGGGACAGTGGTCAACCAGGACGGAATCAGACATTGATCCAACCATTTATAACCATCAGGAACTGTACCCACACTGCTCACGTGGGCATTGCAGCCGTTTTGAACGTGAGTGGTTGCGTTTATTGTGCTCACGCGAGAAAGGGCGGAGATTCGAACACGAGCGGTTGCAACTTCACGGGAGCAAACGTACGATTTGAAGAACACCAGGACTCGTGTATATCACACACACTGGCACCATATAATGGATATGAGGGGACTGGGAAAGGGTCAAATGAGACGCTCTCGAAAGGTGAGAAAGCCTCGACGAACCATGGCACCACAACTTCGGAGCGGGACCAAAACTGCTGAACCGAACGCAGCGACGGGGAACGCATCCACAGCTATGAAGTCGAAGCCCGCACCAGGCGAAGAAGTGACCTTGTTGTTGGGAGGGGCAGGAGGGAACAAAGCAGCGATTGGGAAAGCTGTTCTCGTTGAAGTGGACGCTGGTGGAGGGAAGACAACGTTCAGAAGGGAAATGCATGGACATGCTCTGCAGGGAAAACCAGGGGAAGATGTAGTTGGCATATGGCGAGCGAAGATATCTCACGAGCTTGACACTCCCTATCTCTATCCCTTTAAGTGTACCGATGAAGATTCTGTTCCGAAGACATTGAAGGACATGAACAGGCCCGGTTTCTACGCCTGGGACCTGAACTTAATATCTAAGGTGGGTGACGTCGTAAGCGCTGATGAAGGGGACAAGGGTGCTCCGAGTTCCAAATTCGTCGCCCCTGAGAAGCCATCGAATACTGCTGGGAAACGGGTGCGAGTGGTAGAACCTAAAACTCCATCCAGTGCCCAAAAGCGAATGCAGATGAAAGTGGCTCATGTGAAAACCCCGTCGAATGCTAAAAATCCCCAAGGCGGGAAACAAGCGCCAGTACCAAAGCTGAAAACACCATCGAACGTTCACGGTGGTGGAAAGCAGATGCAAGAATTCAAGATGACCACGACCCCAGAGAGTGCTGTATCGGCATTTCGTGAACAAACTGCTACGATTGTGCAGTCTGGAGCATCGAGGAACAGCACTGTGGAAGCTATTACTCAGGCTGGAAATCGCAGTGGAGTGACAATGGAAGTGATTGACGTGGATGAAGACGAAGACGTGGTTCTAGTGAAGGAAAGCCTTGGAAGCAACGTCAATGAACTCTTTGATGAAGGTGATGTGATACCTCCTGATGATGTCGATACGAGTTTAGCGAGTTTGGTATTTGACTTAGATCATTACGAGTATGTGTCTGTTCAAGTCGATATTGAGCTCATTCAAGTTCCGGAAATGACTGTGAGAGGGTTGTTCCGGAATCATGTCGAGGCTCTGAAAGAAGAGATTGGACGCAAAAGCTTCTTACAGGCACTTGGGACCATGAGCATTGCTGTTCTGTCTCAGGATGTGTCCGAGAAGGACATAGTGCAGAACAATCGCTTGAAAGTGAATTGTGTGCTGATTGATGGAGCTCATCGTCATGTAGCACTCAAAGAGCTCTGTGAATCTATGCCCAACATTAGGAATCTATGTGGAGGTCTTTCTGTTTCGCTGTGGAAGAGAAAAGATGGACAGAAGATGATCACGAGGGAAATCTTGAGCCTTGGCAATGTGCTAAACGATGGATTGAAGCAAGCTCGTCTTATGGGTTTTGCTGACAAGGTGCATTCTATTGTGTCATTTATAAGGGTCCTGGTTGAGGAAGAGAAGAAGGACTTGAGCAAGATGACGAGGACCTCTGTCGCAGGTGCACTAAGTGTTTGCGGTATCATTGGCCAGTACAATATCAAGCATTTGGCAAGATTTGCAGAGATGGGGTTGAAGGTGGCGAGAAGTCCTGGATTGCTGGAACATTTGGAGCGGATTTGTGGGGACTACCATGAGATTGGAATTTCTTGTATATCAAGTGATGAATTCTTTACCATGGATGAGCATACAACCCACTTCACGCTCGACACTCTGGTTGCATACTTTTCCAGGAGGCGAGTGTCGAAACTGACGGGTCGTTTCGAAGACGTACGCAAATACTTCTTTATCTGCTGCAGGAGGCCTCAATCTTTGGCAGAAAAGCTTTCGAAGAAGACGAAAGTTACATTGGCAGAAGCGTATGCCATGAAGGTGGAATTGACAAAGTTTGAAATGCGCACCGTTCGTGAGTACCTTGCAACACAGGCAGCACGAATTGAAGTACCTTCGAATAAGAAGCTCTGGGAAGGAAGGATTTCGAGAAGAGTCTGGATTGCTCGTGATAAGCTGGCAAAGAGTTTAGGGGTGGATATGTTGAAACCTGCCACTGGTACCACGCCGACTGAACCACAGTCTGAGACCAAAGCGGTAGACGAGTCTACAACGCAGAGAATGGCCACACGTTCGGCAAGTAGGAAGGCCAAAGCGCCAGTGCGTAAGGGCTCTAAGGACTCTGATGTAGAAAGTGAAGAAAAGATGCCATCGAAGACAAGAAGCATGAGGAGTTCAAGACGAAGCCGTCGACGAAGGAATGCAATGAGAGACGTGAACCCTAATCAACGGAAGAAGTCAAGGACGGAGGGTATTCAATCTGTTCAGGATGAAGTTATCAGTCATCTGCGGAGTCTTGGTGCGAAGGGGGTGAGAAACGTGTTGAAAAGTCATCAGATATCCATTGGCAGCGACACAGACTCAGATGGAGTACCAATTGTGGTCTCACAGGCAGAGAACACTGACCCGTTCGATGACACAGTACCGCAGGTGTTGGCGCCAGGTCTGAAGAAGGCTGAAGAAGTAGCATATGAAGGTGACGATTCGTGGCTAAAGTTGGTGAAGACCTTACCATGCAAGTGGCCGACTGGAGTGGAGAATGTCATTAAATCTGTATACCCGTGGATGGATGCGATACATCTCCAGAAGCAACACCGAGGCCACTTGTTGGACCCCAAGGACTTTGAAAGTGTGCACCATGCAGTCTTTTGGCATGCAGCGTATCATGGCCATAAACTCCTGAACGCGGCAATGGGAGGCATGGAGGTCGACGAGAAGACGTTATAGGGGGATGGACTGAAGAACGACTCTCTTGCGTATGTCTATTTTGTGAAGAAGAACGTCGAGCTTCGAGACAGAGGTTTCTGTATTCTGGACGGCTTTGCATCGGATGGAGAGTTGGTGAAGCTGATAGAGAGTTTGAGCAAGCTCATTGACGGGGATGTTAGTGTGGAATTACTGGACTTCTTCCGAAAGGACTTCGAGAGGGCTCCAGACCTTAGGATACCAGAGAACCGAATCACATGGATACCGATCATCAACGCAGATGGTGGGAGGTACATGACTACGAGAAGAGGCATAGTGGATGACATGGAGGCAGCCGTAGAAAGACATGTGCTTGTGAAGAAGAGAGCTTTACTGGATGCCCGACTGGGACAGATATGTGCTTTAATGGGTTTAAAAGATAATAGGGTGGAAAAGGAGAGGATGTATGCGCCGAAGACGGGGGGGAGGGTGTTATGCACTGCAGTTGGATGCAAGCGGCAGCAGTTACATACGGATTTCCCGACCTTGGCGAATGAGGATAAGCTGGAAGAAAAGAAGAACCCGGGGTACTTTATGATGGTGTCCGGAAGTGTGTCGTTTCCAATTGGGGTATGTGAAGGGTCTCATACACACTACGTAGTTACTCCCAAGGCATTTGAAGGTTTGGCACGGGGGATGTTTGTGAGGAAGATTTTCGTTCCGCCTAAGTCTATATTTATTGGAAGAGGTGATGTGTTCCATGCAGGCGCTTCAAATGAGGATGGAAGATTCCCCGAGATTCCCTTGTCTCGTTACCACATGTACATGGTACCTGAGAAATACAACCTCCCGGATGCGGTACACCTTAACCCACACTTTCGACCTCAGTTCAAGGAGGATGAAGACCTGGTTAGTATGAAGGAGAAGAGGAAGAATCCAGAACCGTCGAATTTGGAGGAGGAGAATGATGAGGTGATAGTAGAGGAAGGGGAAGAACAGTATGAAGAAGATGACGAAGATGAGAATTATGAAGTGGAGGAGATTGAAAACGATCTTGAGGATGGCGAAGAGGACTGAGTGAATATGTGATGAAACTTTGTAGTAATCTATGTGTCGAATATAGTTTCGAAGTAAATGATCTTGTGAATCGAGAGAAAGTTTAAGAATTGTGGAAGCGACGACTCTACCCAAGATTGAAGGGTAGGATAGGATACCATACCAAACACTTCAATCCTGGAGAGCGTCATGAACAAGTGGGAACTATGTTTGTAGAGAAGAGATTCTGTTTAGTTGAAACATGTATCAGTTATGTACTTATGTTCGTATACTACTTGTCTCGCACTTGGTGAATACGTCAGCCAGAAGGCAGTAGATGTTGTGTCGGGGGTCTAGGGTGCTCACCAATGGCGCACAAGTATCGCTTTGCGTTGATTCTTGGTGCGTGTTTGACGACTCCGGAGCATACAAGTAGTACAATGAACAAGGTGTTTGTGAGGAGGGGTGGGATACCTCTGTACGAACCAAAGGATTCGGGGTCCAAAGACTCGGAGAGTGTGTGTGCGAAGAAAACTGGGACCACTCTGTTCAGAAAAAGTCTGATAGAAAGCAGGAAATCCTGAAGGAACAAAGCTTTCCGGAACGAGTTTAGAATACAACGGCAGTACGGATTAAGCCCTCTTCGCCGGTATACCACCCAATTGGAGAGCGGAACTATGTTGTTGAACGTATGTTTTGTAGAGAAATAGATCCCAAATGTGTTGATGAGAATGGTGAAGAAGCCGAAGAAGAAACCGCCGGGGAAGAAGGAAATACATGCAGTTTTGAGAGAATCCATGACATCGATTGGAGGAGGACGGAGCTGATAGGTGACGAAGATAGAGAGGTTGAGGACGATAAGCCCACCGATGCCCATGCCGAGGTATTTATTCCTCAGTGCCAAAACGGTGCTGGATGTGTGCGACGGAGTCATTGGACCATATGCGAGTCTACCATACCTTGTGGCGTGAAGAGAGAATGCCAATTCAAACAGAATAATGTGAAACATAGTTTCGAGCATGCTGTACAGGATGGTGAATCCCAGTTGTGTTTGGCGGTAGGAGCGATCGTAGAGAAGAGCGTGTGTTGTGAGAGGCTTTATAATCCCATAGAGAGCTCCTATGGCTACTGAAACGAAGAGGGAGAATGCCAAGAGAGAGGATAGCGAGAGCATGTTCAGGGGATTATGTGAATAAGACCGAGCCTCTGACATGTAGTTGGGTAGCTCTGAAAGATTCCCAATTGTGTGGAAGAAGGGAGGATGTTCAAGGATTCGGTCATGAATTGAAACTTCGTGAAGTATGTCATAAACATCACTGAGTTCATCCAGCAGTTCGGGGGATAAAAGGGTCTGGACTCCTCGAACCGTGGCTTCCCCGGTGTCAACGTCGTACTTCAGTTGAAGGCAGTCGTCGAAGGTGATGTATGTCCTATGGGGAAATGCGTTGAGATGGATAGGTATGAGAGCAGTTTGGTTGCGAAGCTGTACATGCGATACCTTGTGGGTGTTTTGGAAGGCCATTGTGAGCTCTGCTGCCTGTGAGTAGGTAGGAAAGAGGAGAAGAAATGAAGAAAGAAGGGGCGAGGAGAAGATATATTTATTGAGAACGAAACGAGCAGATATTACCTATAAAGAGGTGTATCGAAGGAGCTATATCTATGTTTTGTTTCCTTTAAGGCTTGTAAATTTGAAGTGAAGAAGGTGTTCATAAACGAGTGGCGAACTTAGCTTCTGTGATGGAAAAGCTATGAAGAGACGGAGTACATGAAGAGTAAAATGTAGGGCGATGAAGAGGACGGAAGAATCATGATATGATGGTAGTGGTAGGATTTCATTTCATATACTACTGGCATGAACCATGTATGAAAAGGGACGCCCTTCTCGCAACGGTTGGGAGAACATGGAGAATGAGAAGCATAGAGAGTGTTCAAAAGTGAAGAATTGTGCTAGTAAATATGAAAATAATTGCGATGCAGAGGTTGGACGGATATGAGCGGGTGCGGCGGTACTACAGTGTCATGGGACGAAAGCGTCTACCCTTGTACACCGTGATCGGTTTGCGAAGGGACGATCAGCGAGTTCTGTTCTTTTCGGCTTCCCTGATTTCTCTTCTTTCGATATCCCTTTTGCTCTTCTACCAGATCTTCTACCAACGCGACCATGAGCGATGACGATTCGCGTTCGAACATTAGGTGGCCGTGGGAGTCAGACGAAGGGGTACGGTCGCACAAGAAGTTAAAGAGTGTGTTCGAGGAGGAGGAAGAAAAGGACGAGCTGGACTGGTGGGCCACTGTAGTGCTGGGGTGTGCCGGAGCGATGGGGACGCGCATGGGAGAGGACGTGGGTCGACTGACGAAGAAGGTGGCAGGGTTCGTGGTAAGGGAACTGAGGGGGATGAAAGAGGATCAGAAGAAGATGATGAAACGCATTGAGAATCTGGAGGGGAGCTCGAAGGAGGTGAATGGGAGGAAGAAGGGGCGGGGTAGGGGGTGTGGAGGGAACGCCGGTAACTCCGGCGCCGAAGACGAAGATCGTGAACGGCGTTGGGGTAGGAGTGTGCATCGGAAGCGAGGACGAGGATGCGAGAGACTTTGTACCGGCGACGGATAGTTTTGGGGCGGATGAGGTGATGGAGGGAGAATTGGTGAGGAAGAGAGGTCTGAAGAGGAAGGTTGGCGAGAAGAGGCCGATCCAACCGAGGAGTGTGGGGGTAGAAGAGGATGAAATTCAGCCGAAGGTGGAGAACAAGAAAGGAAAAGGGGATAGTAAGAAGAGGACACGGGTTGGGTTCAGGACTGTTCCGAACCCGGTGTGGAAAGGGAGCAGTGTTGTTGGATACGAGGAGAAGTGGAGCTGGGAGGATGTTGTGGAGGATGAGGAGGAAACCGTTGAGAATGATGATGGGAAAGAATTTCGTACGCTATCATTCGCGGATCTGGAGGTAGAGGAAGGAGATGAAGGTGCTTTACTTTGATTGAGGTGATACAGTAGTTGCCGGGTTGATGGAGGTAGAAAAGCGGTGCGGGAATGAATGTGCGCAACTACCATTTCATGAATGTTGTACTAGCCAGAGTTAGTTTACATTCATTATTTGTGTTTATTTGCAATCGACAAGTATGCAAGTGCCGTTGGTAGCTTCCAGATCGAGCTACCACCTAATCCGTCTGAGTATACTAGGTACAAAAACTTTCATGCCATGGAGGTGAACTAGCAATTATGTCCGCTTTCACTCATTCTACAAATTCTGTAGTATTGCTTGAATAAATGAAAGTATGGTATCCAAAAAAATTTCTTTTTTTGGCTTGCACATAGCCGTACATTCAATTCTTTGCACATTTTTTAACGATTCAATCCACAAAATAGCATTCTAGCCTCTTTACATAGCGTTCCGGAAACACAGAGGCACGTGTCGTGGTACTCCCTTCTCCGCTCCACCTTTCTATTTCAACTCTCATCGCCCGTCGTGACCGTTTGGCCCCGGTCTTACACCCGGCTCGTTGTGCCATTCCAGAGAGGCTCTGTTCGCTTCGCTACCCTCCGTAGAAGAAGATCCCGAACGTCTTTGTGGTGTCTTTTCCCGCTCACGGGTTGCACTACATCCGCGGCCAAGTCATCAGCGCCATACCCTATTTTTTAAAGTCTGCAGACTTCACGTGGTCTACGTGGCCACGTAGGAGGACGAAACCGCCACAAGACCAACACTCGACTGCCACGAAACCGTCGGATTGAAATCTACAAGACGTTTTCGCGCGATTTTGGTGAAAATCAAAAACGAGTCACGCGACCCGAGAGGCCTTGAAGGATGCTCCGGCACGACATGCTTTCAGTGTTCACAGGACATCGCCGTGACAACTTGCAATAACAGCTTGTTACTGCCACGTTGTAACGCTTCATTGCAACATCATGCTGTCACTGCTACGTAGCAAGGCCTTGTTGCAACGTATTGTTGTAACGACGTGTAGCAACGTTGCGATCAGATATCTTAGACGTGCAGTTTCCCGCCTGAGGGATAGAAGTAGAAGCTCAGCGCCCCGAGAGGACGTGAGTAGATTTACTTAAGGAGCTCCGGACTCGCTTCCGTCTCCATCTCCTCTCCCCCATCCTTTCAACCCACGGCACTGAAGAGTGGTAAAGACGAAAGCGCTCTGCCCATCGTTGTCTCCTTTTATTCTACCGCCCCCCTTTCTATCTTTCCCTTTTTTTTGCCTTTCGTTTTCCGAGGGCTCTGTAATCCTGAGGGGTCTAACACTGAGCTTAGCTTCGACACCTTTCACTAGTATTACCGCAATTCTTTTTAATGTCTCCCCTCACAAACTCTATTTTTCTTCATAAGACGTGCTCCACATTGCCCGTACATACATGACTTTGATCCTAAACATTGATGTAATCAACCTTTCCAGGTCTGTCACGGTTATTTGTAGATGGTAATAGAAGGTGGTCGGTGCTATCGGTATCCGAAATAGATCGGTCTGGAAGCAGTTGCACAAGTGCATGAGTTCTTTGGTGTGATGGAAGTAGCACCATATATCAATTCCGATTTACGGAACGATCATGGACTTCTATCACTTCGGCACCACTTTGCATAACAGTCTGAGATCAACTTGAAGCAGAAACAGCCAAATATGGGGCTAATCAAGTTGTATTGAAACGAAGAAATTCAAAAGCGAGCCTGAAAAAACTTTTTGGTGAGTATCGTCTTACCTTATTGCAGTTGTAGCGGTTTAGGGCAGGAGTACCAAAGCCAGACAGGCGTCATCCTGACGGAAGAGGGGTCTGTCCCTCCAACTCTTGTACGACGGTAGCGACAATTCAGTAAGGTTTCCGCTCTTCGCAAGCATCACGTTCAGACTGCACATCGTATGATGGTCATAAGCGACCTTGGCACCTGGTTGGATATCGGGCAACCAGTTGGTTAAACCAAAACGGTAGCCTGCTGTGATAGCAGTGCTGTGATTGCAGTGCTATGATAGCAGTAGAGTCTGTACGAGAGCAAGTCTATTTTTAGTATTTTTGTCCCCCCTTGGCGTAAACCGCCGACGCCTTCACCAAAATGGCGTTTTCAGGTATCTACTGTACCCCATAAAAGTTGCCGGGGGATAACATAATATGTTATGCTTATTCAAATGTGGTCATGCAGCATGGCAGACCATGTGTATGAAGATGACGTTGGCGAAGCAAAGGAAGAGAGCAACGAAGAAGCAACGGCGGACGTGCAGAAGAAGTTGGCAGAGAAGCGCGTGAAGGGCGAAGACATAGAATAGTAAAGATAAACACACACGCATTGCCTTTTGGCTTGCTTGCAATACTGGCGTGAACGGCGTGAGACGACGGCTGCTAGTCGCGATCGCGACTCCAGCATTGATAAGATGGTGGGAAACAGGGGTTTAAGGATGTCAAGTGTGATCGGCGTCGTCAGTGCACAACATGTTTTGCTTGAGCTTTGTGGCATATGCGTAGACGAGCTTCTTCGGCACATCGCACGCCGCCGAGACAGCCCTGGCAACGGCGCTGACCGGAATGCGTTCCTTGAGCAGGCTCTCAACCAGCGCCGGCAGCTCGATCGGCGCGGTCGGATACGTGCTGAGGTCATGCTGAAGGAGCGGCTGCACCGGCGACGGCGCCAGCACAATGGTGTACTCGCCCCTCGGCTTGTGCTCGTGGTTTGCGTAGAAGTCGTACGCATCGGCCACGGACTCAAAGCGCAGAAACTGCTCGTACTTCTTGGTCATCTCCCTCGCCAAGCAGCATGCCCTGGCGCGCGGCTGGCCGTTCGCCAGCGCTTGCAGCGTGGAAAGCAGCCGATGCGGCGCCTCGTACAGCACGACGGTGGACTGGATGGCGCACACGTGCTGCAGCGCGCTGCGTCTGGCGGCGCCGGCGCGCGGCAGAAAGCCCACAAACGTGAAGCTGGGCGCCGGCAGCGCGCTGGCGACGAGCGCGGACACGGCGGCGCACGCGCCGGGCAGCGGCACGACGGGCAGCCCGGCGGCCACGACGGCGCGCACGACCTGCGCGCCCGGGTCGGACACGCACGGCGTGCCGGCGTCCGACACGAGCGCGACGTCGCGCCCGCGCCGCAGCTGCGCCAGCAGCGCGGGCAGGCGCGCGCGCCAGTTGTGCTCGTGGCACGACAGCAGCAGCTGGTGCGGGGGCCGCGCCAGCGGGCGCAGCAGCGCGCGCGCGTTGCGCGTGTCCTCGGCCGCCACCACGTCGACGGCGCTCAGCACGTCCACCGCGCGCAGCGTGATGTCGCGCGCGTTTCCAATCGGCGTCGCCACCACGAACAGCCGCCCGCGCCGCGCCGCGTCGTCCGCCGGCGGCGCCGCGTCCGCCGCGCGCGCGCGCGCGCCGCGCCGCGCGCACAGCGGCGCGCGCGGCGCGCCGACGCGGCGCGCCGACGCGCGCAGCGACAGCGCGAACGCCAGCGCGCACATGACGCGCCGTCGAGATAGCCGTCGACAACGCCACCCCGCCCGCGGCGCCACCCCGCCCGTGGCGCCGCGCGCGCGCGCGCGCGCGCTCGCGATCCGCGCGGCGCGGGGGCGAGCTCCGGCGTGACGCGCGCGTGACGCGCGTGAGGCGGCGGCGCGCCGGCAGCGCGCGCACGTGACGGCGCACGTGGCGCGCCCGCGAGCTGCTTGTTTTGGTGGTCGGCGCGATGCGCGCGGCGCGCGGCGGCGGCGGCGGCGGCGGCGGGCTGCAGGCGGCACCATGTCGTCGGCGTCGACGAGCGCTTCGTCCGCGCCCGAGCCCGCGCCCGCGCCCGCGCCCGCGGCGGGCGCGGCGGCGGCGGCGGCGGCGGCGGCGGCAGCAGCGGCGGCGAGCGAGGCGAGCGTGGCGGCGGAGATTCTGCGCGCGCTGCCGGACTGGCTCAAGCCGGGCGTGAGCGGCGGCACGCACGTGGTGCTGCGCGCCGTGCTGCTGCTGCTCAACGTGCTGCTGCTGTCGTTCGCCGCCATGCGCGTGCTGTCGCCGCACTTTGAGATCATGTGGCTGCTGTGCGCCGCGCTCACCGCGTGCTACTTTGTGTACGTTGTGCGCGCCGCCTTTGATGCGCAAGCGCGCGCGCGACGCGCGCCGATGCTGACCGCGTTGCGCCGATGCGCGTTTGCGCGCCGCACAGGTTCATGGCGGAGATCGCCAAGCTGCACAAGCAGGCGGCGCCGGCGCGCGGCGACGGCGCTGGCGCCGGCGCGGCCGCCGGCGCCAGCAGCGCCAGCAGCGCCGCCAGCGCGCCGCCGGCGCCCGCCGCGCCGACGCGCGACGACAAGAAACAAAACTAGGCGCGCGCGCGCGCCACTTTTTGAAATTTGGCCCACCCCACCGTGCGGCGCCCGCTTTGAACTTGCCCGATCCAACAGCCGCGCGCGCGCGCACGTCCCCCTCCTGCCCGCGCCTCCCCCCCCCTCCCGCCCTTCCCCCCCCCGCGCGCGCTCGCAATGGGCGGCGGCACCACGCACGCGCGCAAGCACGCGCCGCCGCCGCGCGCGCAGTCGCCCGCGTGGGACACGCAGCGCCCGTACCTCACGGCGAGTTCTTCATCCGCCGCGACGCGCGCTACATGCGCGCCACGTCGGCCAGCAGCTGGGAGCAGCGCTTCTCCATCAACCGCGACATGCTGCCCGCCTTCCTCGCCGAGTTCGCCACCACCGTGCTGCGCGCCGGCAAGTACCTCAACGTGCTGCGCGAGTGCGACGTGCGGCTGCCGCCGCTGCCGCCCGCGCCGCACCAGTCGCTCACCGCGTGCGCGCCCGACCTGCTCGCGCCGGACGCGCGCCGCCGCATCTCCGCCTTTGTCACGCGCGCGTGCCACAGGGCCGCCGCCCACCTCATGCGCCACCTGTCGCAGACGGTGCGCATCCGCGAGCGGCTGCGCACCTTGAGGGCGTACTTTCTGGACATTGCGCACGTGGAGCTGTCCAAGCCGCGCCCCATGGTGTCGAGGAGCCGCTTGGCCTCGCTGCTTGACATCTGCATTCGCGCCGGCGTCAACCGCAACGATCAGTTTGCGGACGACGTCACGTGCGTTCTGGCGGACGACCATCTCGCTGCGGAGATTGCCAACGTGGACAACCCGCGACACCGCGACAACGGCGACGCCATCTCGGGCTACGAGGCGTTTGCGCGGGATTACAGGCTGGAGTGGCCGCTCAGCCTGGTCGTCTCCGAGACGGAGGTGCTCAAGTACCAGTTCTTGTTTCGCTACCTGTTCTACCTCAAGTACATCGAGCGCGAGCTCGAGCACTGCTGGAACCTGCACATGAGGGCCAAGCGATCTCTCACAAAAGTGGCAACGTCGCTTGTGCGCTCGTTTGCGCTCCGCAACCGAATGCTGCACTTTGTTCGAAACATGCTGTACTACACCGTGGCGGACGTGATGGAGCCCAACTGGCGGCAGCTTGAGCTCGCCATGCGCAAGGCGCAAACCATTGACGAGATCATGGTGCATCACGCCCACTTTGTTGACATGTGCGTCACGCAAAGCTTGCTGTCCAACGAGAAGCATTTGCAGGTGCTCTGGGCTCTCGGCGAGACTTGTACCCCATTCGCAACGTATACCGACGGTTTTGAATCGCTTATCCGAGCGCGGCAGGACGCAGACGTGGTGCAGCAACGATTGAAGGAGCGCTCGTATCCCACAACGCTGGCCAAGTTTGAGACCAGCTTTGATCTGCACCTCGGAAAGCTCATGGATGGGCTTTCCGCCGTTTCAAAGAAACGAGCCAACGTGCATCTCGCAAATCTGTGTGAACGCCTCGATGGTGGCGACTACTACAGTAGATGCAAAGAACGATCTTTGGCTTCATTTGGTAACCTGCAGATCTGAGTTAACATCATTTTAGCGTTAATTGATATGTTCATATGTACATAACAAGCACACAAGTTGATCTCGCGAGACACGGTTGGCAACCAAAACGCGGTGAACAAGCCGATGCTTTCGCTTGCTCACCGCCATCAAAGCTGTTGATTTTGTGGGTGCTGTTGTGGTTGTCGCATTAGTTAATATATGAAGGCGTTGCGGGCGACGATAGTCATGGCTTTGCGGGAGGTGAGCCATTGCTTTCCTCTTGAACGTGAGGTGAGCGTTGCGCTGATGAATGTGCTGTTGTACATACGGCATGGTGTTTACCAGGCGCGGATTGACAAGTTTGGCGTTCTTCTGGCAACTCGCGCACGCTCGGTTTTAACTCTGCGACGGCATTCGCCATCGAGCGCAACGTATTGCTTGTAGCAGCGGCATCTTGCTCGAATTGAACACGTAACTTGGCCTGCTCGCCGAGCAACGCCTCGATCTCGCGTGAAACCACCGCGCTGAGCTTCTGTTGATGCTTCCAGAACTGCGCGCGCTCGCGCTGAATTTGGTCGTGAGCGTCTCTGCGCTGCTTCTGCAAGGCGTCTGCGAGCAGCTCCGCGGCGGCTTCACGCCTGTGCAGCTCATCTTCCCTTGTCTGGCAGGCGGCCTCAAAGCGGCGCTCCTTCTCCGCGGCGAGCATTTCGCGCTTGACAACGGACGCCAGGCGCGTGGCGATGCGTTCGTTCTCGGCGGCGTGCGCCGCCTGGGTGTCGTTCTGCTGCTGCTCCAGGCGCTTGGACCACTGATGCAGGCGCGCCTGCTGCAGCGTCGAGTACTTGAGCGACGCCTCCTTCGCAAGTATCTCGCGCTCGCCGCGATGCAGCTCCGCGCGCCGGCGCCCAAACTCGCGCTCGCGCAGCGCGGCCAGGTCGTGTTGGCGCTTCTGCGCGTCCACGAGCGAGCGCTCGCGCACGTCCAGCTGCAGCGCGCGGTTATCCAGCTGCATGGCGCGCACGGCCAGCGCGCGCGCCGCGCGCTCCAGCCGCTGCACGCTGGCGTGCTGCGCGGCCGCGGCCGCCGTCAGCTCGACGCGCACGGACGCGCGTAGCGCGGACAGCTCGGCCGTCAGCCGCGCGTGCGTGCCGCGGTACGCGTCGTCCAGCGACGACAGCTGCGTGCTGGCGTGCTGCGCCGCGCCGAGCGCGCGCGCGTGCAGACGCGCGGGGAGCGACGGCGGCGAGGACGGCGTCGGCGATGGCGTCGGCGACGGCGTCGGCGACGGCGTCGGCGATGGCGATGGCGATGGCGATGGCGATGGCGATGGCGCGTCTTTGAGCCCTTTGGCGCCGTTCGGTTGCATGGTGGCCGCGCACGGGCGCCGCGCCGCGTCTGTCGGGGGCGGGGACGTTTCGGCGTACGGCCGCGGACGCGCGCGGCAGCGACAGGCGCGTTTTACCTATTTGCGGCGGCTGCGATGCGCGGCGGGCGCGTCGCAGCCACCCGCGCGCGTGGCGCGCGCCCGTTGGCGCTGACGAAACATCGCGCGGGACGATCACAACGGCGGCGCGCGCGTGCGCGCGCCGCACTGCGCCGCGACGTTGTCGCGGCTCCTGACCCGTCGCGCGAGAAGGCTCCGCCACGTCCGGCGAACAAGATGGGCGCCGCTTTCTGCCCCGCCGCCCCCGCCGCCGCGCGTCAGCCGCGCTTCGCCGCCGCGCGCGCGTCGGGCGCGACGAGCAGCTGGCGCCGCATCTGGCCGCGCTGACGCACGGCGCGCCGCCCGCGGCCGACCGGCGTCTGCTCGGCGTGTGGCGCAACGCGCACACCAGCACGCCGCGCACGGCGTCGCCCGTGCAGCGCGCGTTTCTGCGCAGCGGGGCGGTGGTTCCGCGCGTGCAGCAGGTGGTGGTCGGGGAGACGGCGCCGCTGGCGGTGGTGAACCGCGTGTCGCTGCCTTTCGGCGTGCTCAACTTGCTGGGCGTCGTGACGGACGTGCGTGAACAGCGCTTGTTCATTCGCTTTGCGCGCGCGTGGTTCGCGTTTTTTGACGGCGGCGTGCGGCTGCCTTACCCTGTTCCGTTTCGGTTGCTGGGGAAGAAGGCGTGCGGCTGGCTGGATGTGCTTTACGTCGATGAAGAGCTGCGGGTGGCCAGGGGAAACCGTGGTTCTACCTTTGTGCTGCGGAAAGAGCACGATGCCGACGCGCTGTCGCCGGACGTGCAGGAGGCGCTCGACTCCGAACTGCAGCAATCATCATGATGCCCTGTTTATATTAGTGCCAACGTACGAATGGTAGTACCAGCAGCATACGTATTCAACACGCAACTGTGCCCCCCCCCCGCTTGTAGTTGGCGAGACCATCATGACGCATATAGTTACTATATTGTAGTAGAGCAGTGCTGACATTTCCTAAAGGAATAGTCATCACTGATGCCGTCGGCTCCATACCGACTTGTGCTTGCGTTACACCATTACGTACGACCTCCGTTTCTTCTCAATCTCTGCCCAACCTCGTACGCCATCTCAATGGCCTGCGCTCCGTTCAGTCTGGGATCGCACATGCTCACATAATTCTCGGACAGTCTGGCCTCCGTAATCTCGTTCACATCGCCTCCAAGGCATTCGGTAATGTTCTCCTCCCCGGTCATTTCGAGATGCACGCCTCCAGCCACCGTTCCCTCTTGCGCATGTGCCCTGAAGAACGCGTCAACCTCTCCAAGTATTCTCCCAAACGGCCTGGTTTTGATGCCGTTCACTTTGATAGTGTTGCCGTGCATGGGGTCGATACTCCACACCACGTCGCGCCCCGCCTGCTTCACTGCACGAAGCAGCGCTGGCAGCCTCTCCATGATCACATCCTTCCCCATGCGAACGATGAGCATGATCTTGCCGGCATCGTTGTTCGGGTTGAGCTTGTCAAGCATGATCATCACTTCTTCGGGCGTGACCGTGGGTCCCAGCTTGACGCCAATCGGGTTCTCAATGCCGCGCAGGAACTCCACATGCGCGCCATCAAGCTGTCGGGTACGCTCGCCAACCCACAGCATGTGCGCCGACGAACAGTACCACCCGCCGTCGCCGTTCGGCTTGACGCACTCCCTGGTAAGAGCCGCCTCGTACGTGAGGAGCAGCGCCTCATGCGACGAGTAAAACTCCGGTTCACGCATGTTCTGCAAGCCCTCCGTGCTGGCCGAAGTGTCCAGCCCGCACGCGCGCACAAAGTTAAGCGCGTCCTCGATGTGCGTCACCAAGCGCGAGTACTTCTCCGGAGTAAGTCGGTTGATGAGTGACACCCATTCCATCATGCTCTGCGTGCTCTTGGCGAGCGCGCGCAGCATGTTGAGAGACGCTGCCGACTGCGCGTACGCCCGCAGCAAGCGTTCAGGCTCCGGAATTCGCGCTTCCTTGGACGGCATTGCCGAATTGATAATGTCCCCGCGGTACACCGGGATCTGTCCGTCGGCGGTGTTCTCCATGTCATTCGACCTCGGCTTGGCAAACTGGCCGGCCACGCGACCGATCTTCACAGCCGGCAGGCCGGAAAGGTACGACAGCACAATCGACTGCGCGATAAGCACCCTGAACGTGGACTCGAGCGAGGCGGCATTGAAGTGGTCAAACGACTCTGCGCAATCTCCGCCCTGCAGCACAAACGCCTCGCCGAGAGCGGCGCGAGCCAGCGCGGCGCGAAGGCGGCGAATCTCGCCGGGAAACACCAGCGGCGGGTTGTGCGACAGACGCGCCTCGGTGCGGTGCAGCGCGTCAGTGTCCGGGTACACCGGCTGCTGCAGGATCGGTCGCGAGCGCCACGTATTCGGCGTCCACGCCGGCGGCGGCGGCGGCGGCGCCGACTGCGCGCGGCGCGGCGACTCGAGCGCGGCGCGCGGCGACACGGCCGCGCGGCCGCGCAGCGCCGGCGGCGCGCGGCGCGCGCGCAGCGGCGTGCAGGGGAGGAAGGCGGGGTGCATGGCGGCGGCGGCGCGGGTGGAGGCGGCGCGGATCTGCGCGCGAGCGGCGTCCAGGCGTGGTGGCGGCGGCGGGTGCCGCGGGCGCATCGCGCATTGCGCGGCGCTTAACTAACCGCCGCGGTCGCGCCACCGTGGCGCATGGCTCAGTGGCGAATGCTTTGCTGGGGCCTCGCGCGAGCACGCTCTGAATTCGCGCCGCGTCCACGTCCTACGCGTATTAGATCGCCGTAGCGCGCTGTCCGCGTGGAGACGCCAATCTCCGCGGGAGGCTCATCTCCGTTAGGACGGCCGGAGCTGCCTTCGGCACGAGCTGGTCCTTCCCAGAACCGTGCTCGTCTAGATAACTGCTCGGAGCCCACAACTCGTCGTCTGCTCCGCAAGGAGCTTGAACAAGTCTTTGATGCACTTTCCAAATGTTCCATAAATGTCGAAGCCCACGGGAGCCAACTACTCGTCCGTCGGCCACGCGATACAACCGTTTCTGTGCAGCATTTGATCAAACACGAAACACAGAGCTTCTTGGCCTTCCAACGGAAAGCATGTTTCATCTGAGGCTGTAGCTTGGAAATACGACAGTACAACGTAGTGTCTTTTTTCTAAGCTTCATGATGGAGCAGTGATTCAAATGGAGTGGTTCCATCAAGTGAACCAAAGGTATGGGGAGAATTGCAAACGCATAGCGATGCACAGACGATTGAACAACAACCAAGCCCGAGTTAGTGATTGGTATTCTTTCTTTGTTCATGGAGCCGGTAATCAAGAAGAAGGACAAGATGCATGTCCTTCCAAACACACCGAGCCCCCAAACTGAGCTTTTCCAATGGTTTACCAGCCCGAAAGACAAAAAAGTCGGTCAATCCTTCGGTAGGTAAGGTTAGGTCAAAGAACGCGGTGAGCAAATCTCGAGCATCACGCAAGTCTGCACCTTGAATGTTGGAAATGCACTGAGGCGAGCCTCTGATGTTGTGGAAATCACGATGTCGGCTTTCGACCTTAGTTCCAAATGCTATTTCAGATGCAGCTAGAAACGCCATGCGGATCGCCCCCCCTCTCCAGTTCATCCACGATGATCTACGCCGCATGTTTGGCAGACTTTAAACGTTTTCGCACCGGCGACCGGAAACAACAAAGCGTTGGGTTGATAACGAGAAGAGCCAAATGCCTTTCCTGACAGAAGCCAACGGACGGGATTTGGGTACGGGTTCGCATGGTGCAGCATTGCGTGGAAACAGTTCGAACTGTTTGCGTTGTCATCCGACAAGCAGCAACCAGTAGCGATACTATGCTCATCGGGAGGATAATGTAGCCATGGCGTTTTGACAAAGAGATAGACATCTATTGTTTGCCAGCTAGCGTTCCTTAGAGCAATCTCTGAAGCACTTTAGGCCAAAACCCCATACCCAGGCCATACCTCTATATACCCGATGACTCTCGCAAGATCAAAGAATATCTAAAGTGATGCGCAGGCACAATCACAATCATGGTGCTTCAAGACATCTCATTTGTGCCAGACTGAACAATTTTCTGCATCTGAAGAAAAGAGCTCCAGTATTTGACTGCGTCCGGGTGACCATCATCGCACCTCCAGAAGACGGTGAATGCCAGATTCCTTTCATGCAAATATTATGAGCTCCACCCAGAAAAGCTGAAGATAATGGTACAATTCCTGACCGTAGAAGGGCACGTGCACGGTGACAAGCAAGTAAAGTCAGAGATTGCAAAGTTAAAGGAGGCATGTCGAAAGATAAGAAACGTACCATCGCCTTCAGCCGCTCCATTTCCAATAGACTTGTCCGTCAAAGAATAACTAACTCTAGTGAACCAATCCGTTTCCCAAAATCGCCACGTGCCACTGGGCTTTTCTGGCACAGACGCTCCGTTGCCAATTATATTTACATATTGAACATTGGTATGATACGCGCCAGGATAGTTTTCGTTAACAAACTGCATGTTCTTCCTAGTAACGCCTTCATCGCTACGATGTGGTGTACCAAGACAGACTAGCTTTGATACAAATCGCGCTCCATGCCACACAGACGAAGAGCCTATAGGGTACGGAACGTGCCCGAGATAAATACGAGCAATCCAGCCGCCGGCCGAATGGGCAACAAGATGCACGTTTGAACAGCCAGACCGTTTTCTTGCTGTTTGCACCGCCTCGTGTAACAAGCGCAAAACAGGGGTGATAGGGCGACCCCCCACAGTGGATATCCAGGTGGAGAATGTGACCGGGACCACACTGACCTCAGCACCAGGGCCAAGGGTTTCACGAAGCAGCTCTGCCATGGGATAATACTCTGTGGCGGTTGCACCGTAACCCGGAATGATTACGACTGGAGTCAATGGGGCGTGATCGTTTCGTCCGAAAGGTGGTAGACGTTGGTCAAAGACATCTACCTTGTGATAGTTTGATGCAGCAGTTTCGGAACGCTCTTGCTGTGATGAGGTGGGGCGCAGGCGGACGTTAGACGGTTGGTAAGGCCGCGTTTTGAGGTGAGGAGTGATGCATTTCTGACTGTTGGGAAGTTTTGGGCTGAACGATGGCGTCGTGATAAAGCATTGCGGTGGACTTCGGTTTGAACCTGACAACCGATAGTGATGCATCGCTACAACGAAAGCAAAGTTGATTTGTGCGAGGGGGGGTAAAAGAGTATCCTTTCAACTGCGAGGGCAAGTGTTGCAGCAACGCTCCGTGTGACGGACTACGTTCGTAGCTCATTCCCAGATGAATGAGATCAACGCCAAAGAAGATCGAAAAGAGCGCCCCTGGCGCAGGGCTGAGGAAGTGCGCATCGCTGGCTAGGATTTTGCGGCGCAGCGAAGTCTCGAGTGTGCGCGCCACGTGTGCGTCATCAACGGTCTTTGCAAGATAGACCGCAAGGTATCCTGGGCAAAGTTACTAGGTTGACGCTGTTCGTATCAGGTTATCTTTTGTCAAGGTAGATTTGTCGAGGATGAATAGATACTATTCTTGCCGTTGTTGTAACTCTCTGAGCGCCACAAACTCGTTCTGCTTGGCTCAAGACAAGGGCTGAAAGGATATTGCTGGTGTCAAGACACTACGATCTTGAGACACAACCTGCTAGTGTCGCCCGCAAAGTTATGAGACTTCTTGGAACGAACTTCTCTGGTTCACTTCAACAGTTTGTCCCGCCGGTCTGACGTGAAAAGGTACTGTAGCCCTCTTAACTTCGTAAGAAGGCACCATCATTTCTGTCTAACGTGCTTTCTAATCATCGAAGATTGGTTCGTTGTCCCGGTGTTTGTCGGAATACTAATGGGAAAGAGACGCAAGAACAAGAGGTCAACCTCGGGACCCAGCGGAATCTGTTCCCTATGCAGCCATCACAAGGAGCACCATAAGTTTGAAAGATGTAAGGGGGGATGCAAAGGCACACATGTAACGTACTGCTCTGCGTGCAAAAAAGGCTGCAAGACATGTCACGTATGCCAGCTAGGGTACAGTTCGCAAAAGAGTCATGGCGCGAAAGCTTCAGGATCTTCTGCAAACAGTGGCGCGTAAGCTTCAGGGTCTTCAGCAAAAGGTGGCGCCAAAGCTTCAGGATCTTCAGCAAACACTGACGCCAAGGGTTCAGGATCTTCAGCAAAACGTCGGTGATCGTGGTTACCAAGGGTACCAAGGTAACCTTCCCTCGCATCAACAGGCAACGGAGTTCTACCTGTGGTCATCGATTGATGCACTTGTGTTGGGCATGAGGAATGTGGACTCGTAGCTTTTCATTCCTTTCTCTAGGTGTACGTGGCACATGTAAAGGAATTCATCCCATGGGCAGACGTACTGAAAACAGTCAGCTTGTATGTAGCCCCATATCTTCCACATCTTCAAAATCCACCCAACCCCCTTTCCTATCTCATAAGCCTCCCGCAGACGATGCATTGGTTCATACTCCAGCCACAGTCTCAAATACGATTCCACTTCGTTCGCTTCCACTTCTTCACAGATCTCATGCAAGTCAAAGAAAGGATGAGAGTAGCTGGTGTATTCAAAGTCGAACAGAATCATGCGCTTCTTGCCACGGGGATCCGTCTTGAAGCCAATATTGCGCATGGCAAAGTCACCATGTGTGAGAGTAAGAGGCAGATTGAACTCTTGCAGTCTGGTTAGCATTTTCGCCAGAGACGGAATCAAACGTTTCAATTCTCGCTGCTTGTATCCTCTTTCAATGTACTTCGGATCGCTTGACCACTTTCGAACTGCAGCTAACATTTCTCTGGGACCTCGTACCGGGCAACCTGTCTTTATCAGATGATCTTTTGATGCGATTGAGGCTTGTTGCAAAGCTGCGAGAGTTTTCAATGCGTCCTGTACTTCAAAGTCTTCTTCCTCTTGAAACTCCCTCGTGACGAATGCTTTGTGCTCCATCGAAACACCTAACATTTGTATGGTGAACTCTGGAAATAGGGTGGCAATGGAGCTTGTAATTACTATTTCAGAAGTATCTCCATGCGGTGCTTTTAAGTAAAACCACCCATCCGATGAGTTTACTTTCAGAGTGTTGCACGACGGACCCACTTTCACTTGGATTACTTCGCTTCGTACCGCGCTGCCATTGTCTTCAACAAGCGCGGTCAACCACCTGCATACTTTTGAATGCCAGCCCATCTGATGGCGTGGTTCCCGAAGCAGTCTAAACAATGACTCATCGCGTGTCAAGACAGCATTGACGCGCTCAATGACCACATGCAGTGCTGTGTCATAGCTCTCATCGGCTTTGATGCTGCTAACAAACTGTGCGTCTTTCCATTGACAGTTATTCGGAAGCTGTTGTATTTCAATATGTGGTTCAACCCACAGTAGTCTTGCGAAACCAACGTCAGAACTCTTTGGTTCAACATATCCACGGGGTTTAAGGGCAGCTTCGGACCCCAGCAGTTCAACCAATGCAGTAAACAGAGGCTTTCCAGAGTCTATGGCAAGCATAGATTGAAAATCCGCGCAGCATCTAGCGTAGTCTCCAGAATCCATGTCTTCATAAACGAAGTACGGGAGGTCCCACCGTCCATTCTCAGAACACAGGAGTGCATGCGTTCCGGCGGCGTTTAGCAACAGAACGCGCACGTATTGCACCCAATAAGAGGAGCTATCTGAATCAGAAGCTGGCGAATGAGATTCAGAAGCGCTTTGACCATTTGCGCCATCACAGGACGAGGATGACATGCTAGTGTCGTTTTTGGCTGCAGTTCGTTTCCCGGGCGATCAATATGGCGCCGCGATCCTAAAGTACAAAGCAAAGTCTTGCAAGACCTTCCTCCATGGATGTACAAACAAACAAAGACGATTTGCGTGTCACGCTGCAAAAGAGGGAATCGAAGGATTGAGCGGCATTTTCTTGTGTCTTTACAGTAGGCACCAGCGGCTGGAGCCTTCGTTGTTCTTTGCTCGCCACTCGAACGCCTCGTCGTAGAAGCCGCGATGAAACAGACTGGACGAATGGGCCAGTTCCTTTGCCAGAGAATCGGCGCTCAACCACTCATCCCATCCGGTCTCCCCCGGTCGCTGGCGCGCCATGGAGCGCGCAAATTCGTACATGGACACGAAGCGTGCCAGCGGCTCGCACAGCACGGTGAGCGTGAGCGGCGCGCGTTCGAAGCGCGTCAGAATGTCTGTGGTCACATGTCCGCGCAGCGCGCGACACTGTTGAACAGACACGCACCTCGCGCCAACAACGAACCGCGCTCCGAGCGCGCATTGCGCTCCGTCGCATCCAGTAGCAAGCGCGACAAGCTATCATTCGCAAAAACATGCGCCGGCGGCGGCGTGGCATACGGCGCGCACGGGTTGGGCGGCACCGGCGTGAGAAAGGTGGGCGGCGGAATCTCGCTCATCAGCAACAGCGGCGACAGCACCAACAGCGCCAACATGAGCTGCAGCTGGCACATGAACGCCGGACGCTATCGCCAATGGCGCTTCTGCGCGCCCGCCGACGCGGGCGGCGACGACGACATCTCTGCACGCTCGCGGAACGACGGCGCGCGCGCGTCGTGGACGCGCGGCGGGGACGGACGGCTGGCAGCGGCGGTGGTCGTGTCAGCTGCTGAGAGTTGCGCGGCGTATTTGACGCGCGCGCAATTCAGTTTTGAGGCGCGTACGCGCGTGTGACGTAGGCGCTCACCAGCGGCGCTCTCGCGGCGCACGCCGCTTCGGGGGCGCGCGCCTGTGGTGAAGGGAGCGCGTCGTGTGCTGCCGCCTCGCCAGCAGCGCGCGGCACAGGCGCCATCAGCCGTTCGGGCAACAGCGCCTTTCGGGAAGGCACCGTCGGGAAGCGACTCGCTGCGCCATGGGGTGTCAAGGAGCGCAACGTTTGTAAAAGCTAAAAAGCGAAAAACACTAGATGATTTATTTTGAACGATCTAAAGAGCGCCGGCGGCGGTCTTGCTATTAACCCTTTTGACCAGCTTTTGACACTACAAAATGAAGTCTACCGATATAGACCAAAGGCACATGCATGCGTCTCGAGACAACCCCTTATTTACGCCTTTGGCGCGCGGTGACGCTGCTAATGAGATAGGCAGTCATCGCGTTTGCCGCTGCGGCGGCGGCAGACAGGCAACGCTGTCAACCTGGTGCTTGTGTTTGCAGCGCGAGAAGATGTCTTTTCGTAGTTGATCCTGTCAAGTCTCGCGCTGTGCGCTAAGTGACCAACCAGTGATCAGCGTGCAAATAGAATCTGGTGGCTGCGGATAAGTTATTACCTCTGTTCGTGTTTCGTTTCGTCCCGCCAGGTGATCATTGGTTGGAAAACGCAAAATTTGCAAATTTAATTCGATGCGGCATCAACGCAGCGCCACGAACAACGGCTTGTCCATTCGTGCTCAGCAATGTCATCAGCTGCAGACGGGCGCGTCTTTGAAACACCTGGCATGACAGTCATACAATCCAATCGGGACCACATACCGTCGGTACCGTACCTTTGCTCGGAAAATCTAACTCACGAAGGTAGAACCCTGTTCCGAACCCTATTGCGTCCTGATTGCCTGCTGATTGCTATATCTCGATTTGAGATTCGCAATCATCCATCCTCCAATCAATCCGGACATTCTTGTGACATGACGACTTAAGGCCATTTGTTCGTTGCCTCGACCTACCTTCACACCTTCGTGACTTCTTGCTCTTCCAAAGCACCAGTGCCTTAAAGAGGTTCTGATAGTCTTCGCTACTACTTAGCATGTCGTCGATGAAGCTTACTTACTTTGACTTCGAGGGTCGTGGGGAATCCATTCGTCTTGCCTTCACTATCTCTGGCATTGAGTTTCAGGATGATCGAATTGTCTACTCCTCCTGGAAAGACACTGTCAAGCCGACCATGCCCTATGGGTCTGTCCCTGTCATAACAATCGACAGTGAAGTCATGGCGCAATCTAATGCGATTTTGAGATATGTCGGAAAGCTTGGAAAGTTGTATCCGACTGATCCGCTCAAAGCATTGCAGGTTGATGAGGTTGTAGATACGGTCAACGACTTGGCTGGAGTTCTTTATGGTTATAAGGGTGGAGATGAAGATGTGCTCAAGGGGGCTATGACTCGGTATGCTGGAGCTATGGAGAAGAGATTGGCCATGTTTGGAGAAGGGCCTTATGCAGTTGGTGGTCAGATTTCTATTGCTGATATTTATGTTACATGCTTCATTAATGGAACTAAGACTGGGGTGTATCCCTTCGTTGGTCCTGATGTCTTCGACGAATACCCGCTGCTTTTGGGTATTCACAAGGCTGTGATGGAGCTCCCAAGCGTAGTTGCCTGGTATGAGAAGCATCCTATGAAGGAAAAGTCCTCTTAGAATGAGTGAGCTCGAATCGATGCTGTTGTATCATCTTGCTCACTTGTGGGCATGTCGTCGGTGTTACCGATGTAGAGCCTTCGCGCTTAGTATTTCATGATGACGTTTTTCGTTTGGAGCCTATCCATGTGCGTCCAATCGATATTCTCTAGACTTCGCATTGAGTTGAGTTGAGCGCGGTTTAACAGCACCAATAGAATGAATGCTTAAATTGCACATGCAAGTATGTTCAGCTTTGGGGACCGGAGCATGAGCGAAAGGCGCTGCCTGTCCACTCCAAACTTCGTAGTCCAAAGAATTGTCTGACACAAACAGCTGGAAACGGATATCCTTATACAATCGGAGTGGCTATGTACTACATAGTATCTAGCCTGTATTTGTGAACGTGTACACGGGAGTACCTTCACACTTTCGAATAGGTGCCCCGTAGTTGTTTGGGGAGGCCCTCATTGCCGGAGTTCTTCATCGTACATGAGATGGTGATTTCTTTTCATCAGGTTCAAAATCACTGTATCCTTCACTGCTGGTTGAGTCCAACTTGACTGGCGAGCCGGGTACTTGGAGAGCTCAACACGAGGAGCATTTTGTGCCAAAGAGTCCGAACAGGACATGTCGAAGATGAATCTTCGTGAGCGCCCCGGGGCTGTTAACAGCAGCTTCTGCGTAACCGTACCAGCAACGTTGCTGATAGAATACACAGAAGCGGCCAGAAAAGAAACTGCTTTTCTTAGTGAGAGGCTTTCTGTAGGCAGAAACGTTCAGAACTTAGTTTATATGTAGCTAGCCAGCAGTAGAGTGTGGAAGGAAGCGGGGGCAAGAAGCTCGGTGGTGGACTTCACCACTTCTACCACACATTAAGTTTGTACTTTTTCGAAACATGTCCATTCTGATCTTCCATTCTGTGATACAGAAGTCTCAATTTGACTCAAGGGATTTGAGATTAGCGTAAAGTGCTCAAACTAAAGAAAGAAAAAAGACTCAAGGAATATGTGAAGGTATGTGCAAAAATGTGAGAGCCGTGAATGTTGCTAATTCTTTCATTGTGTGTGATACCCGCATTCTCGCATATGTATAACTTTGCCAGCCACGGCATGAGATCCGGTACAGCAGAAGCAGCACGAGTGTGTTGGATTTGCTCATTTGCTTTATAGTGCTGCTGGTAACTTCTTCTTTATTTTGGACAGTAGTTTCTTATTCCTAAACTACAGTAGAGCCTCAGAGGAGGTTCTCTCTCTTTAAAAAGGCCAAGAAGTTCTGTGAGTTATGTCTTATCAGGTGGCTTATTGCCATATTTCTTTTTCTTTCTTGAGTGGAGTGAAAAACGATGATATTCAGATCTAGGAGTAACCTCTGCAGTTTTGCCTGAATTTCAGAGACATCAATAAAAAAAAGGCAATATCATCATGTCGGATCATCCGACATGTTGCCATCCAGTCGTTATAGAGTGGGCATAACTATTGGCTTTAACAACCATAATAGCTGTTGAAATGTTTAAACAATACAATTGAGCGTAGATCATAAACTTTTCAAAGTTTGTGATCTACGCTGGGACGAATACCAGAACATACCATTGGCATTTCACCCGGACTTGTCGATAATCCGATGGAGAAGAAACTCTCCAAAACTTCTGGGACTCCAGGCAATTTAGCATAAAGCTGAACTATCCAGAAACCTGAGCAGTAGCCAGATTGCTAGTTAGCATCTATCAAGCTATTTTGCTCGGTATTATAGAGTGAACAGTTAAAGAGCGTTTCTTCCAACTGAGACGCAGCGCGGAACACCTACAATATCTATTCAGTCGTATGCTCTGTCCTTTGTAGGTGCAGTACTAGTACCAGTACTTCACCGGTAAAAGACAGGCATGCCAGCCGTATAGAGTCATTGAAGTAGTTTCAGAGTGATGGTTGCGTCATTTTAGATGTAGAACAAGTACGAGGTTCCTCAGATTGTGGTTAATGCGAGTTATTCCAAACTAAACTGCTTGTTGCATTCTCCGCTGTATTGGAAAACAATATGATATAGAGTTGCCCGCTACCGCAGCAAGTAACATATGCCATACGATGTTGAGTAATCAATCGAAATCGAATTATTGGTTCTCTGCCTTGTGAGCTTCATCCGGACCGAGAGGCAGCTGCTCAATTACTTGCCCCTATTTCTACTACCAACATTCGCCCTTGCAACACGTTCGACATTCACAACGGGCCATGACAGAACGACTCTTCCAGAAGTTGGAGCTCAGTACAGAAGTGGAGAACTCTTTACCTCCAATATTCTTTAAGCGCTTACTTCTTGGAAGTAAGCATTTGACTGGTTTTGCTGTCATCGCGGAATTTGATGGTATAGTTCAAGCTCCACGGTCTATTGTTCAGGGCGTTGATAAGAACCTTTTGCTCCATAGCTGCGTAGATTTTGAAGCACAAGCTATAGCTTCTGACTCAGGCTCTAGAATCTTGTAGCTTCAAGATTTTGTCAATCAAGTGTCGAGATCGTTCGTCAACACAAAAAAACAAAATGGAACAAGTCAAACTAATTTACTTCGATTATCCGGTATGTTTGGCAAAGTTATGCTGAAGTGCTGGGGTAGCAGATAAGCTGACTTCTGTTTTGGTCTTTGGGGTTGTAGGGACATGCAGAAGCCATTCGACTAGCTTTACGAATTGGGAAAATACCTTTTGAAGACGTACGAATTCATCCGTCCGAGGTTGGCACGACAGAAGTGGATCTTCCCTATGGATCTCTACCTACACTTGTGGTAGGGGGAGAATCATATTCCCACTCGCCTGCCATTCTACGTTATGTTGGGAAGAAGACCGGACTCTATCCAGAAGATGACCTTGTAGCTCTGCGCGTGGATGAGATAATCGACACGGTGCTGGACTTCTTTTACGGGCTAGAAGCCATTGAAAACAAAAATGCAGAGAGCTACCTTGATGAAGTGAAGAACTATCTAGAAGACAATGTCCCGCGATACTTGGGCGGACTTGATTCGCGACTAGAAAAATTCGGTGACGGTCCGTGGGCGGTCGGTGACTCCATTTCCATTGCTGACCTAGTGATATACGTCTGCGTGTTGTACACTCAAGCTGAGGCATTTGATCAGCTCACATTTGCGCAGGTGGCTCACTATTCTCGTCTACAAGAGTCTGCTGAGGCGGTTCTTCAAAACCCACAGGTGATCAAATGGAATGAATATATCGCCGAAAAAAGAGCAAAAGTCAAGGAGAGCCAGACTCCAGAAGATATCTCGGTGTAATTCGTTCAGAGCTGAAGGACTCAAAGACTTCAGGCGCTCAAAAAGCGGAACGAGAGGAACAAAAGAAAAATGGAGCATACAATTCTAAGAGTTGTTTCTGGTAGCATAACCGCGACACTGGCTCCAAACGCACCTCCGAGAAGTGCGCCACAAAGAAGTGGTATAAAAAGGTTGGTTAGCACGTTGCCCAGACGCATATGAGTAAAGCAAGCCCTGATGCTTGGTAGAATCATGGCAAGCAAAGCGGTGCCCTGTGCCATACGCTGTGCAAAACCAACAAGAACGAGGGTAGGGACATTAATAGAACCACCACCGACGCCAAGCAGGCCGGAAATCAATCCGGTACAAGCACCGACGGGCAGCAACCACCACGTCGAAAGTGAAAGACCTGTGGTAAGTATGCGCGGTAACAGTGGAATAGAGACAGAAACGAGTAACAAAAATGAACCGAACGCTCGTCGCAGATTCTTCATCTGTAGAGACGCCGTGAGAGACGCCCCTATCGGTGCCGTGAATAATGCTGGTAGCGCAAGCAACGCAGCAGCAGGAACATTAGCTGATGCGGCTGTCAAGTATTTCACAGACGAGATGAGCGAAACAGCGCAAATCATCAACATACTAGTACCATGAGCCTGACGTTGAGACACACGACGAGATACGAGAAGTGGAGTGAGAAACATTCCACCACCTGCACCTACCAGAGCTCCGAGCGAGGAGGCCACTAGTGCGAAGAAAAATGCTGTTGGGAGCGATAACGAAGGATACCGAGCCTCACGACCAGGTCTTTGTTTCTGGTTAGTCGGGACGGCGGCTCGAATAGATTGTTTTAAAGAGAAAGGTGGTTTTCGAGGGCATGGTTTCGAAAGGCGGGAACGGTCGAGAGTCAAACCCTGAGCTACATGTATAGTAAAGGCAAAAGCTGGCGGCGTCGAGTGGCGGATGGAGCTCATCCTGATGGATCCAAGCCAAACATCTGTCCTGCTACGCATCAGATATTAGCCAGTTCTCTTTACCAAGTGGAGTGAGGGAGATTGATCCCGGATCGGCAAAAGTCGAACATGCTAATTTATTTGGATTAAGAATGATTTGATTTAGCACGGGGTTCTAGGTGCGTTTGCGTGTACGGCTCTGTGGCCAAATTGGATAAGGCATCGGTCTACGGATCCGGAGATTGCAGGTTCAAGTCCTGCCAGAGTCGTGGAGCACTTTTTGTCTGTGATTCCGTATCGAAGTACCATCGAGTACTATTTAGGGCTAAAACCTATTTCGAACAATTTAGAACCAGATCTGGGGTCGTCATGTACCGGCGGTATCCTAAGGATACCGGCGCATAGTATCCGTATCGCGTGATACCGAAGTACGGTAGCTTGAACGCCATTATCGAATTTTGGAACATGTCGGTCACGAACCCAATTTCACACTCTTCGAAAGAGAGAATACGAAGGCGAAGGTTCCTTTTCCGCGTACTTTTGTCGAAGACGACAAACTGATTGAGAGCCTCAGCAAAGTCGGTCAATTAGAATTGGCGACAAGATGTATCTTCTAAGGATATGAAACTCGCTTTAAGAACAGTGATCTTCCACAATCTTTCGGAAGTGGAAGACTTCCGAAGCTGGTGAGGACTCTGCGTCATTGATCTTCACCTATTCATTCATCATTTATCCACCCAATGCTTGTGCTACAACAACCGCCGCTCCTCGACGGAGCACCACCTCAAGACCTACCTCGAGTCTTTGTGGGGAATCTCACGGAACAAATATTAGATTCCTCTTTGCATCAACTCTTCTCTCGCTTTGGCACAATCAATGACTATGCGCGCAGCAAATGCAGCACCTTTGCGCATATTTCGTTAGAAGTCGATGAAGCATCTGCTACCAAGTGCGTATCATGCCTGAACCATGTAAAATGGTTCGGTACTTCTCTTCGGGTTGAGAAAGCCAGACAGCATTATTTAAATCGGCTGCGTGATGAATGGAAGCAGCAGCCATGTGAAACGCAATATATCGACGAGGACATCCATGAGGGACACGGAACTACACCAAAACCGCCGTTTCACAACATGCCGAAAGGAAAACATATTCGTTTTTCGTTTCCCGATGAACCTCTTCGCACACCGCCCGATTCTTCACCTTCCCAGATTACTAAGCAGCGAGAGGAACCAATCACGAAACCTGTTCGGACAAAATCGTCTGCGTCTGTTGCGAAGCAAAACTCGTTGCAAACAACGCTCTCTTTGTTTGGCTTGAGTGCCACTCAGCACGAAAACCAGCTTAGGCAAGCAAAGCGCTTCCTGTCAGAGTTGCCTTCCTCAGGAAGATGCAACAAGCGACCACGCAGTACTCCGGATCGAAATGGTGAAATCAATGGGTCAATCCAGACTTCCCATGGAAACGATGTACACCATGATAAGAATCCACCTATCTCTCTACCTATCTCTAAGGATTCTTCTCTCGATTCCAAGGGCAAGGCTGCTTCTCCAGACGGTCGTGCAGGCGACGAATCATATTCTATAGAGCACGCCGAGGCTGTTGAAGACGACCCGTCAAGGATCGATATAGAACGGGAAAGAAGTTCATATCTACATGTGTTTCGGTCTATGTTTCTCGACCAAGATCAGCAGCTGGAGAAATCTGAAGTACAGAATGGGACTCGTGGGGACATGTTTCAAAAGAACTTGTTCACGCGTTATCGACGGGCTGCATTATATACAACGTTACAAACACCCGGTATGGATACACTGCCTTTACCAATTGTCAAAAGCACAGGATCCAACTCAAAAAGTGAGACAAGTAACGATCCACGCGAAGGTTTCGCGCGAGATCGTCAACAAGATACCAATTTGACCGTCAGTTACAGACATGCCGCGCTCTACAAAAAGTTATAATTCGTGCAGCGCACACACTCTCTTTGAATACACTGAACAAAACAAAAAGGAAGTTTGTCGCTGGTTACCACGATTTCTTGCAACCTTTCTTGACTCAAACCAAAACTTCCAATTTGCAGAAGCGGAACCGTTGAAGTTAGCACGACCCAACATTCAGTTCCTAGATCGGCGAAGGCCGTACATGTCTGCCCCATTTGAGAGCGGCAATCTTGCCTTCGAGCAGCTTTCTACTCCTTGAGTAGAGAGCCACAGATTTGCCATAGATGAGGAGCTTTCCGTCTCAATTCCTTGGATATACTGGTGCAGTCCACGATATATTGGCCACTTGGAGAGGCAGCACTGACGTTCAGCTTCTCAAGATTCGCTGAACAATCCCTGGCTACCATCCGAGCCGTATCTTGCACAATAACATTGGTTTCAAACCTATCTGAAGCCAAAGCGTCTTGGGCTCCATTACCTAGATTCCATATATGTCCATCATCTGGCCCTCCTTTTCTGCTGATAATGAGAGAGAACTCCTTCAGAATACACCCCTTGCCACGTAAAAGGGCACGCACTGAATTCAGTGAAAGCTGTTTGGCAATCAAGAACAATGACTCTAGGCTCGTGTTATGTTCACCCACAGCCTTGCACATTGGCTCGTTCCAGTCACAGACCAAACTCAAGCGCTTAATTCTCTTGCCAAAGGACTTGAACACCTCTGGGGTCGGCCTTTCATTTCGGCCCATCCAAATGCTCAAGGAGTCCAACTTCGGGAACACCCGAGCAAACTGCCGGACTTGTTCCGGCGTGAACCGCAAACCTACGACCTCAATACTAGTGAGACTTTGGCCCATTGACTTCTTCAGCAGCTTGAAGCTGGCGTCAGGACATCGTGGGGGATTCATTGCCGAGCCGAAGTTGATGTCTAATTTTTTCAATCCAGTTAGTGATTTGAAGATAAGATCAAGGTCAGAAGATGGAATCACGTCAAGTGTACACAGACTGAAAGTCTGGAGTTGGTGTTTGGATGCTGCATTAAGCATGCCTTTGAACAAAGTTCTCTGTTCGTTGGCATATTCAGCAAGATCGATCCTGATCCCTTCTATTTCTACTGACTTATACGCTCTATGTCGTATCCAGTGCATCGCACCAAACTCAACAGAGAAGTGTTCGAGATTAACGCAGTGTCTGGCAATCTGTTGGAATGCTTCCATGGTGGAGCAACACCATGGTAATCTGAGGGTCTTAAGGCGCTTTCCAATGGGGCTAACGATGACTGAAACGATTTGACGACGGATCTCGTCGACTTCCTTGTAGTGACGAACCGGCCTCAACGACAGAGACTCCAAACTATGACACGCGTGTGCTATCGCAGCAAGGTCAACCGGCCGCGGTACCTGGATCTCACATTCCCTTAGCTTCGGAACGGCTCGAAACATTGCTACAACATGTTCGAAAGGGGCTCCATGTAGAGAGGTGATGGTTAACTTTCGCAAAGGGGGTGCCGTAGAAGCTAGCATAAGGCACAAGTCCGAACCGCGCTCAAGAAACTCGGTTATAAGGTGTAGAGTCTGGAGACTGTCTTTCGTGAATACCAGCATGGCGTGCAGCCAACGGTAGGAAATAGAAGGACAGAGCTCCAACGAAGTTACGCTTTTTCGGAGCAGAGCGTTAAACCGGCGTGACAGCATGGCAATCGCGCGGCCGGTTGTTCGAAAGCGATACCTAACCCGCCTGGATATCTCTCCTGGTCGGGTTGGATTCATAAGCAAAGCGTGATGAATTATTTTGGTTAGGATGTCGTCAGGTAGGTCGGTTAGCAAGATTTGACGCTTGTGGGGGACATGGCCTTCTTGGGATGTCTGAAGATTACTATGGTTATGATGAGCGCTTGGATTCTCAAAGTTACACGGTTCAGTTGTAGTTTGGCAGACGCGAAGTGACGGTGAGTTGAGAGCTGACTGTGCAGTATGAATATGGCATATTTGTTGCTTGCAGTGTTGCTGGGGTCTTCCGGGGTTTCCAAAGCTTGGGCAGCGAGTGAGCAGAGTTCTCTTTCCACGTGAAACGGAATGATCAGATTGCATCTTTCTCCTCTTCGGCATTGGAGATTTGAGGTCGAAGTCCGAAGAATCGCGCTTGGTTGTGGCGAGACATGAGCGCTTAGAAGAAGGGGAGTCGATTTCACCAGGGATGGGGATAGAGGGAATTTGACTCTCGCGGGAAGAGTGTCGGTGAAGGCGGGAGCTCCGAATGGCGGTGAATGCCGGAACGGGCGTCTGGCTCATATTGGATCCACCGCTTTGAGCCAGTGGTTGTTGTGGCTGCATGGCCACAAGAATGGAGAGCGCAACAAAGCTACGAAGGCGTCGCCAGCGAGTGGCGAGAGATAGTGAGCAAATAAGAGATATAAAGCGGTGCCAAAACGGGAGCGGAGCTGGGAGTCGAGGTTGGCAGTGGCCAAGCTGGGGAGCGGGACGGGACTGAGCGTGCAGCGATGGCGACCAATAGGGATTGGCACCTGAAAGCAGTCAAGGGCGTATAGCGTGCGACGGTCGCAGGGGTGGGAGTCGGTGGAGACACTGAAGGCGGGGTGGCGGTGGGAGGGCGGCGGGGAACGCAGCAGAGTGTTGACGGCGCAGGGCGAGCGCGCGAGAGCGCAGCTGTTGGCGAAAGTCAATAAGCCGCGCCAGTGCTTTGGCAGCCGCTGCTGAGGGGCCGAGGCACAGAAATTCAAGTGCGCGTGCCAAATTGGAACGCGCATGCCGCGCACGGTGCAGCGCGCGAGACGGATCTGGGCGTGGCGCCAGCGGTCGCTCCGTGCGTGTGCGCTTACACGGCGCCGCCATGTAAGAGTGGCATGTGCTTTTTGCCCGCCTAGCCAGTTGCTCGTCCGATTTTTCTAATCGGCGCCGCCGCGGAACGCGCTCCCGCGACTCGCCCCGCTGCGCGCTCCACTTCAAACTTGTGACGTGGGGTCATCGACTGCGCGCCGTTGCGGAGCCGTGCCATGTTGGCACCCTCCCCCCCCTGTTTGACGCTTTTTCTTCCTCGCTGCTGTGGATACTACCGAGCCAGCTCCTCGCACTGCTCCGCTATACATGTGCTGAGCGTTTTCTCTTGCTTCATTTACCGTGTATCCGCGGGAGAAGAAATGTCACCCAACGTATTTGTATTCTACCCTTGTACATGGTAACGTTTTCGATCATGGTTGTAGAATCACTCCAAACACAACGTCCAGTGCTGCAAAATCGTGTTCCTCTCTTCAGTTCAGCCTGTCAGTTGAAGGGAAGCAGCTGCTCATGCAGCAGCGTACCCATTCCGCGCATTTCGTTGTTACATGTGAGTAGAAACATCGTTTCACTGTTATTGGCGTACACTAGCCATCTTGCTGTCTACCCTAGAGTGAGTTAAACTTAGCCCACTATTGTCAAGAGGGAATAGCTTCAGGTGACAAGCCGTTCGCTCTGCAGCTCGGATAACCTTGTCATCTACCCGCCCCCAAGCTCACCGCTTGAAACTCCACAGCAATTCGTCTTGTGCTCATTCTACGTTCTAAAACTGCTTGCATTGCCAACCTTCAGTTCCTTGTGCGCAGGTCGACAGCTTCCCTCGCTTTTCTCTGTTTCCCGAAACCGGCTGCCTTTGCCTTTTCAGTACCATGTGTAGATCCAACTGTCAAGCAGCACGAGGAGCAAGCTAAGCAGATGTGCTGTATCGAACGACTAATAAACATCTGGTAAGGACGATTCCGACAACTTCTTCCGCACCCGTGATTACTACGCTCATACTTCCAACGATGACAAATCTTGAACCATCATGATAGTCACCACATCATCACCATGATGGTTCACGTACTCCAACGTCCGCAACATGCGCAAGGGCTTCGGAGCGTTCCATGACTTTAGGCAAAAAGGAAAACTTCCTAGAGTCCCGGCTAATGCTGTCGACGAACGTCGCCATCCAATGTCTCTCGCATCCATCTGACACTGTTGCCACATTGATTGGATCAAATCCCTGACGTGGCAACCGATGCACGTGGCCATTTTTGGTTTGCTGAGCTGAACATGAACGGCAAAGCGCTTCCTCTTCCTTGTCCCTGTCCATAGAGGCTCCATCTCTGAAGCGCTTGTCAAAACAAGGATCATCCCACTGTTCAATACGAAAGATACAGTATAATGTTGTAAGGAAGAAAAAAGACTGATGCTCTTCTTGTGTGCTCTGAAACAGGAGCGGCTCAACGGGTGGCAGTTGCTCACATCAAGGGTGAAGAGTTGTGTAACTCCAAGCTTAGCGTTTCTACGATTTCATGAATTGCATCATTATTATAAGGAACAACAAAGGTACAGCAACAGAAAAGTCCATGTCAGTTTGCGAAAGAGTTCGAAAGATGCCCTTATGTTCTATTATTATATCATAAAGCACTTATCACGTTATCCAGCTTTTTGTTTCTGTCACGGATTCATACTTCCCATGTATAATGTTTGGAGAACGGACTTCAACGCGGTGCGCACTACATACTCCACGTTATATGTGTGATGTGTATGATGTGACTCATGCGTTATTCCACAGATTTCAATATAGTTGTTATCATGTACTTCAACGAGATATTGAATGTCATTTGCCGACCAGGATAATAACGAGGGCTAATGTCAAATTCAAATCCATGATTTGTTAAGAGCCCACAGCTGTACAACAAGAGTAGCTGGTCACGATACAATCCTTCAGACCAAATCATTCCGTACTCTTCAGGGGTAGTTTTATCGCAGGAATCCCAAAGGGGAGATGAGGCTATACACATAAAGCTCGACAGAGCAAGAAGACAAACTTGTTATGTCCCGGTCATCAACAACTTGCAAACCACTTATACTCTTCGGAGCGGGAGGCACGGAGATAAAATCGCCTGGAATGGAGAGGCCAGAGAAACTTCTCATCGCGTCTATCACATGTTATTTGCTCAGAAAAAGATTAACGCGGGGTAGAACTTAGGAAGTTTGTCAGTTGACGCGCAAACGCCTATGGGCTGAGTATTTCTCTATCCGAATTGCATGCGTAGTTCTCTACTCACGTTCAAGGAGAAATTGGCTTGTCTACCCGTGCGATAAAAAGAACTGCATTGGTGGCCGTATTCCTTACCGCCATCAAGAAAGGCCTGTTAGCTATGAATTCCGGATTTGGTCTCGGTGCTGCACGTGTAAGAACAATTGCGGCAGAGGCAGCAGATGCCACTGTTCCTTCTTCGGTCACTTCCAGCGTTGCAGCATGTAGTACGTCACTCAGATGAGCTTCCTTGTCCTCAGTGAGCAGTGGAAACGGAGGATTTTCGACGTTTACTTCGAACGCCTTTTGCAGTCCGAAGCTCTTCAAGGCCCCCTTCACACTCTTCACACCATACTTCAACTTGAACCGAGGGAGTGCAACCAGGTCCAGCTTTCTCCTTGTGAGTTTTTCAGTCCATGAAGACCACAAGGTCTCTCCTTGCTCACCAAGAAGTTTGATGACCTCATCGAGACTTCCGTCTTTGGATGGCAAAACGAACGTAGCAGCGAGAGAACCATCTCCATAAGGTAGTTGTGCTATTTGTACGCTTCCCCCATCAGGCAGGGTACATTCCGCATATGGAAACTTTTCCTTCATCAATCTCATCATGTCTACCTGTTCACCTTGATTGAAAGGGAGTTTTCGGGTCTCAGCTGGATCAAAGGCAGTTGTCCACGATGCTTGAAAGAATATGGCATTGATTAATATTGCAACCAAAGGAGATGGCAGATCAGTGAACAAGTCACTAATTCTGCCTTTCGTAGCCGTCGATATCCAATCGTTTATAGGTTTCGCAGAAGAAGGGTTTGCAATCAGCTCTGCCCCAGCAGACACAATAGCATCTTTGTAAGATGGTAACACAAGTGATGTTAGAACCGCAGCAGAAGCAGAGTGGAGAGTGACAGACTTGTCGGTAGTTGTAACCGGAGCAATCGGTTTGGAGGCCCCTGACGCCAGTAGCACTTCGAATTCTGATCGAGTTTGGGAAGAAGGAGCAGATCCAACAGAGACGAGCGATAGCGCAGATGCAATTGAATAGGGTGAAAGAAGTGAATCAGGTTCGTTCAAAGAAGCAAGCAGTTGGAACCCAAGATTGTTCACAGCAGAAATCTGATCGCCTGCAAGAGGTACCGTTGCATCTCTCATCGCGCTGGGAAGTCCAATTGATAGTGACTGAGGCAAGCTTGGCGAAAACACGGCTAGTAACGTTAAAACACAAACAAACGGAAAGAGCAAGCGCGCGGCAATGGAGGCCGAAGGAGAGAAGTTGATGGATGACTGCAAAAGTTGAGACGAGGAAGGAGGCTGGGCGTTGGTTCGCATGGTCTGCGTACGCGGCAGATTCGTGCGGCGCATAAGGGCTTCCACAAGAGCACGTCCAAGGTCAGGGGAGGTTTCCAAACGGGAAGGTGGTGGGGGCTTGACGTCCTCACGCGTTGCGCCGGGGCGGAGTTGGAAGGTTGCTTTTGCCAAATCCAGCAATGACATCGCAACGGTAGGCCAAGTCAGCCAGCGTGCCGTCTGTCCACCGTGCACACGATGCTTGCACAGGCTTTTGTTGGACCGGTCACCGCGTGCGTTGCCGCGATGCACCGGTGCCAGGCTGGCACCGCCAGCGAGTCCGCAACCAGAGAGTGGTCCACTCTCGTCATCGTCATACCTCGACCGTTGTTCCGGAAGTACCAACAAGGGTATCCTTATATCTAGCAGCAGAACATAATCGCACCCGCTACCCTCCAGCGGAGCCTTCTAAGAGCCTTTATAGACCGCCCAGACGCTTCGACGCTTTTGAAGCGCAATCCCATTGCACTTCGAAAGGGCGTTGAGCGCAGCCTACGTCTTCAAACCTTGTCTGATTGCCTTCGACGACAACACTTTTGTGCGCAATGGAGATTACGCTTGTTTCTGAGGTAAATGGAAATGTCACAACCATATCGGTGGAGCCAACCGATACAGTCAACCGTCTGGTGCAGCATGTGCAGAGTGCTCTATCCATTCCGGCGGCGTCGCAACGCTTGACGCATTATGGAAACACTCTCGAACCATCTGCACTAGTTTCATCGACACGTTTAGTAGACGGCGATTTGGTTATGGTACAGATGAAGCCAACATCGGATTCCCAACCGGCATCTTCACGTGCTGCCGCAGCTCTCGATATGATACGAGGCGATCAGAACCTCATGTCTTCATTGCGTACTATGCACCCTGAACTTCATCAACGTATTTTGAACGGCGACGAAACCGCAGTCCAGGAGTTGGCCAGTATGTCTGCCATGGCTAGAAGGGATGGTCCAATGCTGCCGCCTGGTATGGATCCTATGTCTGCAGAAGCGCAAAAGGTTATCGAGGAAAGAATACGCCAGGAGAACATTCAAAGCAACATGCATGCGGCGATGGAGCACAATCCAGAATCGTTTGGCTCTGTGGTCATGCTTTTCGTCAAGTGCAAGATTAATTCCGAGCCCAATGTCACTGCATTTGTCGACAGGTGAGTTCTTTCCGATCAATCAACGCGCGAAGCGAATAATGCCTTCAGACAAGAGATTACTGACATTTCTCACTAAACACGAATATCTCGTTTAGCGGTGCTCAATCAACAATCATATCTAAGAGCTGTGCGGAAAGATGTAACATACTGCGTCTTATGGATACTCGTTTTGCTGGAACAGCTCAGGGGGTTGGCACTGCCAAGATTCATGGACGGATTCATATGGCACTTCTTACACTCGCCGACGAGATTTTCGAGGTGTCCTTCATCGTTATGGACGAGATTAGTTCAGGTTATGATATGCTGCTTGGTCTTGATATGCTACGAAAGCATCAAGCTTGCATAGATCTTGAGAACGATTGCCTTCGTATTGGATCTGCCCAAGTTCCATTTCTTGCGGAGAAGGATATACCCCGGAGCATGCGTGGACCGGCTGGACAAGTGCATCGACCAGGGTCATCAGAAGCGCAACCAGGAACAAATCCCTCAAGCATTGACCGTCCATCATCTTCCGTAGGAGGAAACGCTACGCGCAACCCAGTTCCGGCCGCAGATGAAAGCAAAGTTAGCCAATTAGTGGGTATGGGGTTCTCACGGCACGACGCGCTTCAAGCGCTCGCATCTTGCAACGGAAACATCGAGCAGGCAGCAGCTGTCCTCGCGCAAAGCAGATACGGATTTTAACAACTTCTTGACTCCAATCGCACTTTTCATGTTCAACTATACAACCTTCAGTTTTGTACCATCTGCACATTAAACGAGCATTTGAACGCCGACGTTAATGGAACCAATTCCGCTGTAACTCTGCACGGAAGACCTAGTCTTGTTAGCGCTCCGCAAATGAGTCCACACGGAAACACAACATAGTCTTCGGGTGATCCAGAATGCTGTGGGGTTGGGCTGACAGAAGCTAACCATCGAAAATTATTGTCGGTTAATACATAAAGGCCGCGATGATTTGTACGCAGGACATCAATGTGTTTGTTAAAGACAGCCTCCCAAAAGTCCTTGCAGATGAACTTGACCATATCTAAATGATTTTCCAGACGACTTCTGTGTAAAGCTAAGCGTTCGACAAGACGAGTCCCCACTTGGTTTCCAAGTGCATCAAGCCGTTTCCGCTTGGCCGCCAATACAGCTAGAGCATGGTTATCATTTGTGGGCGCATCCTGCGATGTTGTACCTGACGAAGACATATGAGCCTCAATTTGTGTCGGTGGATCTGGTGGGTCGAAAAAGTGTCCGCCATGGTCAAGGAGATGATAGTTGACGATCTGGGCGTGCAAAAATGTCAACGCGCTTTCTGATACCGTAGTTTGATCACCAGTTGAATGCATATCTTCTCTTCGAAATTTGGTGAAAGATGCGGAACCAGAGGACCGAAAACCTCCGATCTACACTTACGCAGAATTACCACGATGAGTAGAACCAAAGAAGATGCATATGTAAATATATATACCTTGCTGCAAGGTGCTGCAAGGATGTCAAGCCTTGATAGCAAAATGGTTTCGAACGTGCTGGGCTTTGGTATAGCGTCAAGACATGAAGTTCAGCTTGTTCCCTGCGCGTGCGTTTAATCAATTTCAAAAACCGCACTTCAGGCTTATTAAAGGTTTGAGCATTTTTCGTAACTTTAAAAAAGCAGATCCATCGAGGTCACGAACGCGTCTCTGCACCTGAAAGCTCAAACATCCTTTCTCGTGCTTTCCTCGCAAATTGGTTTCGTTCGTTCGCTCGCATTTGCCAGGATAGTTAGGAATTCTAACTTAGGATAGGTCGCGCTTCTCATTCTTGTTCTAGCACTACAGGGTTTTCGCAGAACTACACGAGAGTGCAAGCGAAGGTGCAATGGTGACATTTGTTCGGGCTTTTTGTGCGTTTATTCCCTCCGCATGTTCCTTTGCTCCAAGAGCACAGCACGAACATTTGAAGAAGTGCTCATGGGCTCAACGACCCGGACGGATACGTAGGCACTTGAACAAATCGGTCGCACCAAGATTGAAAAGCAACCGGGTCTTGCCCTTTTCTTTGCTTGAAAACGCTACAGAAAGTAGTCTACCAGGCCTTCCATCGTCTTCCGTGAATGCATTACGGTTAGGGATAATCGGGTGGCTTTCTGCATTGGCAGTTCCGACAATCTTAGCATATCTTGACGCCCACACTGCGCATGGAATGCTAACCGATCACCTGGGCACTTATGCTTCTCATTACTACATGGTGCTGTACAATGCATTGTTCGCATTGCTTCATTCCGGTCTTGCTTCCCTGCGTCCGCTCCTCACTCGATTTACAGGTGAGAGGATTTATAGAATAGGATTTGCACTTGCATCATTGCCATCCGCTGTGGGGCTTATCGCATACTTCATAGCACACAGATATGATGGAAAGGCTCTGTGGACGTTACAAGGGGTTCCATACATGCATGCCTTGTGTTATACGATAACATTCATTTCATTCCTGATGCTCTACCCGGCCACTTTTAATCTCCTCGAGGTCGCTGCTGTGAAGAAACCTTCTTTCAAAATATACGAAACTGGGATAATCAGAATTTCACGACATCCGCAGTTGGTAGGGCAGGCATTATGGTGTTTAGCACATGGTGCGTGGATGGGAACAAGTTTCACTCTTGTCGCGTGCTTGACGTTACTTGCTCAGCACTTGGTCGGTGCATGGAACGGGGATAGAAGATTGCGTGATAAGTATGAGGAAGAATGGCTGCTGTATGCTGAGCGAACATCTGTAGTTCCATTTGCTTCAATTATCAATGGCAAGCAAAGCCTTAGATTGAATGAGTTCGGTCTTGGATACATAGGCGTAGTTCTGTTTGTTTTGGGTACCTACGCTGCACACCCATGGATGCTGCGTGTTGTTGGAAGTCTCGAACTTTGACCAGAATGCGTTCGCGGTTCACTGACCAGGACACAGAAGGCACTCTACATCATATAACCATGGCAAAGAAAACAAACCCTGGATATTCTCATATTAAGATATTCGAATGTTGTTGACTTGGTGCTGCGAGCGTGAGCCTGTTATTCCGCCTCAGCTCTCATCATGCCGTTCAAGTATTTACAAAGGAAGATCCTCACGAAGTAACGCGAGGCTCCCAAGAATTTTCAAAGGCTATTGCTCTGTACATTTCTCAGAAGAACCGTTGCAGGAAGGGTATCTTATATCCCTCTGACCTTTTGTCGAATTTATTGAATGGACAATCTAGTCTTTTTTGGTTTGTTTTCTTCTGACAGGTTCGGACTTGTATCGAATGCCTTTTCCTTTGTACGGTTCAGGAGGTCGGAAGGATCGTATGGTAGCAGCAGTTTGATGAACTTTTGAGCGATTAATACCGGCGACCTGAATAAGTTGGGGGTTGATAACATTAATAAAAACATCTCCATCATCAAGAGGATGTTCGACAACATGAGAGAAGCCAAGTCTTAAAACAAGTTTGTTCTGATCCGGAACAGCTTCAGCTCGATATCCAACGCCATGCAGTTCGAGGTTGACAGCAAACCCTTCCGTAACACCGCTGGCAAGGTTTTTGGTAACTTTCAAAGCGTCACCGACACCCCAATAGCAAACGTGTGCGTTTTGGTCCGATTGCTCGACACCAACGGGTCTAAACAGTTGGAATTTTGATGGATGAAACGTTTGATAAGTTTCTCCGAGCGGCCCAGCCGCGAACACAGCGGTTTTCTTCCATTGATCGGGGGGATAGAAGAAGAGCCCAACTCCCGGTTGAGTGGGTGCCCTGATCTGCTTGGCCGGTGGAATTATCCTCGCTGAGGAGGGATGAAATCTAACATATCGCGCAAGATACTTGTAGAACTGTTTGAGACTGATGAACGGCAATGAGCGCGGCGCCATTGAGGTCGAACGATGGGCAACTTCGACCTTGCTACAAATGCATGAATGAGCGGGATGGGGCCTTGAAGAGGTTGGATCAAATTGTGTGAAGGAGAGGATGCATGTCAACTAGAAGCATCGCATAATAATTAATTCATTTCCAATTGATTTCGGTTCGTCACTTTTCACGCCATCGCGAGTCGGGAGTCCCGACTCGGGACCATGCACAGCTGTATACCAGGGTCGAAGTTGGCTAATTCTCATCATCGGCCCTCAAAACGAAAGAAGGGCAACAACATTTGGGATCAGGTGCGAAGGCAAAAAAGGTACTCTTTTGGTTCCTGGACTGCGGATGGGGAGCGATCTCTGCGTCAGCATCGGTTATCAACTGGGAAACTCTGCCTCTCTTCAAAGCGTACCGGACCGTAGTTTCAGGGATCTCATTTCTGTTAAGAAACCGAGACACGATTAAGGTATATCCTGAAACATCTTCGTATCAGGAAAAGAAGATTTTGATTTTGTGCTCTGTTGTAGTTTCTCAGTTGAGCATAAAACGGTTTTCTTTTTGGCTACTTCAAGACAAAACTTTGTGCTCTTCATGGTGACTCGTATGCAGAGAGGAGTCTCGCAGATGGCAAGGCAGGTGTTTAGTGCTAAACCTGTACCAAGCATCTTCGTCCGCTCAAGGAGAGCACTAGCGAGTGGTACTGATGCGTCAGGAACAAATGGTACGGAATCAGACTCGAAGAAGCAAACAGACGATGGGTTCTTTGAGGAGGAAAACATTGCGTAAGTTACTGAAGGTCTCTGTCTGGAGGAAAGCTTACCTCTGGAAGTATTGCTCGAAACGAACATGTTACATCTGTGAGTCGATATGAAGAGATGAACCGAACGCAAAATGGCACTTTGCTGACTTTAAAAATTTGTTCTCACCATCACAGAGATCTATCTCCCCTGGAAGTAGCACGTATGCGTGTAACGTATGGTCTGGTCAAAGAGCATATAAATGCAATCGAGAAGGGTCTTCCAGGCCTAGATCCCGATTCAAATCCGCTAATTGACCCCAGATCTGTACGTTCGTCTACTTTTTTGAAGTCTTTCTGCTTCTCGAGCTATCGGTCACGTTTATGAAGGAAATCTAACATCTTACGTGAAATCATCGCGCTTGGCATAATACTCACTACTCTCTATTCGCAGTTTAACATGCGTTCATTACCACAACTTCCACCAGAAGTGCTAAAGCAGTTCCGGAAAGAATTCCCGCCAGATGTGGCCGCAGAGAGTCGTTCCGTTTCAACGTACAACTTGTGGGAGTCAATTCAAAGCGGAGAGACGCATGAGCTATTGGAAGAACATAAGGAAACTACGAACAAGGATGAATGGACAGCCGTCGATGAGCGCACTATGCCTCCAGACCAATTCACGCGGCTTCAGAGGCAATCAGTAACAAGCAAGACTCATATTGCCACGAAAACTCCTGCAGCAGTTTCTCAGCCAGCGTACTTTGCTCCTAGAAAAAGGAAAAAGGGAGACTGTCCTCTGAAAGACGAACGTGGAAAGGCGAGCGTGGACTATAGAGCAGTAGGAACGTTAAAGGCGTTTCTCTCTGACAATTTGAAGATTCTGCCTCGACAGAAATCTGGGTTGTGTGCAAAGTCACAAAGAAAACTTGCGAGAGCTGTGAAGACTGCAAGAACAATGGCTTTATTGAATCCGGAACCTATTCCACGGTTAACGGTCGAGGAGATGGAGGAGATGGAGAGACATCTTCCTTGAGATTTGATTGATATCATACATCACGAGTGCGGATGTAAAAAAAAATTTAACGTGTTAGGAACACAGCGTTTCTGATCTCGTTCCATATCCCGGTGTTTTAGGGCTACGGTGATTGAGGTGTGATCGCGAGCACACACTTTGTGAATCGTTGCGAGAGGATCTCAAAGCTATCTGACGTAGAATTTGTCGTACAGTATGGCTAGATACTGTGATGCGCAACACCAATGTGTGTGGGCACCCACTGCTGACTACACGTAGTGATTGACAAACGCTCGCACATATGGGGTGGAGACAAGGAGTTCCAACAGGAGCATAAGGTGCAGAGCAGCATACAATCAAGCATGAGGAGCAACATATGATCGTAGGAAACCAACGTAGTTTTACAAAGTAGCAAACGAATCTAGCGACGAGGACAGTTTCGCTCAAAGCGCTATGCTGCGCTGCTATTCTGAGACGAGGGCCAGGATGGGCATGTGGAGTATACATGGTGCAATGAGCGCAAAGACGGTGGATACGAGATGGCATGACGAAGAGGAAAGAGGATTGCAAACTAGCAGCCGCGTGTAGAAGGAGTGACGCAGAATGCGACAGAAGTTTGTGAACTCGGGGGGCCAATGATTGGGGCGGTGTCTGCAGGCGGGTTTGTGTGAGGATGTTGGGAAATTAGAGAGTGAGATGGATGAAAGTTGAAGCAATGCCAGTTACGGCGGAAGGATTGACGTGGGTTGGCGACGGCACGTCGCAAGTAACGGGGAGTAGATTGGCGGACGCTTCAACAGGCATGTGCTGCGGCGTACTTGGAGCAGGAGAAGAAGATGGGGCAGTGTGTGGCTGCTGATGGAGCGAACAACGTTCCCACGAACGCGATCGAACCGGATCCAAGGCAGCAGGAACGACCTGCGGCGGCGGCTCCGCATCCATCGAAGGGCTCGGATGTTGCGTTGATTGCGGCGCGGAATGGGAAGCTGGCACACTCTTGGCGGCGGCAGCAGAGGGTTCCCGCGCGGGGGCTTGCGCTTGCTCCAGAACGTCGGGGACGAGTTGATTGCGGGGCTTGTTAGAAAGTTCATCCAAACGCTGTAAATCCTCCTTTGACCAGACAAAACCGCGGCAGCGAACGAGCACGCCGCGGCCGCGGCGCCGAATGAGGCGGCCGGAGGAAGTGGAAGCTATGCTGGATGTGTAGGGCTTGCAGACGGCGCGAGAGCTTGTGACTCCCGACAGAAACGCCATGGTGATGCGTGCGGGCGAAGCGGCGAAAAGAAAGGTACCATGCAGTAGAAAAGAGAGGGGCGCACGGCAGCGGGCGGGAAAGCGGGGCCTCGCTGCGGGGACTGCGGGGTGGCGGGAAGCGCACAAAGCAAGGCACGGAAACAAGCGCGCGCACAAGTAACGAGGTGACGAAAGGGGAGGGCGGGGGAGGCGGAGGGGAGGCGGCGCGACGCGGGGGGGGGGGCGGGGCGGGCGGGGCGGCGGCGACGGTTCAAGTGGACACGCGACGGCGGCAGTGGAGGAGCATAGGGCGGACTGCACGCTGCAGTGGAGATTCGAGCCGGTACGGCGGCGAGATGCGGCGTGATATGGCACGGCGCGCCATGCAGCGCGCCACGCAGCGCCCAGGCGCCGCTGCCGCCGCACGCCGCTGACAGCGCCGCCGCGTGCAAGCGCAAGTGGAAGCCGCGCACGCGCGCAACCGCCGTCCGCCGTGTCTCGCACACGTGCGCGCGTCACGCCCGCCGCGCTGCCCGTGCTGCTCCCTCCGACGCCGGATATTTTCTCGCGCGCTGTGTGGTCCTCCGCGCGCGCCAAGCCTTCCAGCTTCTCCGCCACTCGCCTCGCGTGCCACGCCCGCTTTCCCCGCGCGCTTTATGTTGTATCTATGTTGGGGAGCCGGGGCACATGCCCGTTGTCACCCGTCGCGACGGCGGCGCGCCGCACGTGAACGCGCGCCCCACTTGCGACAGCCGCTCTCGCGCCGCCGCGCGCGCGCGCGGCGCCGGCGGCGCCGGCGGCGCGCGCATGGCTGCGGCTGCGGCTGCGGCGCGCTCGCGACGGCGACGGCGCGGCGCAGCGCGGCGCAGCGCGGCGCAGCGCGGCGCAGCGCGGCGCAGCGCGGCGCGATCGGGGCGGCGCGCTGGCGACGGCGCAGCGCGCGTCGGCAACGGCAACGGACGCGCGGCGCGCAAGCGCAGCCGCAAGCGGCGCGCAAAGCGGCGCGAGTGCGGGCCGCGCGGCCAACAGTCAGCGCGCAGCTCAAATCTGCGCGCGGCGCAGCTTCCACTCGGCGGCGCATCGGTGAGGCGGCCGTCGACGGCGGCGGCAGACGCAGCCAGATGCGTCACGCGGCGCCGCTTTCCGCCGCCCATTCCGCCGCCGCCGTCGGCGCGGTGCTCCGTCACGCTGACGCCCTCCAGAGGCGTCGGCCACGTGCGCGCGCGCGCGCCGCGCGTGCCCGCCACACGTTGCCCACGCGATGGCGGCGGCCGCGCGCGTGGCTTTCCGTGCGGCGGCGGCGCTAATTGCGCCGCGCCGCGCGCAATTGCTTTCAGAGAGCAGCGCCCAAGGCTTGGGGCCCAAGCCTTGGGCCCCAAGCTGTGCGCTGCTGTCACAGTTGCTTCCACAGCTCGACGACCAGCGCCAAATTTGCCGTGTATCTACGCAGATATCTACGAAGAAGGTAGCCCTGCCTCTTCGCGAACACGCCCACAGCCGCGCCGTCAAACGAGCTGCCGTCAACGCAGCTCCAGTCCGCTTCTGACGTCATGACTTTCGATACCCCCTCCCTTGCACACCCCCCCCTCCATTTCGTTGCGAAACACAACCTCCAAACACCGTGAGCGCGCGCAACTTCCACCCGCCCCCACGCGCGCAGACGCCGCGATTGCAACACCACCAGCCCATGAGCGCCGACCGCCCCCCGTGCTTCCACGCCTTCACCTACGGAACTTTGCTCTCTGAAAAGGTGTTACACGCCGTCCTGGGCTGCATTCCACCCCGACACAACGCAACCCTTCGCGGCTACAGCAGACACCCCATCGTCAATCGTTGCTACCCCGCTGTCATCGCCTCGTCACCCTCCGCGACCATTGCAGGAAAGCTCTTGACGTTGTCATCGCATCAGCTCCATGTGCTAGACTGCTTTGAAGATGACGCCTATCAAAGGCTAACCGTCAAGGTACTGGACGAGCATGCTAATTTGATTGAAGCTCGTCTTTGGGCTCGTCGCGATGATGACCACGCCGACCTTGACATGCATGCTGACTGGGACTTCCAACTGTTTCAACGCAGAGATGAACAAAGCTACGTGACCGAATGCGCTCAGTGGCGTCAGCAATTTTTCCCCACGTCCTCGTAAGTTTGCGTTCACGCAAGAGTATTCCGCCACATATCAACAATTTCTCCGGCCCTTGCGCTACTGCTGAGAGCGTTACCCGTTGTTATTAGTTTGTGCGTCAAGAGTAAACATCAAGTTCAGAACCAATCGATATTTTGTTCGGTTACACAACTTCAGTACAACACAATCTGTACCCAACTTTTTACCCGTAACGCAGACTTGTCTCCCGTTTCAATTTTCTCTGCCGAGTGTGTGCGCCATGCTCACTCGCATCGCTGCGAAACATCTTGTGCTCATATTCGACCACCACCCAACTCACTCGTTCGCACGAGAACAATGCACTCGTCCCAAGTGGTATCACGTTGGCATGCGTGTCTTTCTCCACAGGCTTCCATCATGTGGCTTATTTTATCATCATTCCATTGAAATCGGGTCCACGGTCCTGAAACATAACAAACGCTTGTGGCGATAAAACGGCCGCTTTCCGTGACAAACGTTCCCAGCGCGCACAAAGCGCTTTTCCGGAACGCTCCCGCGCAAGCTTCTGTGGCCAACAGAGAACGGCGATCTTCCGCGATGTGCGCAATGAGCGCTACCCATCCTCTGTCGTGAACAGAATCTTATATCGCCAATGCATGACATTCATTCGTTACTGGGCATGCGAGAGCCCGGTATGGCCTCAAAAGCAAAAACGTGAGATGGATCAGTCGTAAACATAATGTTTGCAGTGGATCTAATCGCATCATATATCATGCGAGCCAGGTCTAGCTTACGATACGTTTCTGGCGCAGATCCAATGAATGCATCATGTACAGTCGTAAAGCGGTGCGCGAAAAGAAAATATCTTGTTCTCCCCCGAGTCTCTATATCGCCGAAGCGGCCTTCGCAATACTCTCAAGTTATCGTTAACGCCGAGGGATACTAGTACAATCTCAGCCCGAGCCGTTCCAATCGTAGTAAGCCTTAAACGTTGTAGCCCCAAACTCTCCAACCGTATTGCCATCTTGATACCTCGCGGTAAGCGCCGGTATACAATCATCGGTCCGCAGTGCCTCCTGTGACTGCTCCTTACTCAAAGCAGGCAAACCCAGTTTAGCTTCCGGACTCGGTTGCAAAAAGACAGCAAAACTTACGCGGGATATGCAATGCATGTCTACGGGCATTTTCACCGCATGCGGTGTTGCGCGTAGCAAGCCGCCGCTTAGTATCTGTGCAGTCTCGCCGATTTGAAACGCGAGGTGATCTGCGGGAAAGCCGAATTTCTGCACGTCTGCGTCAGGTCCACGCACGATGTAGAGACCGGCGGTTTGATCCGGGGGGCGAGGCATTGGTGTTTCGTTGTCGTTCTCGTAGAATGCGCCGCTAACCAAGCCAGTGATTAGACCATGATCATTGTGGAATCCACACCATAATTTGTGTTTGTTGATTGGCGAAGAGGACCGCTTAGAATCGTTCGGAAAATAGTTGAGCAGCCTTCCCTTGGCCGCTCGCGATTCGCGCAAAAGTTGCTCCAGGCTGCAAAGCTGGTGGTGGTTACGCAGGTTGCTCTGCAAATATCGGTCGCAGTGGTGGGCTATTTGAATGGCTATGGTGTTTATGTAGCGTCCAATCTTCTTGAAATAGGGCTCGACCGTATGGCATTCGGGTTGTTCGGGCCAATGGTTGCTGTACATATAATGTCTGAACACAAGGCACTGGTAACGTCAGAAAAATGGGTTCACAAGTGCCAGCTACTTCTGAGGTGACGAACATACTTGTATTTGTCGTCAAAGTCGGCGTTGCCCTGCGAAGGATGGTCATATATGGGGTTGGCATAAAAGCTTCCCTTGCTCTCATCGCGCACGCCTTGGAATTTCTCGCGACCGCGACTCCAGCCCACTGCATACTGCAGATGAGGGAGTTCCAGTGGTGCCAACTGTTCAGCAGGAAGCTTAGCCAGGGCGCGGGCTCCCTGGAACAGCTTTATGCGATCGTGCTCAAAGCTTTGATACAGATCGCTAACGAGTAGAATGCCCGGGGCGCCGGGGGCGAATGCCTCTTGTATGACGTCTAGCACGCGGTCGCGGTCTGTGGACTGGTCGGAAAACAGCTGGCGGGTGGAAAGGGTTGGCGGTGGCATGGCGTCGAGAGGCGGGTGCGCGCGGATGATTGAAATGATGTGACGGCGGTTGAGGTGGATTTGCGTGGGTCGAAGGATGTAGTCAGGCGTTGCTGGCAGCAGTTTGATCTGCGGGGGCGCACCGTACAGCGGGTACACGGGGTGTAATTGGGCGTTTAGGGCAGCGGGTGCGGGATGAACGTGTGTGGCAAGTGTTGGGCTGCGAACCAGGCGACTGACTGGACAGAATTTGGCGGCGCGCCGAAGGGGATAAAACGGCAGCCGTTATCGATACGGCTGTAGAGTGGGAGGAGGGGGAGGGACGAGAGGACTATGCGTGCGCATACGCTTGGACCGTGGCCGGAGTGGCGTCGTAAGAGCAGCGGAAGATGGCAGGGGGCGGCGTTTGAAGTGTCAACGGTTGATGATCAAGGACGTTGCACGGGTGGTGAAGAAGCAGCCAAGGGTTTAGGCTTGTTGACATGCGAGAGATCGCGCGCGAGGCGACGAACGTGTGACGCGTCAAGTGCTTCCATCCAAAGGATTCCAGCCTGTACTTTCGTACCTCGTCCGGGGCGGCGGAGTAAAGGCACGCGCGCTCTGGGCGCGGCGCGCACTGGCGCGCGGCGCGGCGCGATTTTGGAGGCGTGGCGTGTGCTCATGTTGGTGCGGCGCGCCACGCGTGCAAAAGGCGCGCCGACGCGCGCCGAAACAACAATCATGTGATGATGCGAGATGTGGAATACAGCGCGCCGTTTTATTTTTCTGTATCTGCTGTTTGGGTTTGTTTTACCTTCATTCCAGCCTCCTTTTTTCGCGCTTTGTTCGCATGTTACACGTAATGGCGTGCGTGAAGCTTTTGTCGCGCGAACCGCAGCTCAAAATAGACGCCGACAACCTGTTTGCCGTTCAAACTCAACCACTCATCACCAACGTGTCCCACGACTTGCGCACCTCTCCGCCTGCACCGCCGCCGCGCGCCCGCAGGGCCCCCCCCCCGCCCCCCGCCGCAATCCGTTCGCGTTGTGATCTCTTCCCTACAGACGTCCACGCAACTGCAACTTGCTCCCCAACCGTCGGTTCTGCGCCAATTGCCAATTCCGCCCACCGCCCGTCGCACCGTTGCGCTCACCACCGCGCTGATCGTCTTGGCGAGCAGTGAGTTCTTGACTAGTCCTCAACAAAAAGGAAAACAGTCCCAACTGCCCCTCGGCTACCACTCAGATGCCGTTTATTTTCTCACCACGCTTTTGCCACCACCTATGCCGTGCTTTTTTTTTAATTTGGGTAGATAACATACATCATGTCTCCTTTATACAGAGGTAAGTTACTGTGGTACACGCACACGCATTCACCTCCTGCTATCCTTACCGATATCATACTCCTGCCACCCATACAACTCCCAGCCCAAGCGCCGAAACACACACTGCTATGTACTTTATCTAAACCTCCCAACTCACCCTCAGCACGTCCCACTTTTCCCCATCTCTACTCTCCCGGCTTCGATTGGTCTTTTGTTGGCCCAATTCTCACGAAAGCTGTCAGCTCAGTCATGGAGCTGAGTCAGCACTAGTCTATCAAAAACTGCGCAATTGCGCACAGACGTGGCTTTCCAACTCGCGCGAAACCTACCTGATACATGTACATAAAAATTGACGCCCCCATCCGTGGTGCATAATACAGAAAATACACTTGGCTACCGCACATAAAACTCACCGCTTCTTGTTTCCTACCCATTGCCTCAAAATAGCTTCATACCGCCTCCATCGCTTGGCAGACGTCGTTCATCACGTAAATATCTGCTAAAACCCCGCCGGTCGAGCGATACGCAATAACCTTGGATTTCAATCGCACAATTCTCAACCGCAATTTGTCTTTGAATCATTCCGTTCCCCTTCATCTTACGTGCAGTTGGAACCTTTTTTTCTCTCCATCCTTTTTCTCTTGTTATTCAATCCCTCCCCAACCGTACCAGTATCTCTATGTGCTGCCAGTCGAGCCCCGCCTCCTCCCTCCCACACGAAAGAAAGAAAAAAAGACAGCAGTAGCCCGAGGGCAGTCGTGAGACTCTATTTTGTTCTCTTTTTGGCGATAATAAAAAAGGACTGCTTCGAATCATGCGATGGATTGGGCAGGCACATATTGCCAATTAAGCTCTTTTTCCACCACCGACAGTAGACTTTCTCTTGTTTCATATTCTCTCTATATCGCGCGACACTCCCCAGTCAAAACGACACCTAAGGTGTCCAAGAAGCTCAATTGGTGCAATTGGCACAATTGAGGCCTTGCCATCACCAGTTGTCATCATCAAACAACTTTGCTGTCGAAAAACCGCATGCCTGCTCAATTGACTGATTGCCTCACATCGTCAAATGAACCGTACGGTTGCACGAGCTCCGAAAAGCGCGATCTGCAGATATTCGGCACGTGGTATGTTCATCATGTGAGACAACTCCCACTCGAGTGTTGCCACATCGCCAGCCAGGAGGGTCTCAGCTCGAATGTACAGTGGAACATGTTGTCGATAAAAGTATTGTGTGCTTGCTGTTCTTCTACATCCATACAGACGTATCGAGACTGGTGTTCGTTTAATCGAATACAATCCGTAATAAGCACTCCTCCTCCCTTCAAGACTTGCGTACATAGATGTCCCTCCCATGGTTCTCTGAACCTTATAGCTCGTTTCAGCTTGCAACCCTCCCTACAGAGGAGCTATTCTGTAATTTTAACCCCCTTGTTGTTCCCATTCTTCGTCGTAATGAAATGATGGACATTTCATTTCATTACTGTCGCGCACAAATGTGTTCATGTTGGCTCAATTCTCAAAACAATTGAGTGCTGATGGAAATCGTTGGAGAAACGACAGGGGCCGAATGTTATCCACAAATGGTGGGGGGCAGAAATGAAGACGTGCTCCAGTATGGGGAGAGATGAAGGAGGGGGGCTATGTCTTAGCCCTTCCTGTGTATCTCATGTAATGTAATGAAATAAACAACTCATACCCAGAAAGAAATGCAATAGATGTGAAACGATGCACGAGACGGAAGTGTGACAGTATGGTTTGAACGAATTATGTTCCAATTAGAGGGCAGGGAAGTAGGTGATATCGTCCATGTATTAGATTCCGTTCTGTAAAAGCAGATTTATGGTAGGATACCGAGAGTGAATTAAGCGTAGTGAAGATCATGAGACAACTTCAATCTAACAAGAGCGCGCACTTGGCGTGCATTGAAATGTTGTTCTTACGGTGGTTCTAGAAGGTAGACAAACGATTGGAGTTTGTGGCTTCGGGATACTGAATTGGTAGCTGCCAGGCTATATATTGGCGTTGCAATCTTATACCCCTGTACATGGATCACATGCGGAACAATTAGGCGCGTGTAGAAGTAAAAAAGTATCGAGGTGCTGTGCGTAAGATTGGATTGATGAGTCAAGCAACGGGTGGTGGGAATTGAACAAAAAGAAAAGTTAGGGATAGCGCTGATAATGGCATTGTTAGGGATCGTGCTGCTACTGTGTACGGTTGGTAGTCAGCTGTAGGCTGGGGCGCTGCTATGGTGGACGTGTATATACGTGACGTGGCCATGCAAATGTGCAGTTACGGAACAGGGTGCGAGAAGACAACTACGGATCGCGGCAAATCCCCTCCGGGTGGTACCAGGAAAGGAAAGGACTTGTGCTGGGCAGTGAATCAATTCGAGGCAGGAAAAAGCATGATGATGATATCTGGAGTCTCTGAAAGTAACGGCATTATGGACGGCAGTGCTTTTGGACAAAACGTGCTCAAAGTGCGTGTCATAGGGGAGCGATCAAAGCACAGCGATTTGAACGAGCACAAGAACGAACGATAGACGCCAAGGCACAAGCGCACGTACCCCTGTACACGGAGGCGGTTTGAGAGCTTTCACGTGAGCCACGTAGAAGGGCGTACAGCAGCTTCGACAGGCGCGTAGGCGAAGGTCCAAACGAGAAGTCGTTGCTGCCAGGTCTGGGCTGCTACCTTCCGGTGCTGAGGTTCTCCTTACCTTCGTCGGTACACACGGCGCCTCGGCGCTCAGCTCGGCGCTCAGCGACTGCTGTGCGGCCAAGCCTTCGCCACGGCATTGCGTACACGCGCGGCACGGCGGGACGGCCGCGCTTCGCGACGAGCTGCGGACGCTCGCCGGAGCACCGAGCGCCGAGCGACGACATGCAGCACGCGCGTGCGCGCGTCGCGTCGCTGTGACGCGCGCGCTCAGATCACTTTTTCGCGTCCAAAAGCGGCCAATTTCGGGCGCCGACGCGGTGAGCTGCCGCGGGGGCGCGTGGCGTAGCTCTCACGACCGACGGCTACGACAAGTCGCGCCGGCTTGCCAGCGACTCCTCCAACGCGCGCGACACGCCGCACGTTGCGCCAGCCGCGCCGCGTCGCGCATGGAACGCGCGCCATGGAGTCGTCGGCGCCGCAGAAGAGTATCGCCGTAGTGGGCGCTGGGATCATCGGCGCGTCCGTCGCGTACCAGCTCGCGCTGCACGGGCAGCGCGTCACGGTGTTCGAGCAATGCCACCCCGCGTGCGCCGCGTCCGGCAAGAGCGCCGGCTTTCTCGCCAAGGACTGGTGCGATACGTCGCCGCTCAAGCATCTGGCGCACCCGTCGTTTGAGATGCATCGAACGTATCAGCAGAGCTTGCAGCAGCCCATTCACTACCGGCGGCTGGAATCTTATTCGCTCTCGCTTACAAACTGCACCGCGCCGCAGCTGCGGAACGCCCGAAGGCCGCCCGCGCTTGGCTGGCTCAATGGAAGAGCGACCGTTCTCAATGGCGCCCATCAGCTGGGTTCTACCGATACCAACGCCCAGGTGCTACCGTCCGCGCTTACAACCGCGTTGCTGGCACATGCGCAAGATGCTGTCGGCACAGAACTCATTCTCTCTCGAGTCACGGATATAAAGCGAAGCCCGTCTTCCTCCTCCGCCCCGCTCTGGCAAATCGCCACGCAGAACAATCAACCTGACCTGCTGTTCGATATGGTCATCCTGGCCATGGGTCCGTGGACTCAAACCGCACGCAAATGGTTCCCACAACTGCCACAAGTGTCCGCTCACAAGGCGGCAAGTCTCGTCATTCCCATCAATAACCTTCCAGCCACGGCGCTCTTCACCGAGTTTATCACGCCCAACCACGAGACGCGTACAATCGAAGCGTACCCCCGAACCGACGAGCTCTACATTTGCCAAACTGCCATCGCAGAGCCGCTTCCAGAAGACCCCTCCACCGCAAGGGCGGACCCCCGTGATATCGATTCGCTCCGTGATTTTGCAAAGGTGCTCAACAAGGACCTCGCGCTAGCGGCTTCTAAACGTCACACACACCGTACTCAGGCGTGTTGGTTGCCGGTGAGTCAAGATGGTCTGCCGCTCATCGGCGCTGTAAGCGGTACAGACAAGTCGGTTCTTGTTGCTACTGCGCACGCGTGCTGGGGCATCCTCAACTCGCCTGCTACAGGGAAAGCGATTGCAGAACTCGTCACGCATGGGCGTACCATTTCGATAGACATTCGTGCGTTCGATCCATCACGCTTTGAATCCATCGAAGGCAACGGTCACACGTGAAAACCACAAAGGATGTACCGTCGTACTTGCTTCTATCAGCGTTCTGTAGCGATCAGAGACAGCGGGCATTATTGTGATACGATGTTGCTAAACGTATCTACCAAAGGTACCTCGGGTATTGGTATTTTTCGTAATCATTGTGATTTTAGCTCTCCGACATGCTTCTCCCGCCAGCCTCCACCAAAGATGCCCTGAGTTGCGGCGCACACGAGTTTTTGGTTTATCGATAAACCAGATGGAAAACTCCGGGTTTATTCTCGATTTCTACAGGTACGGGTACCTTTCTAAGGCACCGTGGGTAGATCCTTTGTATTGAAAGGCCCCAGTTATGCTTCTTTGATGACCGTCAAGAGAGCAGGCCTGCAAGAGAGGCCACGGGAAGAAGAACAGAAAAGAAAATCCTTGCTGTGGCGCCGACTTGGGTTTTCTTTCCATGTTCCTCACCGGCTTTCTAGCCACTACGAGAGGTTTGCGCCTAGTGCAGTCGTACTAACACAAAAGGCAGTATCTTATCTCAAAGTTTCACTGCTATACTCCTTGCGTTGTGTGCCCTAGTCTTGTTTGAAGGCAAACGATTACCACGTGCACTCCGCACGCGGTATGGAGAGCACTAGGACACACAGTGGCATGCTCGAGTTACGCCTCGCTTGTCCAAGGTCAAGAGCACGCCACTTCGTGTCTAGTACTCACGTAGAGAGTGGCGGGCAACAAGGCATGTGTTGGGGTACATGCGTATCTAGACGTTCCAGCACGAGACAGGGTGGCCGCCGAGATCATTTGGAGAAATTGGGCATCAATGTGATCGTCGCGAGCTTTTGTGCTTTTGACATCATATCCAGCTGTAGCGCCATTCGCTGTGTTGCCCATTGATTGGAAGCATCTGTCTCCTGTAGTGGCATAGTGTCAAATGGAAACTGTATACAGAGAGTATGTCTTGAAATAAGGTAGTTAGGTTTAGAAAACGGACTCGCTGGAAACTACAAGACAGAGCAGGTTTCATCGTTTCTAAGAAGTTACTAGTGCCAGGATGCCACATGTGTCGCTATGTGGACAGTCCGTGTCGCCTACACATAAATCACAACCTACTCAACACAACGCAGCTCACCCAAATACCGTCACAGGAGTATTTTTCGTATGTCCAATGGATGCCGGTTGGTGAACCACACTAGTTATCCGAATACAGAGCCCGCGCGATAGGAAATTGCAGTGGGCACTGACTATTTCTTCCATGGGCCATGGGCCATAGGCCGAGAAAGATCTCGGAGGAATGCCGTTCAAGGAGCATCTTCATCGGCGTTTTGAATTTCTGAATTATAGCGCATTCAACAATGCTGACCCCCAATTGGGGAGTCAGCAATCGGTAAGTGGCATGGTGTGGGCGCGTGCGAGACGCAGATCTGTGTGTGAAGGAATGCGGTTTGGCAAGTCGCAAGATCGTGTAAAGATATGAACCGCATTTTTAAAACTTCAGTCGGAGCACCTTCAATTTGCACGATTAATCGTCTCCACGTTTGTGTCACTGTCTTCGGCGCTGCGTTGTGCCAAGCGAAGGGCGCCTTAAAACATGCACAAACGATCCATGAATACTCATGTGCTTCGCAGCCGATCTTCAAGAAGCAACGTGAACAAGTCCTGAATTCGATGCGGCTGAACCCAGCAAAGAGCATTGTCATCAGCGGGTGTGCTACGGAGACTGAAGGTATATGACCGGGGGATGGGGGGAGAAAAAAAACAATAAAACAAACAACAACCGAAAGCCACCAATTATATTCTCAAAGAAGGATCAGCACCTGTGCGTTGCTTCCGAGACACGGTTGACGCCAGTGCGATTGTACCGGCCACACCGGACTGCATCTCCAAATTTGAGATATGGGATAATTGTACAAAAAGGAGGCTTTCTCACAGTTAAAACCTGCTCGGTACCAGCGTAGAGTCCGTAACCTAGGGTGACTGCAACGTCGTTTTTATGGAACGATAAACGTTCCGTGTGCAGTGACGACCAATTGGGCAGCTCTCTCCGGGTTGGGCTGCTTCCTTGGACGCTTTGGACGCGGCGGTTGCTCCGCCTCAGCGCACAGCGAGTTGATCGCATTGGAAGCGGAGGGGTCAACATCAGTAGCAACGTCAGCTGCAGAGTAACAAGGCGGCGAGGATGGAGTGTGAGCAGATGAGCGGGTGGCACAAGCCGGAGGAGATGGATCGGAACATAAGGCTGGCGGAGGTGCAGCCCGTTTGGTGGCGGAGCTACGGGTAGTGTTGCGAGTGGTGGTTCGGACAGGCTGGTTGTTCAACGGGCAGGTGTTTGGTAACGGTATATGGCGTGACAAGGCCGGGTGATTGGCATGCTTGAGGCAGCAGTAGACGCAGCAATAATGGTAGTCGTCCTGCAAGGTGCGATTGCATGTGCGGCATGCATTTGAATGCGGGGCGAGCTTGGATTTGGGTTGGGCACGACGATCCAAGTAAACGACCTTGTTGCTGTTGTTGAGATAGCTTTGAATGAGCGATACGTCCATGAGAGAACTCATCTCGCGCAGAGGGACGACGTGATGATACATGTAGCGTGAGACGTGTAGAATTTTGCACAGTGAGTTGGGGTGGTTATCGGTTTGGTTAGCGTTCTTTCGGGGGTGATGCTTGAGCGAGGGTGATGCGGATGACGATGGACGCTTGGCCGAGGTGGGATGGCCCTCACGTTGACAATACTGGCACATGACGTGCGCATGCGTAACGCAAAAGATGTTACGTTCGCTCTTGCGCTCCGGGGCGTGGATTGGGCACGGCGTGTAGAAGTGGGCCAAGAACATCTCGGTGAGCCAGGCGTATGACGGCGGCGATGGCGGCGACGGTGCCGATGTTGTGGATGCGGTGAGCAGTGAAGAGGACGACGGCGATGGGCGTGCCGATGGGTGTGAAATGGCGCAGCACGGGGCAGCGGCGGCAGCAACGACGGGCGGCGGACTGGTGTGTGAGGAGGAAGCAGAGAAGGTAGCGGGCGATGAAGCGTCCGCGGACAGACTGAAGTTGGGCTGATGGGCACATTGCGCGTGCTGCACGCAGCGCGGGCTGGTAAGCTGCATGCTTGGCGGCGGTAGACGAATGAATGGTGTTGATGGTGGAGAGGGCGGTGGTGGATGTGGGCGAAACGACGGGGCAACGGATGGTGATGGAGGGCGCGACGGGTCGAAGACGCCGCGACGCAGGGAAGGACGGATGCGCGGGGGGGGGGGGGGGGGTGGGGTGGGGAAGGGCAGATACGGCGCGCTCGCCAAGCGCTGTGGCGACGACGTGCGACAAAAACAGAACCGGGGCGCAAACTGAAATCAGTGCGAACAAACGTTTGGCACCAAACAAGGAGCACGAAGCGGGAGCGAGGGGTGGAGGGGGCGGGGGTGCGGGAAGGGAGGGGGTCGGGGAGGGAGGGGGTCGGGGAGGGAGGGGGTCGGGGAGGGAGGGGGAGGGGGGGGAAGGGGGGGGGGGGTTAAGGTCGGTTGGGGAAGAGCGGGTGCGGAGGGGGGTGCGGAACAAGCGGGGAACACAGAGGCGCGAACGGAAACGACAAGAGCTGCGGGGTGCGAGAGAGCGCGCAGGCGAGGAGGGGGAAGGTAAAGCGAAGTGCAGCGAGCAGAAAACGCGAGCGAAACAAAAGCGCCGCGCGTCAAGTTGCGCGCACGCCTTTTTACAGCGCGCGGGCGGCGCGCACGCGCGCCGCGGCTGTGCGATGCGCGCCGCCGCGCGTTGCGCGCGCGTGATGCCGCACCCGCGCGCGGTGGAGGTGCAGACGCGCGCGCGCGCGCGCGCGCGCCCGGGCGATGCGCGCGCGCGCGCGCGCGGCACGCGCGGCCGCCGCGTGGCGCGCGCGCGCGCGGCGCGCCTTTTTGGCGGCGTGCTGTTTTTGGCGGAAGCTTTTTTCCGCGCCGGAAAGCGCGCCGCCAGCTGCGGCGGTGCGCGGTGCGCGCGCTGGGCGGCGCGCGCGCGGCGCGCGCGGCGCGCGTGGCGCGCGCCGCCGTGAAGCAGACATGTGCGCGCGGCGGCCGCGCGCGTCGGGCCACGCGGCGGCGCCCTTGCGGATACTGTTTGGCGGGGCGCGGCCGGCGCGGCGCCGTTGCTCACCGTGCGCCATTCGCCACGCCGTTCCGGCCGTGTTCGCCCGCGCCGCGCCGCGCTGCGCCGCGCCGCGCCGCTGTCCTTTTTTTTCCCGCGCGGGCGCGCCGATGCGCGCGGCGCGCGTGTCCCCCCCCCACCCCCTGGCATCGGCGCTGCCGCTGGTGCGCGCGCGCAGTTTTGTCGTGCGGTGGCGCCTTTGACGCCTCGCATGCGGCTCAGCTTTCCCAGCGCTGTGTAAACGTACAACCAGCACCGCGCCCACGCCGCAAGCGGCGCTGCGATCCACCACCACCTTTCGCAAGCTTTGTTTCCAACCCCGCCGTTTTCCCCGCACCCGCGAGCCTGCTCCCGCCCTTTTGACGTCATGCGATCCGCTGTCCGCTATCCCCCAGACTTTGATTCACAATTACCTGCTGCATGGCGCCCCATCGCCCGCTCGTATTGGTTGTACTTCGCAAGAACATCCAGTGCCTCCTTCTCGGCTAATGAATCTGCGCTGTCTAAATCATCTGGTGACGCAAATCGGCTGCGAATCTGCTCAAGTTGTGTTTTCGCTGCTTCTTTCATACGCTGTCCAGTTTCCGATCACCCGCAACACCCTAAAAGCCACCGCCCACCTCCACTCCCATGAGCGCCTCTTCTCTCCGGCCACTTGGTTCGGCGCCAGAATCCCCGACTGTGCTGCCCATCCGAACACACACACCCCGTCGTCTTCAACATGGAGGTCTTGCTGCTCGACCCCGGCACCGCTCTCAGTGCCGTGGAGTACGCCATTCAAATTGCTCAAAAAGTCACCCACATGGTTGAGAACCAGCATCAAAACTCTTCTCAATACCAGCAGCTGCTCGTTCGCTTCCGTGCCATTCGCACCTCGCTCATCTACATCAAGCAGAGCGGCCAAATTGATCCCAAGTCGCCCATATGGGGACAGGCCTTCGCCCGCATCAAAATGCACTTCGAAAACGCTCTGCTCGAGTTGAGAACCGTTCGCGATTCCTTGCGCGGACATACGCTGGCGCGCTACATTCATGCCGGCGAGATTCGCGACATGTTGAACAAGCTCAATCAGGACGTGGACGCTTTGCAGAGAGATCTTGACATGCTTGGCTTTTTCACAATGTCCAACCTGGCTGCCAAACAGAGGTCTGCACTCGCCGTTCATAACATCCACGACGTCCAACACTCTCTCGCTGCCATGCACCATCAGCTCAAGGCAATGGCCACTGATGTCAAGCTCATCTCGCAGCAGGACAGATCACGTTCCACAAAGCGAGGAGTTGACATTGACACTCCTGTTTTTAATACGTTGCTTTCCGAGGAGCTTGCTGAGAAGGTGGTCGCAGAAACCCGCCATCCACAAGTTCTGTTAAATACCGTTTTGGAAACGCGCCAGAAACTTCAGGTGCAGCTGCCCAAGATTCTGCGAAACAACTTTTCAGAAGCAGAGAAAACTGTCGTTCTGGACAAATTTGAAGCGATATGCGGGCGCTGGAGACTGCACCCAGATCAAATATCCGTGTCTTCATCCCAAACAGTTGGTCATGACTGGAATCATGATACATACAATGGCACCGTCACGCTTCGCGATCTTCACCAAAATATCATTCGAACGGCGCATGTGTTCGTCAAGTATGTCACGGTTGGACATCATTCCGCCACTAAACCGTTAGCCTTCCTCAAGGAACTGGTAGTACTCCGGGAGCTCAAGCACCCTTGTCTATCTGAGTTTTATGGCGCCGCTTGGCCAGATGATTGCTTCACACGTTCTAAAGCGATGGATGCGAGGCCGGGTCGGGCCATGATTGTTACCGAACGCATGACGCATAATATTCCTTCCGTCATCAGGCAAAGAATCATGAAATCAGAAGCGAAGCGTGTTCTGGTTCTTCGCGACGTGGCAAGCGCCGTTGCTTACCTTCATTCTCGAGGTTTGTTTGACCTTGACTTGAATCCGGCAAATGTTCTTTTGAGGATTGTGAAAGGGGAAATTCTGGGCAGTGCAAAGTTAAACTGTTTATGTCTCAGCAAATCGGTAACGCAGTTATCAGAGCCATATGGTGGCCAAGGATATCAGCTCGCCGTGGTCGGCGAACCCGCTGCTTCCGAGAAAAGTTTCAAAACCTCTCTATCACAGTCAGAGTCTACGTCCGAAGGACATACAAGTAATGTAAGAGCGACTGCCAACGACGCTTTCCGATACGGAGTATTGCTGTGTTTCATGCTCTCAAGCACTCATACACCATTCGGCCGTTCTAATCACATTGAAGAAATGCTGTCGCCTTCATCTGATATACCTCGTTCCCTTCCGCTGTCATTTTGGACGAGAGGAATCAAAAACACGTTCTTGCGCGCGTTGGCCAACTTGTGCTTCTCAGAAGACGAAAGCTGTCGCCCTTCTTTCCACTTCATATATACGAGTCTCGTGAAGTATATCAACAAGGAAGAACTCCCGGAGCTCGACCGGGGAGAGAGTAGCAAAGCCTTGCACATGAACGGGAAGAACAGCCTGTACGGAAGAAATGGATGGACAAAGGACGCAAACCTTGCCAAGATCTTCTTTGAACATGCGGCGTCCATGGGTCACATACCATCCACTTTGCAGCTGGGTCGTTTCTACTTTCGCGGCAAAGGCGGACATTACGACTTGGAGAGGGGCATTCAGTACTTCACGGAGGCTGCCAATGCTGGCTCTACCAGAGCTCAATATTATCTTGGTGAGTGTTACTATAACGGAAATGGTGTGAAGCGAAACATTCCCTTGGCGATCGAGATGTATCGCAGGGCTGCCAGTCAGGGACACTTATCTGCGCAGCAAAAACTGGGCCACCATCTGGGTCACTCATATCTACATCGCTCGCAACTTTCACTTGGGCGCACTGATGTTGAAAGATCACGAGCTTCGCAGGCACATTATGATTCTTTCGGAGATCTAGGTGGAATGATGCTTCAACCTCAAGTGCTTCAACCCGAACGAAAAGCAGTGGTGGGCAGACAGTTTGGTTTTGGTGAACTAGGAAGCACAGGAGTGCCAGGAATGACTGGCTCGGGTTTCAAGTCTCTTGCCGGTGGCGGTTCGATTGCAATGAATGCACTCAATGGCCTTGAACAATTCTACACAAACTTGTGAGAGATGTTGAGATGGTTTCGTGTGCCAGGCTGTGATTGCTAGCCCTCCGCTTCGAAATGGTTTCTATCTTTCTCTGAAAGACTGAACGAGGAAGGAATTTCGCCTGATTTCAGTTCCTCCATGTTGTTTTGTAGTACCACTTGTAGTCGATTTATGATTCTAGGGTTCGTCATTTACCTTCCAAGACGACTCGTCTGTGAAGAATGTTTAGTCCGTATCCATGAAGCTGTTGAATAATTCTGTAAAACGGTCAAAAAGTCCTGTTGTACCTTTATAGTAGCATATATAAAGTTTATACTCTTCATCTCAGGATGGGTAGAGAACCGCTCGACGAGCGCCTACGATACATGAACGTCTGTGAAGTTCACAGTGTGACATCGTATTCAAACATTCCAGTGCGTGCGTTGTATGGTTCAAATGGGTTCACAGTCTGTGTAGTTCACAGTGTGAACCCATTTGAACCATACGACACAACGCACGCACTGGAATGTTTGAATACGATGTCTCAGTGTCTACAGGTATCCTTATATCCTTATACCCGTGGTAGCCCTTTTATCCCTGGTGGCCACTCAGTGTTTGGCAGAAACTATTGCGTTCGGTCGGCAACGTTGTTCCCCGGAACAACAGATGCGCGTCAAAAAGCGGATGTATATTATACACTCCCAAGAAAGAGGCCATGAGCTTCTGAAACATTTCTGGCTTGTCTGAAGCCTGATCTGTCGGGGAACGCTCATCTCAATGGTTTATTTGGTTTGAGCTTGGGCTGTGATTTACAGGAAATGCCCTGCTACAGGGTGATTGCAGGCATTCGGAATGATAGACGTGGTGTTTAAGTTAGCAGTCAGTAATCGCATATTCCTCTTAAGATTCATCAGGTTTCGACCCAGGTGGTGCCTTCGATGACAAAGCAGATTTTTGTGGTTCGCGAGATATCGATTTCAGTTCTTTCGCCATCTTGTCTGGTATTATGTTGTGATTCACTGCTCTAACTTCGCCAGTCAAGGGTCTCTGTGCATTTGTAACTTCCGGATTCTGTAATCGCATCAAAGAAGTCATGGCACCCCATGGATTCATACTCGAAGCCCCCCCTTCTCCACCTCTTTGTCCAGACTGACCTTGTTGCATCATCTGGAACGCTTGCATAGCTTGCATCATTCCTAACATTGATTGCATTCCCGCCATAACATTCTGAGAATCTTGAGGAAGTGCCGAAGCCGAATTAGGGGCTGTAGAGTTCATCAATGATTTACCGGCAGACAATTGGCTGTTAACACCTTCCGGAACTGGCAAGTTCGGCCGTCCTTGATTGGATGCATGTGTGATTTTTGGGCTACCCTTTGTCTTGTCAGCCAAACTTGACGAGGATTGCCCTTTATTTGCCTCCGGAGAGATTTGCTTGCCTTCGTCTTCCGATGAGCTCTTTTCAATACGGCTGTTGTGCAACCTATTCGTTTCCGTACTCGGAGGGGGCGGCAGCGGAGGGGGTGGCGGAGGCATCATCAATTGCGGCATCATTGAGAAAGCATTTGCAAACGCTTGCATCGCTGGGTTGGACATCATAACCATCAACGGGTTAGAGGAATTCGATTTCGGAGCGAGCGGAATGGTTTGTTCCTGCCTTGGGGGCAACGCAGGTGGTGGTGGAGGTCCTGGCTCATCATTTCCGCAAGAAGATTTCGACGTTTGCTCCCCAAATCCTGGTGGTAGCGGTGGTGGAACGGGCAGATTCTGTTCACGCTGGTGGCTAACATTTGGAGGTGCGTAGTCATCCTTCTGTGGAGTAGTTCTGCCTGTTGAGCGAGCTTCGTTCTCGGGAAGGGTAACCGTCATTTCTTCTTGAACGTGCTGGCCACTAGAGCGTTCAGACAATGATCTTTTCTCCCCAGTGCTCTGTTCCGCCTTGTACCAAGCAGGAACAATGGCAGAGTGCTCCCGATTTAGTTCTTTGTACACTTTGCGCAATGTTACTTCCGTTAGATTCGTGGCTCTGCATATTTCTGTCTGTGTTTTACGGACCCCTTCCATTTGACACGCGAGGTAAATTGCAGCTGCAGAGATTGACACAGGGTTTCGTCGTGAGCAAATATTATTGCGCATAGCATTCTCGGCAATACCTATAGCAAGCTTTTCCGTTTTAGCTGGTAGTTCTAGCCGACGACAAAACAGAGGCATATGTCCAGTAACGGATGAACTGCTTTCGGGACGCTGTTTTCGCAATGCAATTCGGACCACTTTGAGATAGCGAGTCACTTCATTGACGTCAAGATTGGCGGCACTTGAGATCTCTTCAAGCGATAAATGCCTAGGGGGAATTGGCCATGGGTCAGTTGCTTCATGATCTTCATGATTCTTGCCTGGGACACCTTCAACAGGCTCAGAGACGACGTCTTCCTCCTTCATAGCTCCTTGCTCGTCATGTGTCATCTCGTCTGCAGCTTCAGCTTTTGTGGGCTTTTGAAAAAATTCCTTATTGAAGGTTTGATCCTTATCGAAAGTTTCTTCCTTATCTAAGGCCAGGGCCATGGACACCTTTTCCGCCGTGATACTCTCATCTAACATCATGATGTCCGATGTCCTCTCCTGAATGGAATCGTAATCCATCTTCCCATTGTGTTGCTTCTCCACTTCAGGGTCCTTCTCCCCAGAGGAAGGTTCTATTTCACTTCCGTTGACAGCAATTCGTTGTGTTTCATTAGCTTCCTTTTCATTATTCTTCTTCATCCAGGCTTCGTATTCGAACCATCTTCGTTCCGCTGCAGCGACGAAGGCAGCAGTAGCCATACATTCAACATTTCTGTTCCGCAAACTTGTGTTACTCGCGGTATGACGGAAAATGCGAACCGCGAGATTGATTGTTTCTTTGTCTACGCCAAGTATACTTGCAAGTTCGACGATTTCAAAGTAGGCAACAAGCGTATGTCGCGCATCTCCACCCGATTTGTTCCTTTCAGGGCCGTCCACGTTTTCTTCCTTCTTCAAAGGAACACCTCCAGGGGCCCGGCCATTATACCCAATGTACCCCGCGAATAATGCATCGCCTATTAAACGCTCCATCTCTGCTAAGGCACCGCTGTAAGTTCGCGAAGAAGTGGTAAACAATGGTTCCCGAAGGGGAGAAAGCATCCTAAAGACAGATATGAAACCTGGGGTGCAGTACGGATCTCTGGGGTTATCCTTAGTCATACGTAATCAAGTTGTGAAAGTCAAAAACTCTGTTAGTCGCCTTGACCGAAGCGATTTTGGGTGAGCGGAAACGAGCATCAGTAACTTACATCTACAATGTTAGTAAGCAATGAATCTGGCGGGACGACAAAGTGAGCTTCCTCAGTCTGGGTTATAACATGAACTTCGGAGAGATCCCCAACCGCTCGCTCTTCCAAAATGAGTTTGCATCGTGAACATTGAATGGTGCGGTTCACTGGTCTGTACATCCATCACGCGAACCCGCAACAAAGGCACAGAAGCTTGTCAGCATCGCAGCAGCATCTGAAAGAAATGAAAACGCGTTTGAATATGAACTACATACACTCTTCTGAGATTGGTATCGTGACAGTTTGGGCAAGTCTTTCGCGACCCCAGCATGTCATAGGAAAAGGGTTCTCTTCAGCATGAAGTCTGTTGGGAAAGGTAAAACACAAGTGGAGTGGCCAGACCCGTCTCCTCGCGCGGGAAGTCGCAGTTCGCTTTGCTCTAGAATGCAGCGGGGTCAGGCTGTGAGACCACCCGGCACCAAGGTGGCCAAAGTTGAACAGTAATGATGCGGCAGCCTTTTCACGAATCCTGAGAATGGTGGCGATAGGCGATGTGATGAACGAAAGACCAGTGCTCAGGAACTGGCACGAAATATTAACACCAAGTGGAGCTTACGTCCTTCTGGAAGCCAGAAGTGCAGAGAAGAGAAGAGAAGAAGTCGTGCTCGATACCTTTGGAACCAGAACCGACGGTGCCTCATGTCGCCCCCTAATCTGCAGTCGAGTTCGCCGAACAAATGACTTGGTTTTAAGTTTGAAGCGTATTTCTAAAGTACGAAAATTACAATTTTCACTGTTTGGTTCTTTTTCCGATACCAGAGACCTCCGATCAATGATCAGCATTTGCTGCCATCCAAAGTTTGGCAGGGGACAGATGACTTCAGGCTCGTAGCAGTAGAAGGGCAAACAAGATTTCAGGTCAGCTCTGGAGGGTTGGTCGCGGAACAGAGAAGGCTTTTGAGCTTCGTTAGGAGGACCTCTTGCTACTACGAATGAGCTTTTGAGCTGAGGCTGTTCTGACCCCATCTTCTTTGAAGCCGGAATTGACAGGTTGAAGGGCAGAAATTGTTTCCCCAGCTATTCTGCACGCGACGTACAATAGGCATGCGCATTTGCATTAAACAGAACATCAGCAGAGCAAACTTCGATGGTGAATTGGCTTTCTCGAAACACCAGCCTTTGAACATATGGCGTCGGCACACTCTACGGACGGTGGAGAAGTGAAACGTGCACACAATGGCACGACGATTCACCCTCGCCATAACGAATGGAAAGATGTTACTGAGTCCTTCGAAAAAGCGAAAGATGCACTCCAGCTTGGAGAAATGATTCATTCAGACGGTTTCACTCTGTGTTCCGCAATGTCTGCTATTGGTTTAATGGATCCAAAGATGGATTTGGGCTGTGGAGCGGTTCGAGATGCGAGAGAGGTTCAATTGCCTCGTAGTCTTACTCGGAAGCAAATCGTCAACGTTATGGATCAACTGATGGCCTGTGAGATGAGTTGGTTGGATTCGCATTCTCTCCCGCAAACTGTTTTCTCGTGCGTTTACGCACATCGCTTGACTGAAATCCGTCAGCTGGAACTATTTACGTTTTTAAGGTTGCAACTTGCTACCATGGACAGCGTTATCAGCATAGTTGAAGCTGAGAGGGTTGCCGACGAAGAGGACTTCATCACCTGGACCCACGGCTTTCAAATAAGACCTCTGCGGTCTGGATGCGATGATGGTGATGAAGACATTCTCCGGAATATTTGGAGAGATATGGATGAAACTGTATCTGCTACTTCTGACTCAGAAGTTGATGAAGCGAAGGCTATAGCCCTTCGAATCAAATTCCGAGTTCAATTTCATCGCGTGATCAAATACTTGGGTGGACTTTGGCGATACGACGTCTGGAAGAGCAGTGAGAGCCTCCTAGTGCAACTAGAAGAACTCGTAGACACATGGACCGCATGTCCTTTCATTCATGATGTTGATGTTCCTTTGCTAGAATTCATTTTCGACGAAGCCATCAATCGACATTTATTAACGTCAACTCCCCCACGAAACCAGTCAGTATTCGACGTTTCAGCCGCACTCGTTTATCTGCAAGATATCGTAAAGGAGTTGAAAGCGTTTGTCAAAGTCCGTCTGCTGGCGTTGGCTCCTCATGATCCAGCACATGGGTCTCTTATCGCCAATTTGGAACCTCGCAGTTCTCTCCATGTTGCTGTCCACGCAGTGCAATGCTTTGCTTCTGAATTCAAGCCCAAAGCTTTAACTAGGTCATTAATGGCTAGAATGATGCTTCCTGAGCACAATTCATCGCTTTTTGGTCACTATTATGGCGAGTTTACCCGACTAGTATCAACTGATCTGGGGTCAGACTGGAAGTCAGAGATCCTGAACGCGGAACAACGAGTGAAATTGCACAGAGGGATACACAACTTGTTCAAGTATCTTTGCCACAACCAAGGCCGCCAGAGGAGCAACGCCTTGCATGAAGTGAAATGGTGGGACAGGTTTGCGAATGCCTGTGGCGAGTCAAAAGGCGCTGATCAAGGTGCAGAAGAGCAAGACCTGGAAGGCGCTTTTCAAGGCCTGAACTTGACGAAAGATGGGCTTCAGAACCAAGAGCAAAATGTCGGTAAAGTTTCATCGCTCGGGGGATTGCGTAGCAACGAAAACGCCGAGGGGGGTTTTACCAACATTAGGTCCCGGCTTCAGAATTTGTCTTTGGAAATCACAGCTCGATTAATGGTTCATCACTGGTTGCTTGGTTTCGAATGTGATTTATACCAAGCATATGAATACTCTGCGGTTTACTTTAACATCGGTTACGTGCTCATGACTTTAACAAATGCCACAAAGACTCTAGTCTCCGCAATGAATGAGGGCACTTCGATGCACCCGTTGCGATATGCTCTTTTTTTATTCGACGAAGGATGTCGGTGGATATGCAAAGCCTTCTTCACGGCATTAGAGGCCTTTTCCTCAAGTGAGGAGTATGACTATAGTTTATGTGACTCCTATAGCGGCTCGACTGCAAAAGCAGGGCGAAAACCGTTCGGTTCCGATGAGTTGTGGTACGATCAACGATTCGGGGTGTTCGTGAATCTTGAGAACGGACCGGTGCATACCGACTATGAGTCTTTCCAGTCCTTTCTGAAGATGCAAGAGGAATCCTTGAGAGAAGGTGAGAGTGAAACAAGCCTTACAGTTCTGAGACTCAACGAAGCTGCGGCTTCATTTCTAACGGCTCGCCGCAAGCTTGAGCACGCCAAAAAACTATCCCAACGATGTGCCCCGAACGCTCTAACCGATCAAGTTCTTAGAGCTGCGAGAGTTGCCGTTGAAAACTCTCTTGTACTCTCTCGCTTGCTTGCCTCTCCTTCTGAATCGTCCTCTACATCTGGTAATTCACCTGTTCGCAAGGTTGGTTTCAACTTTTCGAAACATGCTCACTTTCCAGTGTTAATCATCACTTGTACATAGTCAGGGAGTAAACGACTGTCCCGATGGGGTCCTTTGGTGGAGAAAATCCTGGGTTAACATTGTAACTATTAACCTTCCTCGCCTTACCTACCGTGACCTCCCAGAGCGATCCCGAGAACCGTGGTCATTTGGTCCGAAACCTTGCCGGTTTCGCTTTCCCATGTTCCGGCCGCCCCTTGTGTTCCCACGCTCGCCGTCGTCATTGTTCTGTGCGGAAGTGCTGTACTTGTCATTCATTTGATCTCCGGGACGCTGTCTGGTCCAGAACTTTGTTGCATGATCGTTCGATGATGTAGCTAGGATGTGACCCATGGGGTGCCAATCCAAATCCCAAACCGATGACTGATGGGCACATGGAACTGATGCGACTGGATCAGATTGTCCTACCACCCAGAAATATATAGCACCATCATACGCACCAGACGCAAAAAAGTTCTCATGCTGTGGATGCCATTGCATTGACGTAACTTCCCGCTTGTGACCACGAAAGGCTTGAAACTCTTTCATCATTCTTATATCATAAATCTTAATCAACTGATCCTGTGATCCAGAAAGAAGCCAGTTACCATTGGCATTCCACTTCACTTTCACAACCGTTTTCTTATGCCCATGCAATGTGGTGAGATTCTTACCACTCTTCGCATCCCATATCTTCAAGTTCGAATCCTTGGATCCGGAGGCAAGAATGGGATAACTGGGATGCCAATCGACGCAACGTACATCCCAACCGTGGCCTTCCAGGACGCGCTCCTCTCGTATTTGGACGAAGTCCCAAACTTTGACAGTATTGTCGTCAGAGCATGAGGCAAACTTTGCATCGGTGTGAGAGAAACTGAGATCTCTGATGGTCTCCTTGTGCGCACGGAAAGCCTGCAGATTGTTCATGTTACTTTGCCAATATTTGACAGTTCCTTTCTGGTCTCCTGAGAGCATCCAATTTTCGTCATGACTCCATATAATGCTCCTTAACTCTGTGTCATGTGCTTGCAAAATGGTTTCAAAGTTGAAAGTAAGACCTTGCCATAAAGTGAACTCGCCGGTCTTAGCTCCCGTGATGAGTCTCTTTCCTTCAGGAGTCCATTTACAGGCATGTATTGGACACCCAGGCTTGTTCATACTGCTGTGAACAAACTTAGTACAAGCACTAGTCACAGGGTTGTGACTCATTTGGTCCGCCGCTGGTGGGACAAGGTTGACGGTTGACTCCATATTTGGTTGAATAGCTGGAGTGTCTATGCCAAGCTCACTTTGCCACGCGCGATCCAGAAACCAACGCATGGCTGAAGAGTTAAAATCAACTGTTCTTCTTGCGACGGCCTTTCTGAGCTGCTTGCCGTCGAAAACATCATTCCGTGGGGGTCTACCGTAAGCGCTATTAGCACCTGCCATTGCAAAGCTGCTGTCAAATGCTGCCATCGTGGAGAATAAACAGTGCGATGGCAAGCAAACCACTACTAGTGATGCCCTTTGAACATCTTGGGAACTAACTGACCCGAGAACTGGCTTGAATCTTGGTGGGCCGGGCAGTTGCGGTGTGCCTCTTTGGGAGCGAAGAAATGGCGCAGACTTCTGCGTTCGTTTTTCGGCTCTCTGCAGCTCCCAAAGCGGATCAGACCACCTCTAGTTAGTTGCTACCTTTGTATGATACAAGGGTAGCCTTCTACCGTCGGTAGCCTTCTACTGCTCGTACCCTTGCGAGTCCGCACAGCAGCAGCAACCGAGGCACGAAAATCATGTTTGATTCCCACAAGGTATGAAGATAGATACCCCTTCCGAAAAATATTTTGCACTAAAATCCCCTTGAAACAAAATTAGCGGTTTCGAAATTCTTTTTAATTAACTTACTTTCGCGACCGTTTGGCACCATTATCCGGCATAGTTTCTCGTTCAAGGGCATGGATGATGGCTTCAATTGGCGTTTCAGAATGAACAGAAAAGTCAACATTGCTGAACGCTAGCCATTTTCCGTCACTTTCATCGAGAGAACCCAGGTCTCGAAGGACAGCGCTAAGGCGGGACATGTGAATCACTTGCGGAATGCGGTTTAGTCTAAGAGCGTTTGCGAGATCATAGACTATGTGACATCCCGGGATAGAGTCATCAGCAACTTTTGGCCACAGTCTCCCCCCAGAGCTTACATAGTTCAACAAACCTGATTTTGTGCTCACTGTGTCCACCAATTGGTGCGCTCGCCAAACAACTGCTGCGATATGTGAAGATTTCAGCATTGAACTCGAGTCTGAATCCCGAGTTTGGACGTATCCATCGGCCAGCACCAGGCCTCCAAGATCTGACGGCCGAATTTGTCGCCGTTCCATCGCCTTCAAAACACGTGCCGCATCCATGTACAATTTCAGTGCCTCTGGCTTATCATGCGAAAGGCATTCAAGAAGAAGATCTGCACACATTGAGGGTTGAAATAAACGAATGCTGTGTTTCGAAGAATGTGATTGCTCATTGCAAAGGTATTTCACAAACGAAAGAACATCAGGGTTCACGCTGAAGGCCTTCACAAGCTTTTCATCCTTGACAAAGTTATATCCCTTACGCCCGTTCCCTTCACAGTAAGAGTAAGTCGATGATCGTGCCAAAATCCCCTTGCAGCCTCTAGGATCTTCCGTGTATGGTAGATGTCCTGTTCGACGTTTGACGAATACTACTTGATTCCGTGTGCCGGAATACCATCCCTTGTCCCTTCGAGAAGGATTAATCGTAAATACAGATGGTAGGTACCGTTCGCTCACGATAGCAACTTCAGAAATTCTGTCTGCGTTTGGTACTATACATGGAGCTTTCAGAGCCAACTTTGAGTCGTTTTTCAAACGTACTTCGATATCAAGAGAGCACGGTTTTCCAGTGTCAACATCTCGTGGTTCAATGCACCGAGGCTCTACGGCAAGAACATATAAATGGCGTAAAGCTTGCAAGTGATATTTGTTGTCGTCAGTAGCTCGAGGAAAAAAGGGGTACACTGCGCACAGAAGACCGGCGATTGCCGTATTACTTGAGCCAAAAGTTAGACATCCCCCCCCCAAGAAAAGAAAGCCAATTGCCATATGCATCGCGAGATGAAACCCATATCGTTCACTATTCCCTGATGCATTTATCTTCCGTAGCATTCGAAGTAAACGGAAAATACCCAGATCGCCACTTCCCGCCCCGATGATTGCAATTGCCAGCGATAACGAACATAAACATGTCATTAAGATCCACTCCAATGATTCGAAATAGGTCCCTTTCTGCTTCAAGGCATCCTTGAACGACAAGCACGCTTTCTGCAGAATACCAATTGCTGAAGGTTCATTTGTACCAGCGTATTTCAGCGCAATCGCCGTGCAAGCTCCTGCAATAGCAAAGGCTCTTGCTTGCAGAACTCCTCGAACATCTACTTCGGTATCCTTGTAAACATCCGCTACGTTAACCTTTCCAAGCACGTTCAGTGGATTTGAATTTCCATCGCTATCTGAGGCATGCAGCAGCCGTGGTATGCATTTGAGGAGCCATTCCTCTGACGGGCGCATCTCGTCCCACATTATTAGAGACTTCGTCAACATGCGCAAGAACACATGATGGGGCCTTGTTCTATCCAGAGCGTACAACGTAGTGGGCATTTCGATACGAGACGCCATAAGCCTGTTGTTAGTCTTCATATAAATCAGAGCTAGGGCGTGTAAAGCAGCAGGTGAAACAACATCGGTGTTAACAAAATTGCTTTCTCGAATGCGAGACGTCTCTGAATCAGCCATGGAAGGACCAGCGCGAGGATGCCCTTGGCCAGGTAACACGTCACCCTTACTAGGCTCCGATCCATCCTTTGCTTCAGATAGGGGTAGCTTTTCGATGGGACCACCATTTGCGTACAACAACAATCTCTCAATATATCTCCTATCAGCCGCGGCAAACGCCGACGACCCATTCCCAAGACATAGAAGACCAATAGAGATCCCAGCTGCAAGAGCCAAACCTTCTCTATCATCGACCGGGTCCCCAGGCCTTGGAGAACGTCCTAGTTCTGCAAAGAGACCCTCGAGAATCATTTGTTCGGGAGATCCACAATGCAGCAGTCCAAGACCCAGGATGGCAGCCGTTTGAACGTTTATAGTCACATTGAAATCTGGTACTGCGAAGCCTGGTCTGTTGAAATACTTAATATGTAAACACATCATCTTCGTCAATTTCTCATGCATAGAACCTATATTCCCTGCAGCTAAGCCAAGCATTAAACCGATTGAAGTTAGCTCGTGACGAGGGATGAGGTACTGGTAGTAGTCAGTTTTACGAAGCGCGGGTAGATAGCCTCCCAACCCGAACGCCAACAACATTCCTGCATGAGTTGCATCTCCCGAAGTATCTGTTGGTTTGTGCTTGACGATCCATGACCTTGTCAGAATGTGTCCTGCAGCACAGTCATTTTCTTCTTCAGCGGCAACGATACGGAGCCCGGCTGCCACACCATTATGGAAGTCACTCCATTGTAATCTCTTTGGATCCAGATGTGAAACGGTAACTTTGGCACCTTTCTGAGCGTACAGTTTCCCACTAAGGCATATCGGTGGTACTGGGAGGGATTGGGTTGGGTCTGAAGGAACAAAAGTTCGAAGCGTAAATGCTCCTCTTCCAACAGGGGCTGCTAACCTCTTGCGGACAAGCACTCCTAGCTTGAATCGTTGTTCAGCAACAATATCGAACTCTGCCGTCGTTTCTTCTTTTGGAATATGTATGGGTGTCATGATTGTAAAGTCCGTAGATCGAAGAATCCTCCTTACTTCTTCCAGTCGTCTGTCGCTGCTGAACCTTAATCCGTATATGTCTCCATCCATATCACATCCGTCGCCCGCTTCGCTCTCATTGGATTTACTTTGACTTAGTGTAATCTTTTGCATTTCAGGAGATGTGTCATGATTTGAAACAGACGAGAGCGCTCCCTTCGCCCTTACCTGAAGTAGGGCGCGATTCTCATCGAGCTTTGAAAAGTCGGTCTGTGCAAGTAGTTCGGCGTCACCGCATTTCGGCGTGGAAGCTCTAAGAAGGTCCTCTCTACCAATGAGAGCATACATCTTCGAAGGCCACGAATCCTTGGGTTGCTGCCGACAAATCCACAATGCATCTTGAAGAGGTAGGGCGACACCGAAAGGAAGCAAATCAAGGTCGGTGCGACGGAAACCATCCATAACCATTGTCAGACAAAGCGATTCTGAGACTTTCTTTTGATCCAGCGGCAGCCGACGCACAGCAAAAAGGTGTTCATAGTAGCACAGCAGTTGTCTGGAAAGCTCAAATGGGCTCTTTGCTCGCCATGAGGCTACTATTCTTAAATGTTGTGGAGTCGAAAGCGCCCGAGAAACCGAAAGTTCAGGATACTCGCTGGATTCCTGGGATTCCCTACGCATTATCCCCTGCAAAGCTTCCAATAGAGAGGGCACCGCAACATGTTCTCTAACGGAGGATGACTCAGGAACTCGCGCGAAATTGACCAATTCGGGAAAGTCTCTCGTATAGTAATCAACAAAAGAGAGAGCTCCAATAGCCTTTGCAAGTCGTACATTAAGACGGGAGAGGTTACTGAGCATATCATTTGCGAGTTTATCGAACTTGAAGTTTTCATACAAGAGGTGCAATGCTCGCATAATCTGAGTTACAGTATCAGAATCGGCAACCTTCTGATTTTCTCGTACAAGCAAACGATGTCGTCTTGCATGTGGAAGAGGACCGTAACTCCTACTCCATCCCTTCGACATATGAAATTCGCTACCGAGAAGATATTTCCAATCATCAACGGAACCTTGTGACGCAGTTTCGTTATCGACATTCATTACATCTGAATCTTGGTCGCTTACTATATTTCCGTCGACATGCCGCAAAATAACGCTCTCGAACATTTCCCATTCTCTTCTGAGCCCGTGTTTAGATTCAAACCCACTATGCTTCATAGCATTTAGCATATCATGGTATATTGCCATAACTCGCCTTAAGCTGTCACAGCTTTCGAACGTAAATGATAACGCAGATACACATGCATTGACCAGAGGGCTTCTAAAGCAAGATTGATGGAAAGAGTACCGAGTACAGTGCCCTACTTGGTCCCGTAAGGTAAACTCATCACCAACACCATCGCTCAATACAAGCCCTACAGTTGATGTTACTGGTTTCGGTTCAACAGTACACAGTCTATTGCGACCCATAAAAAGAGACATGGTGCCATTGCTATGGCGTATCAAAACATCCGTACATGAATGAGGACGTCTAATGGATAGCACAGGAACAGCGCTTGCCGCATCCCTTACACGAAACGCTGGATCTGCTTGGACGACGGAAAGATCCGTATCATTCAATTTCAGAGAAAGCCCAGTCAAAGAGCCCAGCGTGACGATGCATAGAACCAAGAGACCGTGAAGATCGTGAGCAAGAAAAACAGAAGCATCTTCAAATTCGCCAAGAGCAGAGACGAAAACCTGAGTTAACATAAGAATCCTACGACGCGGTTGAACTTCTAGAAGACATGTTGGCTCCTCAGGAGGAGATGCGGAGGCTATGAGTGCCGCGATGGGATCAGCAGATTTAGCATTTGAGACTTGCGTGTCAGGTTCATCTTCTGTTTGTGAAAAGGTCCAGACGCTAAGTTCTGTCTTTGTACGCGAAACTATGACTGGAATATCACACGAAACATAGATCACTCGATGAGACGCGGGTAAAGGAAGCTGAGTCATTTCATGCAATGGATGGGACATGAAATAATACTGCGGATAACGATTGGAGAAGTGGGAAACCTCAATGATAAGCCCGCCGGATGGTACAAAGAGATTCGAAATTGAAACCGCCGAAAACCTAGCGTCGGGTATTGGGCATTCGTAGAAATCCGCACCTGGTGTTGATACCAAGACGTGTTGCGATGACGCCACGCAAAGTGAAGCTGAACTGTTCTGCTTCCAGGAGAGGGAGTACGGCAGTGACGAATCAGAAGACAAAGTGGCCGAACTTGCATCAAGTGGAGGAAAATGAGCGAGAACAGTTGCTGTAGGCTTTTCGGGAGACGGTAGGGAAACCGCTCGTAGAGTTAGGCCATCAACTGACCATGTTGTTGTATAGCCCGCAAATGTGAGATCGGTAGTCAATGTATGCTGGTTCGAAGCAGTCCACGAGGGCCATATCGCAGGATTTCGAACAGGACGCGACGAAAATGATGGTTGCGTTATAGACAGATGCGCTTGGATGGTCGCCATCAGGGAATAAGGCAGCCCTTTCCAAGAGTCGTCAGATGTCCTTCCTTTTCTCAATTACTTAATATCGTTGCTTGTAGCATTCTTTCATCGAATGTCACAGTCCTAGACAAGAACCATGGCTTTCAACGCTGTTGGAGCCTCCTATAGAATATATGCAAATGTTTACGATGTAGTAGGACGACGATGAAGGCTGCGCTTCAAACCGTAATACTTCATGGTATAGCAACTTCAAAGAGTGCGGATCAGTTTTGGCAAATCCACATCCGTACGAGGAAGCTCTTTCATTCCCGAAATGCCAATTTCAAATATACAGGTATCAACAATTGTAATTTACAATTGTCGCTCCGACAATTACATGTTCATGTTCGTCGGGGCAATAACACTTCGCAGACACTCGACAGATTCTGATCCTAAGATCACCTCAATTGCGGTCTTCCATCCTCGAAGTAAACAAACATCTCTCTCTCCATCCACATGGAGTGAACTTCAAACTCCAGGTCAGTTGTGCTCGAACTCCCACAGGCTAAGTTAGCACCGTGAGCTTAGAATCTGTCTGGCGCAGAATTTGTGCTTATGCTCTTGTTAGCGTTTAGACATAGCGTCATTGTCATCGCGTTCGACTACAAAAAGTTGTGAAGCACGAATATTTTTCGATCCGAGGAGAAGGATGTCGAAAAGTGCGGTTCGTCTTTTGCGTACATGGCATTACAGGCTTGGAAAGCCTAGGTTTCGTTCCATATGCACCCAAGTCGCTAATGAGGCTCTTGATTTGGTGCGGGACCCTTCCACTATACGAAACACGGCGATCATAGCCCATGTTGATGTAAGCGAAACATAAAATCAACAACAGGAGAGTCATCAAGCAGTACAACTAATTCTTCGGCTCGCTATATCTAGCATGGGAAATCCACATTATGCGACAAAATTCTGCGGGACTGTTCGATACAGGTGCGAGGAGAACGCATGATGGACTCTGGGGATCTGGAACGAGAACGAGGTATAACGATAACATCCAAAGTGACAACTGCAGTTTATAAGGACCATCTCGTCAATGTTGTTGACTCTCCCGGTCATAGCGAGTAAGTTGCTCTTTCACTTGGAATGGAAAATCCTCTGATTTCTGACATCTAGAAAGCTTTGGTGGTGAAGTGGAGCGCATCCTAGGCATGGTTGATGGTGCAGTGCTACTCGTAGACGCAACAGAAGGCCCGATGGCTCAAACCAAATTCGTGCTTTCCAAAGCCCTCGCCCTCAACCTGAAACCGATCGTTGTTATCAATAAGATTGACAGAGAAACTGCACGTCCCGATGCTGTCGAAAGTGAACTTTTCGATCTGTTTGCTTCTCTGGACGCTTCTGAAGAACAATTGGACTTTACTACTGTTTACGCGTCCGCTAAAGAAGGATGGGCATCTCTTGCGCTCGATAAAGGACGTGAGAACGGAACAGCGCCTTTGCTTGATAAGATTGTTGAGCTTGTCCCGCCACCCAAGGTTTCTACGGAAGACCCGTTTTCGTTTGTCGTGACGATGTTAGGACGTGATACATTCCTAGGCCGTATAGCAACGGGAAAAGTGTTCTCCGGGGTTGCTAGAGCAGGCGATACCGTGCACGTCGTCGATCGAAACGGGATACGCAAGTCGAATGCAAGAATTACGAAGATCATGGCTTCACGCGGCCTCAAACGGGAAGAACTTCAAGTTGCTTCTGCTGGCGACATAGTCTCTTTGGCGGGCATATCTGATATGTCTGTAGGTGATACGATTGCCGTTCCGCCCCCCGAAGCTACGATAGCAGATTGCGCAAACATTGAAGTGGCTACAATCAAGCCGTTGTGGGCCCCCGCCATCGATCCTCCAACAGTATCCATGACCTTCAGTGTCAATGATTCACCGCTAGCCGGGAAAGAAGGAGAGGTTCTGACAAGCCAAAAACTTGCTGACTGGCTCCATTCTGAGGCTGAAAACAATGTTTCCATAGCAGTGGAAGAAGATGAGCTGACTGATGGGCTTGAAGTGAAAGGAAGAGGCGAACTACAACTAGGCATTCTTGTCGAAACTCTACGTCGAGAAGGTGCGGAATTAGCATTGTCTCCTCCTCGAGTCTTGACGAAGGAAGATAAGGAAGGAAACATATTAGAACCTGTCGAAGAAGTCCACATTGAGGTCGATGACGCACATTCCGGGATGATTATCGAAAAGCTCTCAGAGAGGCAAGCCACGCTAATTGAGGTAAAGCCAGCGTTAGGAAATAGAACAAGGATCTCGTTTCTCTGTCCGTCTCGCGGTCTGCTTGGATATCGTCAAATATTCACCCAAGACACTCGTGGAACAGGAATCATGAACCGGATTTTCGCGGAATGGGTGCCCCGGAAAGCGCCTTTGTCCTCAACAAGTGGTAGAAAAGGTTTGTTAATATCGATGGCATCAGGAATGACTTCAGGACATGCGTTGGCATCTCTGGAAGCTAGAGGAACACTCTTCATAGGCCCACGCGCTCCAGTGTATACTGGGATGATCATTGGCGAGAACAGTAGGGATATGGATATCGATGTGAATCCTGTGAAGGCCAAGCAGCTAACGAACTTTCGAACTCACCAAAAAGATGAAACAGTGCGACTGACTCCTCCTCGTATATTCTCCCTTGAAGCGGCAATTAGCTACGTCACCTCTTCTGAGCTAATTGAGGTAACTCCGCAAAGCATTCGGATGCGAAAAAGAATACTGGATCCCTCTCAAAGGACCAAGAAAAAGAAGTAAACGGATAAGGGCAATCACTGCCAATGCTCTTAACCCTTGCTTGAATTTGCTTTAGATATCCATTGCATCCATTTCTCGTCTTGCACCTATAACTGCAGACTCAAGGGCTGCTGTGTTATGCCCGTGGAGTTTTCCTTGTAGAATGAGTTTTCTGCCGTATTCTATGGCCGACTTCTGACAGGCTCGGATAGTTCCTCCGACATGAAGAACCTGCAACCGAACACGCCCTAACTGAGGAGCAGTTTTAAACTCGGTGACATATGTAATCGCACCCCAAGCAGTTCGAAAGTGCTCACGGCTAGAACGAAGGAGACAAATGCCAAGAGCCGGTGACCACAGCTTTATCGCAAGTGAAGACATTAGCTGGCCTACAGCAAGATCTCCGAAATTCAAAGCGAGCGAAGATCGAACAGCGCTCACAATTTGTTTTGACTGTAACGCGTAAATATCCGCCTCAGAGCCTTTCTCCGAATCAATAACGCATAGAAGATATCTGTTTTTGAAGCGAACCATGTAGGCAAGTAAGCAAGAGGATCCAACCCCGCAGGATCAAACATATGCAAACTTGCGAACTCTTGAACCTTCAGTGTGCAGGGCGCCTACTCTTGAGTCCTACTACTCCACAGGTCCTCGGGTTATCAAGTGGACTTTCATCTTCAACATGAAAAATCTCGGACACGATGATGATGATGACTTTGTTTAGGGCGGACGCTCTAGCTAGGAAGAGGCAAAGACACCAGCTACCAGGGTACCCTTAAGGATAAAGCTTATACTGTAAGAGGCTACCGTAGGATCTTATCCTACCCAGACTCGGCCGTGGAGGTGCGGAGGCCCGAAACTCGGGCCGGCCTCCTGTTCGGGCCGCAAATGTTGCGTTTACCTTACGATTCGTGCGCCACGAATAATTACCAGGTAACCCTTGGTAAACGCAGCATTTGCGGCCGACGTACAACGATATATACCAGGCAGTTGTAATAAGGTAAGAATGAGGAAAGAATTTTCAGGAACTGCGATAACAGCTCAAGAGTTTACTGGTCTTCCTACATCGTCAGAATGCTACTATCGATGACTCGTTGAAAATGTGAGCAGATCTGGTTGATACGGTAAAGCTTCCACTTTCCCTCCACCAAATCCATTCCTTGTACTTGCATCATCACTAAGGATTATTGTCTCAGGCGACCGCCGATCCGCTCGGGTACCGCCGGTACGTATCTGACTGAAGACGCTTTACTATTTCGCTGTGGGCAGAATAATCTCGGCTAAGGATTCAGGTTTCCGTTATTCGCATTTCTGGGAACAAAACGTGATGCATTCTTTCACTTCAACAGCCCCAATAATTTCAAGGGGAATACTTTTCCGTCACATCTGTCAAAGACAATGCCTGAGGATATTAGGGAAATCTCCATTAGAAAGTCGGTTCTGTTCGACTGCATCTATTTCGATACCATCAGGACCAAAGGTATCTATGGCTGCGATAAAAGAACTTCGAGCTCGAACTGGTGCGCCTATCGCTGCTGTGAAGAAGGCATTAGAGGAACAAGGGGGAGACATTGAGGCTTCCATCGAGCATTTGCGCAAGTTAGGAGCCAGTATGGCCGCCAAGAGAGCCCACAGAGAGGCTTCAGAAGGACTTGTTTCTATAGCCATATCCTCGGATAAGCGAAGAGCAGCTATAGTCGAGCTGAACTCTGAGACTGATTTTGTTGCTCGCACGCCGCAGTTTGGAGAGCTCGCACGATCTGTTGCAGATACGGCTCTTGTGGCAAGCACAGAACAGCCGTCTTCAGTAGTCTCCCTTGATCCTAGAACTCTGCTTCAGGGCAAAAACGAAGATTTACTCTCACAAGCTGTATCCTCTCTCGGTGAAAACATTGTTCTGAAACGAGCATCTCTTCTTCAACTACGTGAACAAAGTGGAGCTGTGTACGGTTACGTCCATGGCGCTCTTGCCGAGGGCGGCGGAAAGATCGGCGTCTTAGTTGCCTTGGAAGGTTCAGCTACGGAAGACATTGGGCATCGCGTAGCGATGCATATAGCGGCGGCCACTCCGAACTATCTTGATGTAGAGAGTGTTCCGAAATCCCATATTGAGAAAGAAAGGTCGGTTCTAATTGAAGCTACTAAATACAATCAGAAAGGAGGCAGTCCCAAGCCTCCCAAAATACTGGAGCGGATTGTAAATGGAAAGATTAATAAGTGGCTGACCGAAGTTGTTTTAGAGGAGCAAGAAATGTTGGTTGAAGGCCCAGATTACCAAGGAAAGCCAAGATCTGTGTCACACTCAGTCAGCGCAGCGTCTAGAAATGCAGTAATACATGGCTTCCTCAGGTTTGCCGTAGGCGACAAGATTGACCCTATTGAATGAGTCAACTACAACGAAGCGTAAAATTACGCTTCGTTGCAATTGACACATGAATCATTCCAGAAGAAAGGGAATACGCAGGGGGGACAAGGTCGGGTATAAGCGCCCTGGGTCCCGTTAGCTTTTTTGTGTTCGGAAGTAGCCATGCCTACTAGCGTCATAAGGTGATGTCTGTTGAAGATTTTAGCTCTTACTGCATCTGTGCCAATGCGTTGGCTAGCATGAAGGAAGTATCCGAACTGGAGTTCATTGCATGTGTAGGTTTATGTCGTTGACTAGTTTTAACTTCAAGCTACAGGGCAGAGGGCAATCTTGGGTGCGTGGTGGTGAAGTACATAACGTATAATGTTACCGTTGCAATATACTGTGAACCAAAATGAGCACCAACACGAACGCATCAATTCATAGCCCACTCGTTCGCTAGAGCTCCCACCGAAATCCCAGGAGCCGAAGGGCGAGAGATTAGTTACGTATCACCTTCTGCGGGATTTACCACAAGGCGTCAATCACATGACAATGACAAATGAATTGCTGGCCAACCTATGGCAAGACACGGGGACTCATTTCTATCGATTAATACAGGTCCAGAGATGTAAAGTGTATCCGTGTTGTGTTGATCATAGCTTGCACAACATAGAGGATATCTAAGAATAAAACGTTTGCGTTTGTCAGAGAGACTCTTGAGTGATAATCTTCTGTTTGTATCCGTTTTTGTCAGTTACATAGAAATCAGGAAACATTGCTGCTGTGCGATGATGTCTCCCTATTCGTTTAGACTGCTTAAGAACTATAAAACAAGACATGCAACAACTCCTTTTCTCGAGGAAGTCTCCATTCTCATTGCTCTTCAAATACACATTCCTCAGCTACTCTTGTAACCTTTTCTCACTTCACAGTATTCCTTTCATCCCCCAAAGAAGACGAAAAGTATGGCATTCGTTGCGTTCTTTCTTTTTGCTCTTCTGCTTCTGTTCCAGGTGAACGGTGTCCCGACGTTGATACATGAGGCGGAAGAAATTTCACAGCACGCGTCATCCGTCAAGGAAGCAAATGAAGAAGGTATTCTTGCAGAGAGTGGAGACATGCTTGATAGAAACTACTTACTCAGGAAAATGAAGTCCAAGCAGCAACTCACAGAACCCCATAGTGAGGAGGCCGAGCTTTGGAAATATGTTGGGAAGAAGCAAATGGGCTCCTTCACCCGAGATCTTCGCGAAGCTAAGCTCCTTCCAAAACGAGTTCGTTCGGGAAGCTCCCAAAGGCAGGTTGAGATTTTGATACCATTTCTTCCACCGCACAACTTTCTTATTCCATCAGGAAGTTTACCTATTGAAACACCAGAGCCAGAGGAGTCAGCAATAGAGCCATCGCCAGAAATCAGTGATTATCTTGTGCCAAGCCCATCCATAGGGCCAGACGATGACTTGGTTTATCCGTCTTTCTCTCCTACGCCAGATGTTCTTCTTCTTCTTTAATGCGGACAACATCCTCTAATTCCTAAGATGTAGTAAAACTATCCTTACAGAAAGTTTTCTCTCGTCAGAAAGGCCAACAGCCAGATAGTCGTTCGAGACAAACCTTTCCATCACTGGCTACTGCTACTAATGAAAGAGGAGAAATCACGTATCGACCTTCGAAGTCTGTATATGTAGTAGTAAGACGCTACTTCAATATGGACGCATCTCTGAAGAGTGTGTGACTGTGAGTGCCAAGCTTCGTGACAAAAGAACCGATTGGAACAATTCAACTTCTTGCGTCCCGTTGAACTTTATGCGATAAAAGGAGTGGACCAAGAAAACTTGAGAACCTTTCGAAGTATATTCCTGAGCCAGGTCTACAACGCCACCGTACCGGCTCATAACTCTTATGCAGGAAACACATAGATTTCTTTTTCTTTCTTTATTGGAGACATAGATTTCTCGTCTTCAGTGTATTTAGCTCAGCGATATTTCTTCCCTAATGCCGACAAAAGCTGCTAATTACAAGGCTAGACTAGGTAAAACTATCTACAAATAGTTCTTTCTCGCTAGGAGGGCTTCCCGGGATATAAACAAGAAGCATTTTGGGGTTATTCAGAAGCGTTTTTTTGAACCAACTGCATAGTGTAGGAGAAGGCACTGGCTTCCTTCGTGAGAGAGAGTTTCTCTGAGCAGAAACACTCTATACTACGTCGCAATTAGGTTAAAATACCCATCAATAACAGAGTGAGAGAGAGAGTGAGTGAGAGAGAGAGAGAGAGAGAGAGAGAGTGTGTGTGTGTGTGTGTGTGTGTGTGTTTAGGGAAACGTTGTAGGGGGTTCTTAGTAAACCCCACACGATACGAGTAATTAACGTAACGTGCTCAAACTAAAGAAAAAAAGAAGAAGAAGGGAAACGGTGGAGCTAATTGGGCTTAGTATAGTCAATGAGTTGGTGGATACGCAGCATCAGTCAACGCCACTGGTTGCTTGTTCTTGCTGCAGTTCTTACGAGTTACAGAGAGGCCATATAACCTCGTACTACTCTGGGGTCAAACCAAAAGTTACTTTGTACAGGTCAAACCCCTCAGACATGAAGCATTGTCTTTTACTTTTCTCTGGTATAGCGCTCTTGGGCACGACTACCGCACCACGCTCGTAGTAGAGTCGAAGTGACACCCACTTGTGATACATGAAGAAAAATCTGTTTATAGGCAGCCTTAATTCCAATGCTACCTTATATTCAAAAGGAGTCTACAACAAGACTAGGAAGCTGATAGATTCATCTTGAACTCATTCCTTCCCAAATGGCAGTGAGATTTTTGGCACCTCTAGCTTTGGAACCTCTAGTTTCGGCAAAGAGATTGGACCAACCTTCAAGCCTTCATCAGCTACTGGAGCAACAGTTCGTGGCTTCCTAGGCGCAGCCATCACACGTGGGCGCGAGACGGAATCAGCTTTCGAAACAGCTCCAACTTTAGTAGACGATACCTGCCCAGGTAACTCAAGCGACGGGGTAACAGGGGTGCTTGAGGCCAACGCAGCAGACAATACGCGCAGTTCCGCCTTCGCGTTTTCAAGGTCTCTTTCGATTCTTGAAAGCGTATCGCACTCCATCTGTGCCATGTAGCGCTTATAGTCTGACGACTTACAACCGCCGTCAGCAAGAGCGCTTTCGGAACCCATTTGCTTCGCGTAGGGGTTGGCAAGCAGCGGATCCCCACCAGAGTAAGTCACACCGCGATTGAGCATGATTCCCATGTCACCAAGCATCGCACGGTAGGGGGATAAACTATCCTTTGAGGAGGAATTCTTCTTCTCTAGTTCAGCTTCGTATTGCGCTTGGAGTGCTGCAACTGTTTCCTCAAGACTGCTGACTTCCGCAGCAGAAACAAAGCCAGGAGGAGGAGCAAGTGCGGGATTTGGGCAGGCATACCAGTTAGGGGCGGTGCTCTTCAAAGGCGTGTTTTCAGCAACCTTTTCGTAAGCTGTCGAACTGCCTGTGATGTAAGAACTAATGTTATCGCAGAATTGTTTTCCATCTGAGCCGTTGAATCCTGAAAGAGCAGCACCTCCCATGGCCTTATCCGAGTTGGCCCAGCCACCCTTTAGAGCGCATTGCTTGTTAAACGACTCACATGGCGTGTACGCGCCTCTGAAGCGCAAGAATGGGATAGTATCTTCGCCGAACACTGAATCATACTCCTCAGAATCGATGTAACTGTCAATGTCCGCATCAACGCCCTTGGTGGCATAAATGTCAAGGTGAACTGAAATCTCCGCTCTCGTATCAGGCGCGCGACCGAGAAGGTGCATGAAATTCAGTTCGATGAAACGGAACTGAGAGGCACCTTCCAAGAATCGTGACTTGTAAGCGTTTGACTTTGCCAGAGCACGTACAAACTCGCGCGCAGAGATGTTTCCCGCTTTGTATTGCGACTCCGGTACTGCAAGCTCCGCACGCTCCTCTTCCATGATATATGCGTTTCCGAAAACGTGTCTATACGCCGCGCGCATCTGACTCTCCCGATCGTCTTCGCTGCTGTCGGAGTATAGAACCTTCGGCTGAAACGGTCCCAGGACATATCGTGAGAATGAATACGAATCGATATTTACAGTGTCTAAACCGCTGAGGACAGTCATAGACGGGACGTGGCGACTAGAACGACGTGCATGAACGCGCTCATTGGTTGTAGTAGCGGAGTTTGGAGCGAATGAAGAGGAGAAGGACGAAACCGAGAGAGGGAGCGCACCCACAAAAGCTGCCATGATTCAAAGTTGGGCGAAGAAGCACAGCAGAGACGGAGACTGGAGAACGCGGACGGACGTAGAACTGCCCAGGGGTAACGAACTGCAGGGGGAGAATGCAAGGGTTGCCGAGGAAGAAACCCTTCGTGACGCATAAAATGACGATGATGATCGACGCGATTGATTTTCAACAAAGCGGCGCTGTGGAGAGCACACGCCGCACAGGCAGCGCTGCAGGTTTTAATCTGCGAGCGCAGGTTTGTGGTGCAAATCGCAATCTCGCCGTCGGCCAATCACAGCCTGCCTGTGTTCACGTCGAAGTCCGTAATGCCGCGCTCACCGCGATCCGTTCTGGATCGGGCATGAGCAATTCCCAAAATGAGCGGTTACCATAACGCTCTCGCCATGATTAATCGCGACAATCGCAACGCGTTGCTGAATATATCCTTATCTACACCTCGTCAGGCAGGATGGGGGATTGATACGCCCTAGTTTTTCAAGATCATCCGCTTGTCTCATCCAACCACCTTCCATAGTGCGAGATCCTTATCCTTTGTCTCGTTCTCACTCTCCAAACGATGGATCGCGGTTCCCACTTTGCCTTTACATCACCGTTGAATCCGCTAGCTATCCGACCCATCTCACGACATTTCGTCACCACAATCGGTAGCGGTCGCCCTTCGATTCGACATGTATCCAGTCGGTCACATCAACAGGTTCGTACCAACCCGATCCGAACGCCTACCATGTCTTCGGACGAGAAAGTTGCCATCGTAACTGGTTCTTCTCGCGGCATTGGTAAAGCAATTGCGTTTGAGCTGGCAAAACATGGTTGCAAGGTTGTCATAAACTACGCCTCATCGGCGGAAGCGGCAGAGGAGGTCGTAGAATCAGTAAAGTCCTCTGGTGGTGATGCCATTGCTGTTAAAGGCAATGTGGCCGATCCAGATGACGTGAATGCATTGTTTAAGACCACTGTCGATAGTTTTGGCGTGCCCGATATTGTTGTGAACAATGCCGGTATCACACGTGACACTCTGATGTTGCGAATGAAGCCGCAGCAATGGAAAGACGTTATGGATCTCAATCTCTCAGGGGTCTTCCTTTGTACTCAGGCGGCTGCAAAACTGATGCTCAAGAAGCGATCTGGGCGTATCGTAAACATCAGTTCAGTTGTGGGGTTGGTAGGGAACGTTGGTCAGGCAAACTATAGCGCTTCAAAGGCCGGGGTAATCGGGCTCACGATGACCGCAGCAAAAGAATGTGCGGCAAGGGGTATCACGGTGAACGCCATTGCACCTGGTTTCATCAGGAGCGATATGACTGCCAACTTGGACATTGAGGGCCTTTTGAAGATTATTCCAATGAACCGCCTTGGGGAACCGGAAGAGGTAGCTGGTTTGGTGCGTTACCTTGCACTGGATCCCTCTGCTGCATATATTACAGGTCATACCTTCCCAATAGACGGAGGAATGGTGATCGGATCCTAACTATCAAGGCAAGTCTTGCCATCGCGTAAATCCATACGCTGTTTCCTCATGTTTCTCATAGCATGATATTATTGACAGTGGGAAGCACTGTGCCTAGGTACCCTTGCTATCAACCTTCGTATGTAGTGCTGAAGGCCTTGACCCACACACGAGGAAACGCAACCAGAACTGGGCGTTAGAAAACGGCATTCTGATGTCAGAGTGCCCCATTCATTCATAGAGATTTGAGTGATGTGATACATCGTAGTGTTATTAACACAAGGTCGAGGAAAGGCGTCGGGTTTCACAATAGGGGTCTTCTGCCGCATGAGGTGCCATCAGGCTGTAGCAGAGACAATATCATTAGACTAACCACCTCTGCCTGTTCGGCCAGAGTTGTTTTGTTGTCTCGGTCAAGGTCAACAGATATATTGCTCGTGTAAACGTTTGTCCCGCACTATTAATTGCCTGACATTCGATTACATTCGGAAGTTGCTCCCGCTTGCTCCTGCCCCGCAGGGGCAGCAGCCCTATCATTGTATACGGACTTCATCAGATTAAACCCGCGATCATAACAACAACAACCCTTAAAATCATCCTGTACCTTCGTAGCTCTTCATTCATTCTTTTCCTTCTTGCAATATGCACTTGGTATCGAAAGCTCGGATTCAGCAGCGTTCCTTTCGATTTCCAGCACCAACGTCCCGCGAGGTTGGGCTTCGGATAAGACGCTGGTGCCATGATGGCAAAATCGATAGGCAGGTTTTTTTGGACAAGTGTGCCCGTCTGCCTTACGAGAAGGTACAGTAGTTGTTGAACTGCAACACTGTCGCACGGACTCAAGCTTTTCGGCGGACACCTTTGGATTATATTTGCTTTGGAGCCCAACGAGAAGATAAGGGTTGACGTATTACCCAGTTCTGTTTCCCTGTTCACATTTATTGAGGCATGTATCTTCGAGCCGACCTGGATCATATTGCTATTGAATGCCGAGACGTGCAGACACTGTTGAAATTCTACACGGAAACTCTTAAGTTCGCTCCGAGTGGCATTGAGGAATATGAGCAGGGTAAAAGGCCATTCCCGAGTGCTCGGGTATCTGATGTAACAATCATTGACTTTTTCAAGTATGAAAACGCTCATGCTATGTCTGGACCTGGCCACTTCTGCTTTAGTATTGCCAAAAGTGATTTTGTCGGGTTGAAAGAGAGACTTGAAAAGGCTGGCATTTCCCTGGATGACCCAGTGAAGAGGAGTGGAGCACGAGGAGATGGACAGAGCATTTATTTTAAGGACCCTGAAAGCAACATGCTCGAGTTTCGGTATTACGAGAGCGCGTAGAGGACGTAATATTCCTGTCACTCAAAACTACGAAGTTGGTACCAGAATGTGATATGAGTACGGTGCTGCTGCGCTAGTGTGTGACGCTCACCGGATGATGTGGGGCACCAGAGCATGTCGGCGTTTGTCGAAGTCAGTAAGATGGGTTTCCAGCGCTGCGAATAACCTGCGTAACTGAAGGTAACGACATTGCATTGCTAGCTTTATGGATGGCGAGGGGTTTGGCAGCTACAGTAGCAGTGATTTCTCGTCGGCATCTAGATACGACGACAAGAGAACCCTTAGGGAAGGATTTGATAAATTCAACTTCAGTCAGGCGGTAGCTTGCTCTTCACTGCGAGTTTTGGTTGGAATAGGAAGTTTCTGCGAGAAACTAAACCCATGATCACTTGCTTTCGCGAAATACTGGGCGTTGCATCTGCAACGCAGGTTCTCATGTCATGTCATGATTCTTGCTCTTGTAGAAAACGGTTCTCCTTATCACCCGTCTAACTCATGTCCAGTGTGGATGTCCTGCTGACTGGTTGATTATCACGCATGTCTATTAGACAGAGCCAAGCGTATCGATACCAATTAATAGATTCGGTGAGAAAACCGTTTGAGACAGAAAGGACACTGAAGAATCTTTAGATATGCTCTACAGGTTGCGTTCTCAGACTTTTGAGCCTTGAGCGAGCCCTCTACCGTCCTTGAATTTATGGATATAGACCAAAGACAATTTAGACGTGCGAACGACACTGCCCCTAAAGTTATGACCAACGGCTTCTCACATAGTACAGAAACCGGTAGAGGTTGTGACGAGAATCACACTGCTCGAGTAGGCACCATGGACGAAGAGTACCCAGACGGAGAGTACCAAGTGATCTCTACCTCCGGATGGATCTCGCAAGCGCGTTCAAGATCCGAGAAAGTACACAATAATCTAAGAGTTTACGTCAGCTATGACCTACGCTTACTCCATCTTTGGAGTCTGATACTTGATAGGATACTTCTCATACCACTCAACCACGCTCGGCTGCTCCATGATGGTCTTGTGAATAGCCATAAGCTTCGGGTACTCGTCAAAGACATCCGTAGGGACGAAGTCCATTATGCCACACTTGATGCTGTTGATGAAGCATGTAATGACAATGTCAGCAATAGAAAGCTTGTCGTCCACGGCGTACACACCTTCACCAAACAAGCTCAGCCTCTTCTCCAAAGCTCCAGCGTAACGAGGGATCCCCTCCGTTACAAATTTGTTTCTCTGCTCCTTGAGTTTCTCCTGATCATCACCACGATATCCATACAGGACCATAGCCAAATCGGCCAGTGTATCAACAATCTCATCAACCTTCAAAGCCGCGAGAGAGCAAGTGGGGTACAGTTTCCCGAGCTTGCCGACGTATCGAAGGATGGCGTTCGACTGTGCAGCTACCTCACCATCGACAGTCATAGTTGGGACTGCTCCATACGGGGTAGTTGCCTTGATATCCTTCCACGAGGAGAAAGCAAAACGATCGTCTTCGAACTCAATGCCTCCGAGAATGAAGGCAAGGCGAATAGGCTCCGCGCGACCTCTTAAGTCAAAGTAAGTAAGCTTCATTTGGGGCATGTTCAGCAAGAGCAGATGTGATCGAAGAGCAAAGGCAGAGATGAGATTGTGAGTGTGACAGTGGGCTGACCGCAGCAAATGCGAGCGCTGGAGGCGAGGCGCTTTTATACCATTCGACTAAACAAGTGCTGAGGCAATTGCAGAAAATTGTTGTCGAAACTTGGGCCATGAGATTACATCTCAAGCCCTAGTATGTACTACCGTTGTACAGTCCATGCGCGTCGTTGATCCAGGAAATGTGTTTGACGGATATTGCGCGAATCAGAGGCAGAAGCATGGCTGGCACTACGGCAAGATAGACAAAGGGCATCGTCGGAATGTTGACGGGTCGTCATCGACCGTTCAGCGAAAAGATCATGCACTACACTGCGGCTTCTGGCCGTGCAGGGGCTTCCGCCTGGACGTTGCTGGGAAAGATCGAGAAACGTTTCTGCGAAACGTTTCTCGTGTTCCGAATCTCTTCTTCCAGCTGGGTGTTGCAACTTGCAATGGGCCGACAGCATCGCCCAAGTGGCAGAAGCAGAGCTGTGGAATCATCGTTATAACAAGCACGAAACCGGACAATTACACCGGACAATTACACCGATGGCCAAACAATGGGAACGCGCTGCAATTATCGAAAAGCCAAGTACACTGTAATGTCTTCATACACGGTGGTGGGTGCCTTCCACGCAGTGGACCGTTTGAGCGCATGTGGCAAATACTCAAAATAGTGGCGTACAGGTCGATTTTGGCAGCGTGCGGCGCTTTGATTGGGCGGCGTTGCTTTGGCAGCCAGCGGCGCTCGGCAAGCTTACTTAATCAACCGCCTTGTTTTCGCCGCCTCCGGCAGACTCCGTTCGCAGCCGAGCGCCACTCTGCAACCGGTCCTCCCGCCACTGCCCAGCCCGTCTGCCCCGCCGCCGGAGTACTTAAGCCTCAGCCCCGAGCGCCATGAACCAAGCGCATGTCCGCGAGGTTTACCTTCGGGTAATCGACGCAACTATTGAGGGCGTCCGAGCTGAGCTTGTCGACAAGGGTGCTTCCGACTCTGCCGTCGACAGCCTTGTCGTCCTCAAGAAGCGATGGGCGGAACGTTTGCATACTCATGACTTCACGGATGACCCGGCGATTGTCGAGAAGCCGTCCTCTTCCAGCAAGAACTCCAAGGCGAAGAAGCCGGACCCCGGCCTTACCCCGAAGGTTCCCCTCAAGCCCCCCGCAAGTCGGAACGGCGTAATTTCCGTTGCAGCCCTCACCAACGACACAGAGGAACAGAACGGCCCATCGTTGCCCCCGGTTCCTCGGAAAACTCCTTCGCCTCCTTCGAAGACGAGGGATGATCCTGAAGTCGTGGAGGTGAAGGTGGAGGAACGTCCCCGCAAGAGGCAGCGGATACCAGATGATGGCAAAGCGGAGGACAAGGGCGAAGCCTTGGACAGCAGCGACAGCGAGAGTGAATCAGATGATGAACCCCCTGAGAACCTTGTTCTTGCCCAGTACGAAAAGGTGAGGAAAGGGCCGAAATGGAAGTTAATACTCAAGGAGGGCATTGTGGTCATTCGTGACAGAGAGTACTTGTTCAATAAAGCGAACTGTGACCTAGACTTTTAGGCTACTTCGTCGTCTTCGACGGTCAGTGTGGGCATTCGCACATAGTTCTCTTCTGTAGAAACATGGGAATGCTGAGAACAGATATGGTCGAGTGCTGCTGGAACCGCTGAAGGCTCATCTCGTCACATGACATTCTTTCGTTGTCGACGCTCCACCTGAGTTCCGTCTTGTAAAGGAAATTTGCTTTGCAGCTTTCTCCTGTGCTCTTAATCTTCATGAATTCCAAATACACTCCTTGTCTGCATCAATGTTGGCAAATCCATAGATTTGATGTGTTTGAACCGTGCATGCTACACGCTGTATCATGTAGTTTGAACTGCATCCTTTTCATTTACCCAAACTCGTTGACGATGAGTATGAGTCATGGTTGATGGGAATCCAGGCTTGAACTGGGACCATTCGATAGTTCAGGTGATACAGTACGAACAGCTTTCCACTTGAGTCATTCTTTGCGATGACCAAAGAAGTGTACCAAGGGTAAGGGTTACCGTCGTAGACATTATTCATGGAAGAGCCCTGAAGGAATGAATATCGATGTGTACAGTACGACAAGCGATACATGCACTTGCAAATACTGGATTAGGAACACACTCGAGAACTTGTGACCACTTGTTCCGGAGAAAGAACCCACCACCAACCTCCGCTCTCTCTCTCTCTCATTTATGGGCCCCCTAGTTTAACTAGCTGGGGAGCGCCAACCTCCTTATATCTCCGTAAAAGACATGCATGAAGAGATTGATTCCGTTTACCATCTGCATATAGAACATACAAAGTAATCCGTTTCCTTGTAAGAGAACATTTCTTTGAACATTTACACTACGTCGTAATCAGCCTAGAGCATCCAAGAGGAAACAATAGGAAACTATAGAATCAATCAACAGCATCTATCTATTCCGAAGTTCGGAATCCGAACCTGTACCTTGCAAACATTATGTACAGCTTTCGTAAGTCTTCTCACCCGATCGCATTCGGAAAGTAGGGATGGGGAACAAACATTCGCAACGCCAATGTGCGAACTGTTTCTTTGGACGACCACGGAATAGATTGGCAATACTCATTATCGAAGGATTTCCCATCTGGCTGTTGATTAAGTCCATGACATTTATAGTCTTTCGCAGATATCTGCGTCGGATCTCGTACAACTGGGTGAGATCTTACATTTCCCTTCGAAGAGGCACTGTTGGTACCTGCACCAAGACATACACTGTTTTTCGGTCCAACTGCAAGATATAGAGTCCAAACCCGTATATATCCTTGCACGGCACCCATTTATTTAGATTCACTTCATGACATCAACATTCTCCTTCAAAGACCACCTCATTACCAGGGTGACAAAGACATTCACATATGTTTGCGAAAGTACTACGACCAGATCTTGTGTCGCAACATACCGGTGCGTAGATCCTAGGACATGGGCATGCCAAACATTCCCCTTCATACAGAACCGTGGAGCCGACCTTGAGACATTCACATTGGTTCGGTGCCGTGGCTACACCCTGTTTCGACACGCAGCACACTGGAGCGTATATCCGAGGGCAACCTGTTACCGATGCAAGCGGTTCAGTAACGTTTGAAACCGGAGCAGTAATGTTTGAAGGCAAAGCAGTGAGGTTTGAAGGCGAAGCAGTGAGGTTTGAAGGCGAAGCAGTGAGGTTTGAAGGCAGGGCAGTAAAGTTTGAAGTCGGTGCTGTGACATTTGCGGACGATGTTGTGGCGTTTAAGGGCGGTTTAGGAACATCTTCACACTTCCCTGCCGAGATAACATCGTTATCAGGGTCGCAGTGACATTCGCATTCGTTTGGCACCGTCCTGAGACCATCTATTGTGTCACAACATACAGGCGCATAGATCCTGGGACATGCACATATCTTACATTCCCCTTCATACAAAACAGTGGAGCCTGCCCTGAGACATTCACATTTGTTCGGTGCGGTCTCTTTTCCATACTTCGATTCGCAACACACTGGAGCGTAAATCCGAGGACAACCGACTGGAGGTACTGGCTGTTTCGGGGCTGGTGTTTTGATAGGACACTCCCCTTTGGATAATACAGTAGCATCTGCCATGCAGTTGCATGCACAGGCAGTGCTCGTTGTTATGTTTCCTTCAGGAACAGAGCAGCATACCTTTCCTCCCTTGGCTTTACGGCCACGGCAAATGCAACGACAATCACTGACAACGGCACCGCCCTGACATTCACAAGCGCATGTGTTTCTCCTCTTTACAAACTTACCATCAATGTCGCAGCAAACTTTTGGGCCTGGTAATTTCCCACACTTGCGGAAGCAACGACCTCCATGTTTCCACCTGGGATGATACAAGAAGGAGAGTGGATCCGTATTGATCGGGGATATGGACGAATCGAGGTTGAAACGGGCGTACTCGAAGTGCGGGGCACGGAGAACAGAGAATTTCGACCAAAAAGATCGTGGGCTATAGTGTTCCCTAGACCGCGGGGTGAGCGCGATGCCAAGCACAACAGCGGTCGTGATGGAGAGTAGAAGCAAAAAGTTAAGATATGTCCGGCGAGGAAACCAAGCCATCACACGGGCAAACCAGGAAGGCGTTCTCGTGGTAGTCTTGGAAACCGGCTCTCTTGGGGTTCGGTGAATGGACTCATAGTTGGCCGGAGAGTCCATCTGGCAGATAGAGAGGGAGCAAGGGCACAGAGTGCTTCTGGGCAGAGAAATGAGAATCAGAGCCGGCTGGCTTGTGCAGCAAATTGCGAGGGAGGTAGAAGTCGCCCATTTATAGCAAATCTGACGCACAATGGATAGACGTCTGTGACAGCAGCAAGAGAATCGCGCGGTTGAATGTTTTTGGGGCTCCTTTCTCACCCTCTACCAGTATGGGCAAAGAAAACCGGCTGTGGAGTAGGCCGCCTCACATTCGCAAAATAAGAGACATATGCATCCATCGATAAGAAGATACACGAGCGAACGAACAAGAGCAGCATATCCTTCGAATGTATGTACATAGTGTGTTTGGAAGAGAAGCGAAGCTCAGAAGCATGGATGCACACAGAATTCAATCAAAAGCTTAAGACCCATCACAGAAGTGTGTTCACAGCTAGAAGAAATATACGTTGGTTCGTTTTGAGCTCGGCCTCCCTATCCCTATAGACCGTGGTGCACAGCTAGTCCTGAGATCTCTTCGCCTGACCTAGTCACCGGAAAGTTCCTATACTGTACTCTCTAGGCACAAGAATAAACTTTCTTTGCTCTCACAATGAGATGCATAGTGCCTCTGCAGTGTCTGTTCGCTTGAGCGAGAGCTCGAAGGAAACTCATGGCGCTTTTTCAGCCGCACGACTCATTTGTCCAAACCTAGAAGCAGTGAACTTCGTCTATGATGATTCGTTGGAAGCCAGGTTTCGACAAGGGAGATAGAATCGATTGAAGCAGCTGCTTCGAAGCGAGCTTCAACTTCAGGATGCTATTGAAGCAGCTGCTTCGAAGCGAGCTTCAACTTCAGGACATTGAAGCAAAACTCCCTCATTTACGAGTACACGTACCCTTGTACCGTCGACACTAGCCTGTTACTCCAAGGCGGTTCCATGCGGGCAAGCTGGCACCATAGCACCGCATGCAGAGCGCTTCTGTACAGTATCAGGCAACCTACCGCCTCCAGTCGCATTCCGATTCAACTTCGTCTACTCGCTGCTCGCGCGGCACTCGCTCGCGGTACGCATCATCTAGATGCCCTTGCGCTTGGTTTCTAGAGCTCTTCATATCCCGTTCTACAAAATTGCGCCCGATTCCACCCCCTGGCGAACTAGAAGCGGTTATCTTAAGGATACTCTAGTAGGCCATGATCTGAAATTCAATCTGAATCATATTCTGAATTACCAAGGGTACCGTATTCTGCTTCCTCTCCGCATCATCTGTTTAGCAGTAGTGATCTGCACGTTGGCTTGTTGCACCACATGAGCGAACCGGTGCAATCTTTTCGAACTAAGCTCATACTAGACTAGCTTCAAGATCACTATGCTCATCAGTCAAGTTGCAGACTATGGTACCATCTTGACAAGAATAAACCCATATGGCCACAAGTTCCTGAAGGGAAAAAGCTTGCAAGGAAAGTAAACGCATGTGCTCACCGTTACATCTGGGAGCAACAGTTCACATGATGTTCTGACGGTACATTTGACAGTCTCCCGCGGCTCCTTCCACAGCTTCCAAATGGAGGTCCAAATTTCTGAGAAGGAATTGCTCGGAATCCGCACTACTCCTGCTCCACGCTTGGAAGTACACATATTGCTGCATAAGGACATACAACTTCTAAATTGAGCTTCCACCAAATATGAGATCATCGTCTTCATGGTGAACAGCCTTCACGGATCCCGTAACAGCACTGTGGTACGGATTCTTTTCGCCCACTACTTCTATGCTTAATCTTTGGTCCATGACAAATGACGGCATAACGCCAGCTTTGTAGCTAACCTTCCCAACCATTTTCCCTGGGCACACCGCTAATAACCGCAAAAGGTTCAACGGGCTTCAAGACCACTGAGCATGCCGCAATATGAGCCCCAACACCCACTTTTATATTTCCAAGAATCGTAGCACCCGCTCCGATCATGACCCCGTCGCCGACTTTCGGGTGGCGATCTCCGGTCTCCTTGCCTGTCCCTCCTAGCGTAACATTATGAAGAAGAGACACGTTGTTTCCAAGCGTTGCTGTTTCCCCAATTACGATTCCCGTCCCGTGATCAATAAGCACTCCATGACCAATTCGGGCCGCAGGATGAATGTCTACAGCAAAACGACTAGAAATCATTGATTGCATATAAAGTGCAAGACTAGTTCTCCCTTTCTTCCATAACCAATGAGCACATCTCCAGCTCTCTAGTGCATGAAAGCCTTTCGAATAAAGCAAAACACGCGCGGCATGGCTGCTGGCTGGATCTCTTTGCATAACCGCGGCAATGTCTGCTCGGACGGCCTTGCCGTATTCTGGGTCATCTGCCATGGCCTCGCGGAAAAGCTCGACCCATTGAGTTGCCTGAAATGTTGGGGTATCCAGAGCGTTTCCCAGAGTAGTGGCCAGTGTTTCTTCCAGAGTTTCATGCACAAGAATCGTAGCGTACAGAGCGCTCGCCAGTTGCGGTTCTTCCGCAGCGGCATTGGCGGCCTCTCTCTTCATTAGCTGCCACAAAGGGTCCTCCTCCCCATGCAGTGACTGAGTCATTTCGTCTACCGTTACGGAATGACCGAAACCATTTCCATTTTCACGCCGGGATATGTGTGGAGTGCTTGTTGATATTCTGCTTACCCTTGGCGGTTGTTGGGGACGAAACGCTCCGTTTGAAGAGGAAGTGGAGTAAGCAGAACAAGTTGCGGTTTGATTGGTTGCGAACGAAGAAAAAGTGACAGGGAGCAAATACGCTGCTCGGGCTCGTCGAGGAGGCATTTGGCAAGTGGAGTAGAATAAATGCCGCTCACCGAAGAGCTGCGTCGAAGGACAAGGGAAGGCTACAGTCTTCGCTTGCCGCTGAGCGGACGCCGTCTAAAGAAGGAACGCTGAAAGAAGGAACGCTGAAAGACAGCACGCGGGTAGATAGTGACGAGTTGGCTCGAAGAACTACTTTTGTGCACTTCAGGTTATCTTTCCACACCAAGCGCTTGGCGAATCAAGTATCCTGTGATGGCCCGAAAGTTCCGGCCCGGAACTTTCGGCTTTGGCCTGGTTCCAGATCTAATCACAAAATTTGCACAATTTTGAATACACGTCAGCTGATGCATGAGCTACGCATCGGCATGGTAGAGCTTCGTGATGAAGCTTTACCATGCTGAGAGGCCCTGTCTTAACAAGCGTTGACCACGCGTTGTCGTTGTCGTTGACGAGACTTGTACGATGCTAAGTGGCCAGGATATGGTCCCGCTTGGGGCCTCTACGCTTTTCCTAAACCGCATCAAACCTAGTTTTTCTGTAAGGAAATCTACGTTCCAGAAGACGCCAAAGACCCTTGGGGCTTGCTCTGGTCCTCCAAGTTGCAGAGTTGCATAATAGAGCATGCCGCTCTTTTGATCTGGCAGCTTGCACACCCTGCGCTCCACAGACGCACCCCGCGCTTGCGCACCACCTGCGCTATGTTAATTTTGCCCTACCCTATCTCTCCCCATCGTTTGTTGTTGCCTCTGCGGCAACACGGAGTCTTAAGCCTCTCTAATAGTCGCCACTACGCCACAAACTCTATTTCACATTGCCTCTGGAAGGAAAAGTAACCGCCGGCATCTCGTCCCATCGTCCGAAACACGGCCGCTTTCTCTGTGTTGCAGCTCGCAATACCCTCTCTGACTCTCGACAATTGCCCACAGGTAACTCTCTCTCTGAAAGCTGCAATGCAAAACTCGGAAACACCTGGGTCTTCCCAACAGCGTCTTTCAGAAGTCCCGTTGAGTCGTAGTCCACTGCAAACTGAACAACATCTAGTCTCTATGTCGAACATTACAAGTGCTCCGCCCGTTCGACGTAGTCCCCGCAAAACAATCTCTAACGCTCACAATCGCACCGGTATTCCAACCGAGACCAACACTACACAAGACCCAAAGTTTGCATCATGTCAGTTCAAAGATCGCGAGAAAGCAGTTCACTTTTATTCGTACTTGTGCTCGAGAACTGTGAAAGATCTTCATCATATTTCAAAGCAATGGAAGCTCATTATAAGTTCCCGCTCGAAGGGGGCACTGATCGCAAGGTGCATGATATATGTTTTTGTCCTTACTGAAAAAGGAACAGCGTTTGATGAGCTCATTCGCAAGAATCATGGGTGCAGAGATTACCAAGCTTGGGTTCAAGCTTCAATTCAAGGCTGCAGAACGTGGGACATTCTCCCCGAAGTTCAGACCTTGATCCAGCGGTTGCATCAGTCTGACAAAAAACCAGCAACCAGTGCAGTGCGAGTCGTTATGAAGGGAGGTATTAATCCGGACATTTGTGTAGGCGAGAAGAAAGCTAACTTTTCGCTCAATGAGTTTGCGCGTCTTCTTGTCCTACTCAGGGATGACAACTTATGCCGCCATGCGCTGTTGAAAGCATGTGGACTGGAACTGTCAAAGGATGAAATGGGTTGTCGCATTACACGCGAAGCATTCTGGGGTTGCATCGCACAGAGATTTAACAATCCCCTCGTTGACTCCAAGGAGAACTTTACAGGGCACCTGGAAGAAGTTGACTCTAATGCTCGGGCGCTTTGTGAGAGGAAGGCTTCTGTACTTAAGGAACAGTTCTACGACGCAAGGCGCCATTTTACTGATGTTTGTGATAAGTGGTCCGCCTCCGGGCAGAATGACCCAGACCGAATCGTTTCTTTTCTTGAGCTTACAGGTACTGGACACTACACAATGAAGTCGAAGAGGACGCTGATCATGTTCTTGGTATGCAGGATGGGTACTCCTCGGGAGGAAACAAACCTACTCCAATTGACATCGAAACTAATCGACAACGGTGCAGGGGGCCTCGATGAAGGTATTAATCAGAGCACTGCGCGCGAAAGCGGAGACACAAAGTCACAAAAGAGACGCAGCTCCGACATACAGGGAAGTCTAAACGAAATGTCGAAGTCGCTGAGCAACTTTACTGGCTACGTGAAGCAGCAGTTGGAGAGTCACCCGGAGCGAAGTGAAAACAGGCCGAAGCGCGTTCGAGTCGATGTTGAGATTTCCGAGGAGGAGAAACGCCTTGCTGGTGATGTACTCACAAGCGTAGAGATGCACAAGCGCGCTCTTGAACTTGGAGGAGATAGTGAGGTCCAGGAAATGCTTCTCGGGATTTTGCACCGCAGCAAGAAACGCCTCAAGGACTTCTGCGAAGACAGGAAAACTGGCGATCGCGACAAGCAGAATTGATTTCTAACTTGCCATTGTCTTTTCAGTTTCTTGTTGTCGTAGGTACAGATTCATTGTTGATTAGAAAATGCTAGGGGCTCTATTTCTGTGATCGTGGTGGCGAAAGTGTAGTAGACACTAGCCACCGGGTGGTGGTGGGATGCGATCACTGTTATGCTTCGTAAATGAACTACGCTTTGCTTCCATCCTATCTCTTTATCTCATATCTTTCGCTCTCTCCCAAACGAAAGCACTATCATTTTCTTGTAGATCGCTTCTATCTCGATTTTCAGGGTTCTATATTCCTTGTTGATATCTCTCTGGAGTTCATTGCCAAGTTTCGGAGCTTCTCCAATGCTTTCCAGGCCCGTGTAAACGAACAGTGAATCACTATCGCCGTATACCTTCGCATTGAACGTATCTCGTGCGACAGGCAAGCCACTGACGATATCATGCATTCTCTTCACAGTCGCAGGCTTTACCATGAACAAATTGGTGAATTAAACACTTGCAAACATCCAGGAATCCCTGAACGTACCTTCCACCGGTTGTCCTTGGCAGTCACCTCCATTTGAGATACGACTTGATCCAAGACCTTCTCCGAAGGAGGTAACTTGCGAAGTAAATGACAGGGTCATACGGGCATGAGACACACGCTCTTGATTTGAATCGTTTTAACATGAGAATAAAGATGGAATCAGCTTTGAAACACAACTTTCAAAGCCCTGTACCCGACCATTCCATTGTGAAGTGGACACAAATCTACACAGCGTCTCTCTTTGTCTCGAGCGACTCCTCTTAACCTGTTCGGCTGCGTGGGCTTTCTCAGCTTCTGTATCCGTCATTTTAACGTCTTCGTCAACTTCAGCATCAATATCTGCTTCTTCCCCATTGCCACCTTCCATAATACTTAGACTGCTCAAGAGCTCTTCCAAGTTCTCGTCAAATTTGGATCTGTAGTCTGCAGGCATATCAATGGCAACTAGGGCAAGGCAACGCGCAACTTCTTCACGCACAGTCTTCAACTTATGATCGAACCCGACTTCTGCTATAAGTGGTTTGGTGAGTTCTTTCGTGAATCGCACCATACGCGGATCCTCTGGATCTGTTATATCTCAAGCGCATGAGTGAAGATAGCGCAATCTTCTGGCTTGCTGCTGGGCAACTGGGCCCTCTTCCATTCCAACAATGAGTGGCTTGCTCTCAAACAGCCAGTTCTGCAATCCCGTGCGAACCTTGTATCCAACTGTTTCTTCTCCGGAAGTACTTATCAATCGAATGATTGTACTGCAATTGATCTTTCCTGTAGGACCAGAAATCTCGTTCAGAAAGCTGACAGCGAGTTGTTCCACACTGGCTTGCATACATTTATCCTTGCATTCAAGATGATTTAAGCCTCGACATCAGCCAGCCAGCACTTCTCCGGCAACAACCTTGACATCTTCGTCCTTGACTCCTTCAATGATACACTCGCGTTTCAGCTTGATCGTCTCTACGAGCTCCGTTAACGTTGGATGCGCAGCTTCATAGCAACTTTTCCCCCAAATCCTTGCAAACGCCTCGTAGTATCGCACACTAACAAGATTGAGTGTATCTTTTGATCTAGGATGCCATGAAGTAGGCCACTGGCGTCCTCCGTACACAATCCAGCAGCACTCACCGTCATTTGTACGAGAAAGAAACGTCAAACCAAGTCCACCCATCACCGCAAGGTCGATACGGCGTAGGCCGCCGTCCGAAGCGTCATCATGGTGTAGAGCAAGAGTATGAATCAGCTTCCGAACATACTCTTTTGAACCTATAAGAGATGAGACGGTCATAAGTGCACTATCTCCCGACGAAGACCAATCTATTAATCCAAGGGAAGATCGTCTATCGTTCTTGCCATCTCTTTTCGCCATCTTCTCACTAAGGGCAAGCATGAGAAAAACTGCTCGTGAAGAAACATGACGCAAGGCCATGATGTCTGAAACTATACTGCGAGTGAAGAAGTCTGCAACAGCTGCCGAGGGAGGCCGATCGTCCCGAAGCAAAAAGTACAACACCGTTGTGATCAATATCTCGGTCTTCCAGTGCGTTCCATTACCTTTCGTCTTCGTGACCCCATTCAACTCGGGAACGTCCAAACCTAGAGAGGTCAATAGGCTCAACAAGTGCTCACTCAGATCAACATAGTGCTTCTGTCTGTTTTGCTGATCTAGCTGTTCAGACGCATTTAAGACATGGCGTGGAATAGTTTCGAGGTCTTCACCAATCTGTCGCAATTGACGAAGTCGTAGTGGTCTGACGAGATCGGAAAGATTAGCGAATAGGACTGTCTAGGCACCCGCACCGTCTGCACGTTCCGCCTTCGACAATGCAAACAATATGGTCTTGATCATGAGGGAAAACAGAGACCAGTCACGCATTATCATAGGAGCAAGTGCAGAGCTACGTAGGATAGATGATGAGCCAATGATCTGCTCATAAGAGATTTCGCCGTCTTTCCATAAGGGGTTCGTTTTGTTTGAGGCGCCTGAATCTCCCATATCATCTTCAGTCTTGATAAGAGTATCTGTGTCTTCAGATGATTTCTTGGTCTTCAGACTTTCCTTATTGTACGACCCAAAAGCTGCGCTTCGAAGGCGATCGATGACGGAGAGAACTTCCCTCTTTCGAATGTGTGGACGAACGATTCTCAGTGCTCTGGTGAGAACTCCACTCGCTTCAGAACGAAAACGAGGGAAGTCGTTAAGAGCCATTTCCGAGAGTAGACTTACCATAGTTTCGACTGTCCCAAAAGCGCCGGCTCCACCTCTGGCCCCAATACTCAACCGCATTTCATGATGAGCTTCAATTCTAAGCTTAATAATAAAACGAGACATTGCTCTTCCAACTCTTCCTTCACATCCGAAAGGTCGCTTCGCTGAAATGACAGACTTGTACGAAGACTTGTAGCTTCGAGACGCGTACATAGTTTGCCGACTTCGGTCTCCTTTTCTGAACCGCTCATGAGCAAGTTCAATCGGTTCAAGACAGCGCTACAATAGAGCGCCGTCATCGGGCCGGCACAGCAACACTTTCTTCATATTAAGCGATACCAAAGAATATAGTCTCTTCCACATACTCGTCACGAACTTGTATCCATTGCTTTCCACTCTTTCACCTCCAAAACCGACTTGAATTGGCTTCTTCAAAGCCAAACGAGCATCGGACCCGGTTACTGTAGTACTTCCTGCTACGTGTTTGTCGAGAGCCTTGAAATGATCTGGCATAGCACCTGCAAGGAAGCATCGACCACCTTTCTGGAGCGCATGCAGCAGGCGCAGCACTCTGAACAAAACATCGTGATCTCTTGTGAGCGACTTCAGTCCTTTATCTTCGGGAGAGTAGTTGCAAAGCTCCTCTGCCTTGTTCATGAACAGTTCAACCAAATGTTCACCTTGTCTCCATTCTTCTTCTGTTGGAATGTGCCATTCAAAGTAGTAGATTCCTTCGTCTTCTTTTGGCTAATGCTCTGATACTGTTCCTGGACCAAATTTTATTTGAAGGGATGTTAGTCCTTCATGAACACCTCGAAGCAGTCGACCCCCGTCCTTGTAGGTCAGGTGAGACGATTTGTCCATTGCTAGACGAATAATTAGGGCTATCTCATCAAGATGGTCACCTATCCCACACCCTACGGCACGGCATGCTTGTGCGAGCATACGAATTCTCCAAACCATTTCCGTTCCACTTACAGTAGCCAAACACTTCTTGGTAGTTTCGACAGCAGCACCATCGTCAAGTATGCTCCGGATCAAAGACGGAACGAAAATGGACACTGAAGACCCACCTCTTGAGACTGTGGTTGCAGCTGCTGCAGCTCTGACCAGGACCCCATAGTACTTCATACCATTTTTGCAAGCAGACCCAGTTAGTTTCTGGGCAATTCGGTGTGTTGCTGACTCAGCAATCGTTCCAGGAAGAGCTCCGAACAGGTTCTCTATAGCCACAGAAAACATGAAGAAAGAAAGATGGGAATCGCCTGAACTGTACACCCCATTTCTATTCTTCTTCGGAGGTGCTTCAAGAGATTCAAGTTTTGAGAATGTGCGATCCAAAATCTGTGGCACGTAGTCCTCTAGGAAGTCCTCAAAGCCACTACTGTGATCTTCCTCGAAAATGCTTTGCAGCCTAGCAGCGGCACCCGCGATAAACTTTAGAGTATACTCGGTCTTTCCCAGATCGTTGGGATCGATTCCCGGCAGTGTTAGCTCAAGCGCTTGGGTTAGGTAGTCCATCCCATTCAGAAATATGTCTCCATCTACAAATAAAAGGGTCAAAGACGCAAGACGCTTAAGGGCAGCGAAAGTACGGTGACGGGAAGAGACGGAACAAAGACCTTCGGCAGCTTCAATAAGCAGGGGTTCGACAACCTTCCCAGGCTGTAGTAATGCTAGCTCTTTTGCTGCAGTTGCCGAATGCATGGATAAGTTCATGACCTTGGAATGTAATCCGTGATGAATAAGCGGGCGTAAAATGTGAACGAGCTTGTTAATAATATCTGGAGTGAGACGATGTTCACTTGGAGCTACTCTCTTTGTAGCACGGCCATTCAAAACTCTCGTGAGTACTCTTGCCTTTGTAGCTTTCTGCTCTTCATTCACACCGGATGAAAGATGGGACAGGACATACGACAGAAATGTGCCGGTACAGAAAGACCAAGAACCACTATTACTCTGATGGAAGTAATTGGCAATGAGGGTGAAGAATCGTCCCGAGTATTCCAAGGCCTCAGAATACTTCGGAGATAATGAATATACAGCAAAGATCGCAAACATTGATATATTCTTTCCATCTATCAAGAAATGCAAGTGCGTTGGACAGTGTCGGTCAATCTGACCGTGAGAGGCGTACGAACCCAAAGCCAACAGAAAGGCAGACTTCATGCGACTGTGTTATCCAGCGAAAGATACGGCGTCCAGTCATGCACACATGGCTGGTGCCGAGCCAATCTCGAAAACATGCTCATCCAGATGGTGTTCCAATCACTGGGACAAGATATGGTCTCCCATATCTTCATAATTTCTGGTACCCAGCCAGACCACGAGTCGGCTCGGGAGGGCAGAACGTGAGAAAGAAGGAGAAGCGCTCTGAATTTGACATCAATATCAGTAGAATGTAACCTGTGCGCAAACTCATTCCATATGTTTTCTGCGCTGTCATCAGGAGTCAGGAAGTTCCTGCTCTTCGTGAGCAGAAAAGCGAGATTTCGGCAATGTGAATCTCTGAAATCCCTGCCGATATACGGACTGCCGTCAATACATTCATTATGCACTTCAATGATGCGCTTCAAGATTGCACGGCACGGGATGCCGTCGGGAATCACACAGAGTCTCTTGGTTAAAACACGTGAAGCACAGCGCGCCATCTTGGAACGTAGCCCCATATCGATTGAAGGCGACAGAGCGCCCCTGATCATGATGTTGATGAAGAACGGAAATTCATGTGGTTCAAAGGCATGCTTGAAGTCAAGGTAACGACCAATGCGGTTTTCCAAAGCGGCAAGATCGCGTTCAAAGGCACTCCGAGTCTATTCCATACCGTAACAGTTCCATCAACCGACTCAATTAGAATATAATTACCTGACTTGTTCCACTTTAACGAAAGCAGTGGTCCACTATGTCTCAGAAGGCTTTGCTTAATTCTCCAGTCTCACTGCACACTTTTGAAATCCCATCATATGTACCGGTTGCAAGCATTGTTCCAGTTGGAATCCAATCTAAAGAGGTGACATCGTTTGATACATGTTTGCTCAAGGTGCTAGATCGTGTTAGTTCGGCTGCATGAGGCAGTACCAAAGACTGTGCAGCTGCTGCCGCTGATACTGACGCTGACGCTGAAGAGGGGGCTGGAAAAGTGGTAGAAGTAGGCCAGATTCGAGCTGTAGAGTCTCTCGCAAATGCTGCCAGAACGGACGTAAGCGGGTTCCATGCTCGGACACACGCCTCTGATGTATATCCTTTGAAGCTGAGAACTTCTGAGTGTGGGACATCCGTGTTCGATTGGTACATTCCTTTGCTTTGTCAATGTTTGTCGTGGGTTTCTTGTCGTCTAGGTCCATCATCACGGCGTTGTCACTGGTTCCATTGATTACATTGACCTGCTGACGTGGCTTGAAAGTCCTGATTGCATAGGAAACGATGGACGTCAAGCAAAGAACTGACGCGGTCCATGGCGTGAGTGCCTTCTTTACTTTCGTCCATGAGACTATCTTCGATTGCGACAAAGTGTACGCTGCGTTGGATGAAGGAAATCAGAGCACCTGGAGGTATTTGAGAGCCATCGATTTTGGTCCTGCTCACTTGGCTCTCGTAGCCGAAAGCCAAAAGCGCTCCGAAAGTATCCTATAAAGATAGGATCAAGTAGAAGAAACGAACGAAAATAAGAAAGGAACACACACACACGTAGAGTTAGCGTGGAACAGTGGTGCACCGCGAGAACAAGTTGAGTACAAATGCACAAAAGTACACAGAGCTGTTGTGCGGTGCAGAGGTACACGTTCGATGCGGACCCTGAACGTAAAGGGAACAGTTTGTTGAACGTACCAGACTGCTGCAAATAATGGAATGCTAGATCATTGATCTCACCTGAGCTCACAGGAGTGTGAGTCTAAAGCTTGGACCACCTGAGTGGATAAATGTTGAGTCCCAGAATTCGCCCCGGTGGACGGGTGTATGTGATCAACTCAGAACGACCTTGACCGCAAGGAAAAACACAACGAAGCTGCACGCAAAGACGCGAGCGCGTCTTCAAAAACAGAATGCCACACAAGAGCCAAGTAAAAAGCGCAGTTAAACCGAGGTGCGAAGTGAAACCGGCGCTGCTCATAACGAAGAATGAAATGTAAGCGCCGGAAAACCAACCAAGACACGATTTCCATAACTCGGTCTCCTCTTCTGAGAGGCTCATGAGCACTGTTGGAATGTGCCATTCTTATTTAAAGTCTTAGAGACCACCATGTGATTGGTAGCAACGCCCGGAGATTCAAAGAATACTTAAGTTACATGGCGCACCACGAGGCATGGGACGCTTTAGCCCCTTCTGCGCAATAACTTCCACTAAAGCGTCCCTCTTGGACAGAACAAAAACTCCATCTGCCTCAACCTCTTCTTCCTCAACACATACCCAGTCCGCGTGCCTCTCCTTACAACATTGATACCAGGCAAGAACATCTTGAACGCGTTCACAAACCTCTTCCTCAGTAATTTCCTTGCAGCCAGATAATCTGTTCTCGATGCAGAAGTTATGAAGCTTCATGCATACCGAGACAATTTCACAGTTCACACTAACAGAAAACTCCAGAAAGTTCAGAATCCGCCATCTGGCAACCAGCATACCGAAAGCCTGTTCCACATGAATTCTTAATGAAGACAGATAAAAGTTAAACCCGTCCTCCCAGCACGTTCTTATCTGCGAAATAGGTATAGGACAAATCAGGCTGTTAGTACAGACATAAGCTTCGTCCCCAACAATCCAGTATTCCACCTGAAGATTATTTTCAGCCAAAAAGCGCCCAAGCTTAGAAACAACATGGGCCAGTTGGTCATGCGTAGAACCCACGCATCGTATGGAGACATCCATGAATCGGTATCGTGAATCCACAAGAGCCTGAACGGGAAGCGAGTAGCAATTCTTACGACAATAAAATGCAGCAGCATTTGGACACGAAGGTTTCTTCATTTGGACAGCAATTCCATCGATTGCCCCAACACAACCAGTTAGAGGGCTCAAACGTTTTCGAGAGTGCTTGAAGCCCAACGAAAGCTCTTCTAGCCCTTCAACAGAATTAGGAAGACCTGGTAGTTTCAATTCGTTCATCAACGCCATTCGAGTGTCATGAAAGACATGGTAGGCAGTTGAGCGCCCTACGTGAAAAGAAAGCATTATGTCAGCATAACTGGAACCCGCCAGCATACGCAAAGTGATAGCTAAGCGCGTCTTCGGAGTAATTGTGAGGCGTTTCGATCTGTCTCCCATTTCAACGTTTCTCACAAGACGATGACCTACTCTGTCGAAAAGTTCGTCAAAGTTATCCCGCGTCATACGAAACACGTTTCTGAACGCTCGAGAGTTTAGATTGGCGGAGAGAGTTTCGTAGGTTAATAATCGTTTGATGATAGTCGGTTGTCGTTTTTTGACCCTGTGCTTATTGAGTAAGATTTGGACGCCATTGAGACAGTGGGTAAACGCTTCAATAACAAATGCGCTGCTCATGAGGACAGATTTTCGCTTCGCTGTGTGCGATCCAACGAACGCAACCATGGTGGTTGAGCCGTGTTCGACTCGACACAAGAGCGATGATCATTGCAAGAAACGCTTATATCACCAGACAACGATTCAAAAGAGTACCTCTCGATTAATGGGAGAGCACAGCAAAAGAGCTGGGTGAGATCATGGAAAAGGAGAGCGGGAATGTACATGATCTACGCCGTCGACGAAGAGCAATCTGCTTACCTCAGAATATAGCGTACCGATAAGTACGCGCTACGGCCGACAGTGACGCACTTTGACGAGGCACAGAGGTTTGGCGAGGCACAGAGGTGCATAATAGAATGAGAAGGGTATTGGTCCTTTCAGTGGAACGGGGCAGTAGGTGGTTCAATTTACAGCCAGGCTTTCTTGAAAAACTCAAGATATCAACGTTAACGACAACGCGTCGTCAACGCTTGTTAAGACAGGCCCTCAGGGTGATGATGCGTAGCTCATGTTCTTCGTTGTGTGAAACTGGTTAACATTCTACGCTGCAGCAGTTTTCTAGATTACCACACCCACACTCCTAAGAAGCTTTAGCACGAGTAGTTTCCATGCCACGCCGCAGTGATATGGATAATCTCTGGACAACCGTCGACGTTGTGGATAACTGTTTCTTCGGCAAACACGAGATATAAGGATAAGGCTACCTCCAGAACTCCATCATCACGTGGCTCCATTGTTTACTCACAAATGCATGATTCGCATGCTTCAATCATTGGTCTGTCGTGAGGTCTTTCTCGATCATCTTTCTCGCAATGCTATGATAACTGCTCTTCAGCAAATTGAAAAGCTCTTTTGCGTATTGACCGCGCGGATAGACATGATACATGTCCTTAAACAAAGGCCGAACAAATTTCATACGACCTTGGGTTGATACAAAGTCTTTCACATTATCTAGAGCCTTTTCGTATTTCGCCTTAAGAGCAATTCGGCACCATGCAAACCTGACTTCTGAGTTACGCATGCTATTAAAGTCACAGAGTGACTGTATTATACTAGCGCACTTCTCATTCCAAACGACCCCATCCTTGATAGTACTGCCCTCACCAATTTTAGCCTGCAGCTCGTTTAAAAAGCATAACGTCTGCTTCGCCTCCCACCCTGTAAACTGCGGACCCCAGTTGTGAAACTCTTCATGAGCTTTCTTCAATGCAGTCTCCTCATCATCATCTTTGACAGTAACAAAAAAGTTCAACCACTGTCCCGCACGTGATGAAGCTTCTTCAAGAAGAGAAGTGTCCACTGGAGCTAAATCTGGACATTTTCCAGTTCCATGAAGCCATAAGTCCACATCAATCTCTTCCGCAGTTTTTGGAAACGTCTTCTCAAACATTCGCACGAAGTCAGAGCTTGATATCGATTGATATTTAAACTTCTGAAAGTACTCTCTCAAGAATTCTTGAACGCAAAAGGACGTCATACGGATTGATAATAGTATGTGTAAGTCAGCGTAAAGAAAGAACGAAACGAAATGTATGCTAATGCCTTACCGTGGAAGTCAGATCCGTAATCTTCTTTGACACAGTGCTCTAACCAGAGCAAAAAGTTGTAACCTTTTTCATATGGGACGCAGGAGAAGTAGTCATCTGGGTCCTCCCCGTCTTTGAGCTTCGTGACGAGTGATGTTGTCTTGTGATGTTCACCTACGGAAGCAAGATAGTTGTTCAAGGATTGTCGACCCGCTATTGCAGCAAGGCCTTCTACGCCGGAACCATACATTTTGCTGAGTATCCGTCGTTCCAGCTTCACTGTGAAGCCTTCATTCACCCAAAAGTGGCAACAATCCCTGCACGAAACTAGGTTTCCAGCCCAACTGTGGGCTATCTCATGTATTATAACGTTGACGAGCGAACGATCTCCCTATATTGAAGTGAAGCATAAAAACAATGATTTCAAGTGTTAGCAATGCTGGAAATGAAAAGAGAAGGCGAGAATGGATCAAACGCACCGATAACAGGGTTGGAGTTACGAATGTAAGCATAGGATTCTCCATCCCACCATAAGGGAACGAAGCAGGCAGTACCAGCAAATCATATCTTCCCCAAACGTACGGTCCAGCCAGGTCTTCTGCTGCGGTGAGCATCTGCTCCACTTCCGCAAACTCGTATGCAGCATTCTCGATAACTCCAGGTTGTGCCCACACCTTGCATCTTGGCGACAAGGCTCTGCTTTCCAAGCTTCCGCATGCAAGAGCGAACAGGTACGACGGAATTGGAACGGCGCAATGAAATCGAGAAGAACCATCAGGATCATCACTCGCAGAGGGAACGCGTTGGGCTGACATTGCAACAGATAAATTATGATATGGTGGCAAAACCGATACGATGGCAGTGTATGGTGACTTTACTGCTGGTGTATCTTGACACGGAAAAATCGAACGAGCATGAATGGCTTGAGCCTGAGTGAACATGAAAGGCTGACCGGCCGCCTGTTCCGGGGTTAACCAGTCGCATGCACCTCCAGCAGGTGATCCGCCTCCGCAACCATCTGTCTCATAGGTGACGCAAACCTGAAATGTCGCCGAATCAGACTGAGGTAGCTCTATCGACAAGATTCCACCAACCGGAGACTCGTCTTCTTTGGCGTTATATGGAAGAGACGTGCCATTAGAAGTTGTGACCGACTTAATATCAATTCCCCTTATATCGAGCGAAAGATTCTCAGAAGATTGAAGCCTTCGAAATGTATAAAGAACTCGCCCGGTGAGCCGCTTCTTTTCAAAGTCGATGGTTAAATAGATGCACATGTCATCCGTGAAATGAACACCCGGCCATGAATGAGATGCAGGATCCTTGAAATACGGTAGTGGCGCCTTCACTGTATCAGGTGGTAACGGAGGAAATTCTTTCTCTCCAAGAACCATGTTTGCAATTCAAACCGATCGGCAACAACTTGACTTTTGCAAGACGAACTAAGGGGTGCCTTCGCGCCGCCGAGCTGCAGTAACTTTCGGAACTTTTTACCTGGCGTGATATGTGGATCAACAATCTGCCGTAAAAGGCGACCATCCACTCCCGTCGTATCCTTAGATATCGTCGTTACGACAAGGATGGCGACTCGTTCGATTGAGCACTTCGGTTTTTAAGTTCAGTTGAACTTCCGAACTTCGGAACGGAATCCGAAGTGCGCAGAGTAGAATGTTCAATTTTTTATCCCTGAATTTTGCCAAAGAGTTACGGAAAGCTATCTACGCCTGGTGCACTGCACCAGTGGTGAATCACCAGCGGATCACCACTGGTGATTTGACCAAGATACATCATCTACTCGTAGTCTCGATAACGGTGAACGTGAACGATATTTGCGTCCACGGTCATATATTTGCGTCCACGGTCAACGCTTGTTAAGACAGGGCCTCACACGTCCTGTTTAGACACCATCGGGCTAGAGGGGAGTATATTGACTCTGGAGATCACCAGGCTCTTGCGGTATCTCCTTGATTCCCCTTCCTCGTTCTTCACTTCACATCACAGCGCTTCACAGCGCACTCAGCGTATTACATGCACTGCTGCTGAGCACCTGAGAAAGAATCAGAGAAATTGATTGCATACTCTAGGTGCGAGGCGTTGATACCCGTGCAGGAAAGGAGTACACCTGCAGTACCAAGGATACAAAGTTGACAGACTCACCAAGGGGCTAGGAGGGTTAGAAGGCTAACCCCCTGTCAAGAACGGCCCTGAATGGACATCTACGCAATGTGACACAGATGTCAGAGAAATGAGCTTGTGAGTGCATGAACAATGAGCACATCAGTATGGGTTTGTTAGAAACAATCCGCGCATGGATGGAAGCGCGGCCAACACGATGACCGACGAACGCCATACTACGAAATGGTCGTACGCGTGGGAGAGGGTTGTGCCCGAGAATGCAGGATATAAGCGGGCGGGTGGTGGTAGAGAAAGACAGGCGTACGGAACGAGCAGGTGGTAGCTTTGAACCCTTAGTCGCAAGGCGGAAGAATCCTGGGATCCTCGACACTTGTTGAACAATTGGTGCAGGGTACTGGTAACAAAAAGAACGTTGGTGTCCCAGTTGTTACGCAACCGCAACTCGTAGCTTCAGGTGAACTTTTCGTCCTAGCGCTTCGCTCGCGCTTTTCTCCGCAGTCTCGCGAATCCATTCAATGACACGGCCTCCAGGGCCGACAACGATACCCACAGCGCTGGGTCTCGGAACTCGGATGATCTCCGAAACGTACACCTCACCATGTGGTAACTCAATCATTCTGTCATTCTCAAATCGGCAGTGGTACGGTAGTTCTTCATGCACTCTATGCAGAAGCTTTTCCCAAACGTGCTGTCTTATAAGGTCTAGATCGTCCTCACAATGTTTCATGTCAGGAGTAACCTCAAAATCACCTTCAACAGTCATTTCAAGGAGCTTGTCGCGCAAGTCTTGCACTCCACGACCATTATAAGCGGAGACCATAAAGATTCGATCCTCAAACGTCGTTGCGAAGTTGCGGATGTCTTTTTGAAAGAAATCGGCAGCCACTAGAATTCGGGATCGAGGTGAAACCTTGTCGCACTTGTTCAACACAAGCACGAGACCTCCACTTCGTTGATTGTTGCTACGAATTTCTGACACCTGCTCCGAAATCCGTGCACATCTCTGCCAGTATCTTTGGCCCCTTGAAGTATCTACGACCACAACCACAACATCCGCGTCCACCGCGGCCCCCCATCCACAGGTTGTGAGTTCCCTTCGTTCGGGTCCCAGCTTCTTGACAAACTGGCGTTCGACCACTCCGGGAGTATCCCAGAATATTAGCTGGCGATTTTCCTCCGTGAAAGCACCCACAGTGCGGTAACGAGTGGCATTCACTTTTCGAGACACTGCTGAAACCCGACATTCAATCAATGCGTTCGATAGTGATGACTTACCGGCGTTTGGAGCCCCGATTATGGCGACGGAGGCAATCCTTGTATTCGCTGGTACTTCTGGCAGTATTGCAGAGTAATCCGATGTCAGTGAACTCGGGGCGGCAGCAAAACGCCTTGCAAACGTTGTTCGTGCGCATAATGGTATTGGCTTTCTGGCCAGAAAGAAAAAAGTGCGAATCATTGTTCTATCATCTGCTTTCCATATCCACAGCAAAACAGAGAACTATATGCTCCGAACTTTTTGCATCGTGTTTCGTCAATGAAGCTGGACTCGCGTGTTTTTGTGAAAAGCAAACAGCTCGAAGAACTTTTAACACACCCGGCAAGGAACAAGGGAGGTATCATATGCGTTCCACAGGTAAATGAGTCTGCGACTTGATCTGTGTTGACTCAACACTGTTGAGAATCGACGTTGTTGATGTTTAAGTTGAAAAGGCCAAAAATAATTTCAAATTTCGTTCCGCCGTCGGCAATGCCGACTCGGCATCTAAAAGCGACTTCCCTACGAGCATGTGTGTTAGCATCGCCACCGTGCACTACCTTTGGTACCGTGGGTATTTCACCACCAGTCTCTGCGCGACCGACTTTCTCGACAATATCTCCATTCGCGTTTCTGTGCGGCCATTTCATAATGCAGATCTTTGTGAAGACGCTCACGGGAAAGACTATCACTCTCGAGGTTGAGTCCTCAGATAGCATTAGCAATGTGAAGACCAAGATTCAGGACAAGGAAGGTATCCCTCCGGATCAGCAGAGACTCATCTTCGCCGGCAAGCAGCTCGAGGATGACCGTACTCTGTCTGACTATAACATCCAAAAGGAATCTACTCTTCACTTGGTGCTCCGTTTGCGTGGTGGTCTCATTGAGCCGTCTCTGGCACAACTTGCGCGCGAGACAAATTGCGAGAAGAAGATTTGCCGCAAGTGCTACGCGCGCTTGCCGATTCGTGCCGTTAACTGCCGTAAGAAGAAGTGTGGCCACAGGTATGTTCTTAGAGCGCGGTAACATAGAAAGATGAAATTGATCTAATGATGTACTAACTGGCTTTCTACCCCCCTTTGTGCCTTTGTCTGACTTGGTTTGGTACATTTTGTTAGCAACCAGTTGCGCCCCAAGAAGAAGCTGAAGTAGGCGTGATTGCGGGCTTGTGCTCTGCATGCGTCTAACGTCTTGATGTGTCAACAGAGGTTTTGGCACCTGGGTGTCTCGGCTGTAGAGATACAAGAGTACAGAATAAACTGTTTGGTATTCTGTTTGTCAGGATAGCAGCAAGCACATCATGCTTCGGCGCTCTTCTCTAGCGCTCTTCTACGTTCGTAGCTTGGGAACAAAAACTTGCGATCCTTCGATACCGACACTGACCTTGGAACAACAACGTTGCAAACATTCCATTCACTTCGACATGACCCGTCCGCATATCGGCCAAGGGTATGCCACAACGTGACATGTCCGAAAAAGTGGAAACCAAGAAAAAGTTTGGCTAGCCGAGCACGAAGGTCTGGCGCGTGTTTCCGCCGCCACAGCGACTGTCCGCCCCAGGAAGGCGCGCGGAGCGGTGCGTTATGTAGATTTTCGGAAATTTTTGGGGCGGTGCGGGCGCGACGTCCGCCCGGCGCGCGCGGTCGGGCGCGGAGACGGAGGTGACGCAGCGACTGCAATTGACAATTGGCGGCAGTTGCGCACCGCCGCCTTGAAAGGCGGCCACTTGCCGCTGCATTTTCGCCGTACATGTAACATGGCTGCCGATTTTCCCCGCCGCCAACGTTACACTCGGCGCTGTCGCCTCGTCCATCCGCATGGCCGATAACCGACCACCATCTACCACCGTTCCTTGTCGCTTGTCCCTGTCGCTGTTGTATACCTGTTCCCAACACCTCTCCCTTCGCTCCCTGCCTCACCCCTATACTCCCCCTCGACTGCCATCATGAGTTTCATAGCCGAGAACCAGACGCCGACCATCTATAACGTATCCTACGACAATAAGATTCCCCAGCGCGAACTCAACGACTTTGTTGTCTCCCGCGGCGATGAGAAGGTCTCTATCTGTGCCCTGGACCACTCGGCCAAGAACCACGCCGATATTGTAGCACGAGGAACTTTGGTGGCTGACAACGGCAGTAAGACAGTCAAGGTCATCTCTGCTCCCTTGAAAGAGTGGTGCATTGAGTACTCTCAGAACCCTTCGCTGTGGGTTCGTACCAATGATGTATGGTATCGGCTGCTGAAGCCAGCCAAAGAGTATTCTCGCACACATGAGACCGCCAGACGGCGATTCGAGCTTTGCTCCAGGATATTCATTCTGGGTACGACCATGAGTCCAAGTGAATGCAACTACAAGCTATTTGTGCAGCTGCTGTCTGGCACGTACCTCGAAATGAAGGCCTACTCTGAGAAGGAATTGCTAATGGAGAAAGACTTCATTCTGGCTCAGATCAAGAACCTTGGTAACAAATCGCTTTCGAGTATTCCTTTTGTCAAGGAGCTACGTGACAAGAAAAGTAATAATGGCAAAAAGAGCAGTTCCAGTTCGAAGAAGAAAGATCCGTCATCCAGCAGTGGAAGCATATCTATTTCTACCAACGGAAATGGAGAAGTCAAGCCCTGGGTACCCTCTAGCAGGCTTGACAAGGAAGGTCATACGAGGTTAATGAAGAAGCTAGATAAGATTATTCATCAGATCAGCAAGCATAAGTTTGCTTATCCATTCCTTGCACCCGTTGATCCCGTCCGAGAGCAATGCCCGGACTATTTGGAAAGGGTGAAGAGGCCAATGGATTACGGAACTGTTAGAAAGAATTTGGATAAAGGTTTGTACGCCAGTCTGGAAGATGTTGCCAGAGATATCCGACAAGTTAAGATCAATTGTTGTCAGTACAATGGAGACGACCATCAGTTTTCACAATGGGCTATCGAGTTGTGTAATAAATTCGAGGCAATGGCTGCAAGCGCAGAAGAGACAGAACTAAATACTATGAATAAGAGACTGGCAAAGAAGAGAAAGGCATCCGATGCGTTACCTCCGACTGGAAAATCGAAGAAGAACGGAAAGGGTAGTAAGAAGACCGCCAAGACTACTCCGGACCCATCAGTAAGCGGTTCTCCATCAAAAGATGACGATTCAACTGGATCAAAGTTATGTGCGAGATCAGAATCGCAAAGTTGTGAGCGTATACAAACTGCCGGTAGCAAGTATTGTTCCGACGAATGCGGGCTCATAGTAGCCCGACAGCGGATTGAAGAGTTAACCAAGGCCGGATTTTCTGTCGATGATTACATCATGCATCACGTAACCAAAGCCCTTGTGCATAGCCGAAGCTAGTAAAACTGCCGAACTGTTCCTCAAACGCCCTTGTTAAGAACGTTTACCGCCAAAGAAGGCCTTCACGCGACTCGTTTTGCGTGAATTTTGGCCACGGTCTCCTGTGACAATGGCTTTAATTACAGACGTCGGTGGCAATTGTGGTTGTACGTCTGGATCAAAACTATGCGAACGACGGTGTTCTACTGATACCGCTCCTGACTGATCTGCTTGGCCGCCCTCAGTGAGCATTCCTTTTCGTTCCCAGAACTGACCAAGACGGCTTCTAACAAAGTCATAGAATGGATGCGATTGCATCCTTTCTTTGTACAAGGGGGAGAGTCTGTCCAAGTTTTGAGCTCGAGTTTCGAGTGTCCTCATCGACCATCTACAAATTGTTCTAGCGCCCCAGTTGACTAGAGCCATGGGAACAAACGCCAGATGTGGATTGACATTGTACAAAAACCGAGCTTTTGTCACGCCGGGGCTTTGAGGGAAGAGTACAAATCCAGAAGTGTGTATATCCGCTCTTACGGTTCTCGACAAAGTACCCGCCGCCGGAACCTTTTCCTTCACAGGGTGAGAATCATCGATTGATTTGGTGAGAACTATGACACAGTCGTCCTCATCGAGAGCATCAACAGCAAAGGCGTATACGGCTACATCACGGGTGTATAGAGGCCATGGAGCAAATACTGTTATATATGCTGCACGGCGCAATGGAGTCGGATTCTCGATCTCGAGCCTTTTTGCGGAAGTTACATACCAGAAGAGACGTTCATAAAGGTCAGCCTCGTAAATCAACGCAGCAACGTTAAGAAGAGGAGCGTGAATTTCGCCTTCGATAAGAATTGAGTGTGAGCTGGTGTTGGCCTCGTTTCGGTACCAAACTTTCGTTTGCGCTCCATCGTATGAGATGGTCCATCCATCGCGATGTTCCGTACTTAACCCTTCCCGTAAAGTCTCGAGCTGTGAGCATTCTGACGCTATGCGAACGTAAGGCGGATTGGATAACGTGTTCTGTATTTCTTCCAAGAGTTGTTGTGATTGCGGTAACGGAGAAGATTTTAGTGTTTCAATATCATCGCGCACGGTTGATAGAACTCGGGAAACTTGAAGTATCTTATCGACTTGATAAAGGCTCTTAATTTCTTCAAGACGGTTGTATAAGGAGTCGCGAAGAGGCAGCTCTGCAGCAGCGATAGCTTTCGCCCCTATTGGATGTTTTCCATCTGTACCTGAAGCAGCCATGTTGAATATGAGTCTTAAGTTGCGGACCCTACTCCCAACAGCCTTCCAGACGTTAAGATAGTCTTTGTTTGAAATGCTCAGTTCTCTCTACGAGGAAGCTGTGAGGCCGATTAGGAGGATGCACAGGGACAGAAGTGAGCGGAACTTGACGAGCTCATTCTCCCATGCAAGCCTGAGAGAAACTCAGCACCACCTCGTCGAGTCGCGCTCTTCTACACACCCAAACGAAGTCTGGCATCGCCATCTGTCTGGTCCTGTTTCTGCCTCGTAGTGCTGCCTGGCTGGCCAGCGGCTGCTCGCAAGTTGCACTGGAGCAAACAGCATCTGTGCGTTCTAATAAATGATTCATGTATGACGGGTAGTAAACACCAAAATGATCAAACCTGGAAACAATGTGAAACGACGCTCGACGAAGCGCGTGCACGTGTGTGGCGCTTCCCGTCGACGCTTGCAGCTGACAGAACGTTTCTGCCTGGCAACCTGAGGTTGGGAAGAACTGACATCGCGCAATCATCGTCTCATCGTGCATGCTTTTAGATGTATATGCTGATGCCGAGGGCGCCGCAGGCATGATGAAGGCGCCTCTGTACATAATTATCTGCGAGGTCATCTGCGGCAAAGACGTACCCGACGGCTACACGTAGAGCTAGCCGAAAAGGCGAGAAAAGAAACCGTTGGGTTTTGATTGCTTCTGCTGCAATTCGTCAATGTATTTCTTTGCTACAAGTACTTGCAGCCTTTCCAAGTTGGCCATGCTGAACTCACCAAAGACGCTGGTTGTGCCGTCAGGCATGCGACAGCTCGATGACGCTGCGTTAGCCCTCATTATATGTTTTGCCGGGTTCATCGGGATGCACAAAAGGGCCGCACCGAAACGCACCGCGTAGTCATAGAAATCATAGAACACAAGGTCTGTTGGAAGCGCAGTGATCACTTGGTCGCCCTGTAGAGAGAAAACAAACATCGCGCTCTCATTGGTAGCTTCTCGATAGTCATCGCGAGCGAGAAAGCCGTAGGCAGTATAGCCGCCGAAGAAGATACCCTTTTCGGTTTGGCCGAGCACCAAGGAAGGCACACCGCCGAGTGCCATCTGTGAATCGAAGAAGGACTCATGGGAGAAGCCATCCACTTCTGAGGAGTAGATAGACGCCAATTGGCAGTCTTGCAACATGGTACCTCGTACTATGGTCGCTATGGTTGACGGTGGAAGAAGGAACGACTTCGCTTCATCCTGCGCGTCGTGTTCGGACGAGGCATTGACAGCCTGCTCCGGCGTGGCGCACGCACGAATGCGCCGTGCAGCAAATGGCGCGGTGGGGAGGGAGGTGGAGGTGGCTAGGAGCGGGGAGAAGCGTGGGCGGTGAATGGGGCTGCAGGTGACGAAAGCCATGGCAGCTGGCACGGCGCGATCATGTGGCGAGCAGGCGGAGGCGCGGCGAGGTGAGCCGGCGCGGAAGACGCGCCCGACCTCGCGTGGAGCTGACATCACGAGTTGAAAGTTGACTTTCGTCAGCCGCTGCCACACGCTTCAAATCACGCGCGCGCGCTGTACGCAATGTACGCGTGGCTCCATAAAAGTTTCCGAAATTGTAGACGGCGCCACGAATCGTGCAAGCCGCGCGCCGACCGTGGCCACCGCGCGCAGTTGCGACGCAGTCGCCGTCTCTACGGCGGTCCCATTCTACCGCAGTATTAGAGCAAATCCAGCACCGCCACTCCACCGCGTCATCCTCGAACCATCGCGCTTTCCGTACCGGCTGCCATTCCGTTGCCGGCCGGAAGTGTTGCTGCCGCTCTCGACCGCGATATGGCCGAGAAATGTGACCTGTCTTTTCTCAACGAAGACGACGATGTGCTCGATGTGCGACACACGCCAAAACAGCTTCTCGCGTTAGATTCTTCCGTGCGCGCCGTCGCCGCTGCCCTCGGAGACCTCGACTTTGAGGAGGAAGTCGACGATGAGGACGCCATCGCTGACGAGGAACTGCCTGAGCACGCCTGCGCGTACTGCGGCATCCATGACCCCGCCTGCGTCGTGCATGATAAGGTAGACAATCGCTGGTACTGCAATGGACGCGGCAAGCTCCCCGGCAGTCATATCATTACCCATCTCGTGCGCTCTCGCCACAAAGAAGTCAGCTTACATAAGGATTCCCCTCTGGGCGACACCGTGCTGGAATGCTACAACTGCTGTACCACAAATGTCTTTCTCCTGGGCTTCGTTCCTGCACAAGGAGATTCTGTCGTTGTCTTGCTTTGCCGCGAGCCGTGTTTGCATGCAAAGGGGCTGGAGGACATGAACTGGGATCTAGATGCATGGCAACCTCTTATCGTTGATGGCCAGTTTCTACCGTGGTTGGTCCGCGTTCCTTCCGAGAAGGAGATGGCCCGATCACGTCAGATTACCGTCGCAGAAGCAAACAAACTTGAAGAGCTATGGAAAACTGATCCGAAAGCCGCCTTGGAAGACATATCTAAGCCTAGCAACATTGAAGAGCTCCCTCGCGCACTGCTTCGCTATGAAGATGGCTATCAGTTTCAACGCATTTTCGGCGCCCTGGTCAAGGCCGAATCTGAAAATGATCGCAGAATGAAGGAAGAACAGAGCAGATCGAACATTACTGTGCGATGGGATATGAGTCTTAACAAGCGCCGTGTTGCCAATTTTATAATCCCGCAGATGTCTGACGGTGACATTCGCATCATGCACGGAGACGAGATACGACTAACAAATCCCTCGCTTAAATGGGAATGTATCGGAATGGTCAAGGGCTTCACGACTGACGAGGAAGTAGCCCTAGAGCTTAGGAGTGGTCGCTCCTCTTCGCGTGCTCCTACCGAAACTACTACTGGATTCCGCGTGGAGATTGTTTGGAAGTCAACTTCGTTTGATCGCATGACTGCGGCACTTCGTCAGTTTGCGGTTGACGAAACTTCTGTGTCTGGCTATCTGTTCCATCGTATCCTTGGACATGAGGTCCATCCACAGGTTGTGAAAACATCGAACATTCCCGAAAGCCTCAGCGCCCCGAACCTACCTCCGCTAAACGACTCACAGAAAATCGCGGTGCGCTCCGTGCTTGAGGCACCTTTGTCACTAATTCAAGGCCCACCTGGCACGGGAAAGACGGTAACTTCTGCAACAATTGTTTACCATTTGACTAAGCAAGTCAAGGGCAAGATTCTAGTGTGCGCACCGAGTAACATTGCCGTGGACCAGCTTAGCGAAAAGATTGCGCTGACTGGGTTGAAAGTGGTTCGAGTTGTGGCGAAATCTAGAGAAGCGCTTGCGTCTGCTGTGGAGCATCTATCACTTCATTACCAAGTTCGCCACGTTGATGATCGCGAAGAGTCAGAGTTAAACAAGCTCATGAAATTGCGTGATGAAACAGGTGAATTGAGCGATAGAGATGATCGTAGACTGAGGTCACTGAAGAGGGCAACTGAGCGCGAGCTTCTAGACGCTGCGGATGTTATTTGCACTACGTGCACCTCTGCAGGAGACCCAAGACTGTCCTCTCTACGCTTTCGTTCGGTCTTAATTGATGAGGCTACTCAGGCATCTGAACCGGAAACGTTAATCCCAATTGTGCACGGATGTAAGCAACTTGTCTTTGTCGGAGATCACTGCCAGCTTGGACCAGTCATCACCGAAAAGAGAGCTGCGGCGGCTGGTCTGGGGCAGTCTATGTTCGAGCGACTCGTAGCTCTTGGTGTAAGGCCTATTCGCCTTCAGGTGCAGTATCGAATGCATCCTTTCCTTTCTGCTTTCCCGTCCGTCACCTTCTACGAAGGAACACTGCAGAACGGTGTTTCTGCCGAAGACCGCAAGTCATCCCTGGCCGAGTTCCCATGGATCGAGTCATCTCGGCCGATGATATTCTGGTCACAAACCGGGCCCGAGGAAGTTTCGGCTTCTGGGACCAGTTACTTGAATCGTGTTGAGGCTGCCGTTGTTGAGAAAGCTGTGACGCACTTGCTCAAAGCAGGGGTTGCAGCAGATCAGATTGGGGTGATTACTCCATATGAAGGGCAACGTGCTTATGTTGTTTCACATTTTGCGCGAATGGGTCCGTTGCGACACGAACTGTATCGAGATGTTGAAGTTGCTTCCGTCGATGCGTTTCAAGGGCGTGAAAAAGCGTACATCATCCTGTCATGTGTGCGTTCTAACGAGCATCAAGGAATCGGATTCCTTGCCGATCCACGACGCTTGAATGTGGCTCTGACACGCGCACGTCTAGGGAACGTGATCATTGGAAATCCGAAAGTTCTGTCGCGACAGTCTCTGTGGGCCGCCCTCTTGTTACATTACAGAGATAAGGGTGTTCTGGTTGAAGGGCCATTGACGAACTTGAAACCATGCGTAGTGTCTATCCCCCGCCCTCGTCGCCGTCAGAATGGGGAGTTTGCGCGCTACACTCCTGTGCCGCCTGGTCCGACTTCAATGTCAAGCACGACCCTTGACCCTGAATTCCACCCTCCCTCATCTGTTGATCGCGTTCGCAATGGCTCCATGGTATCTGGAAATGGAGGCCCTGGTTTGATTGGGGACGGGAGACTGGGAGGATCGATTGTTAGCTCGATGATGCAGAGCTCACGAGTTCCGCTTCCGCAGATGCCTTTTGGCATGATGGGATCACTGTTCGCGCCGCCACATACGTTGTCGCTGTCTCAGAGCACCCCGTTTCAGTCTGGTACGGTTGACCAGGGTACCTCGACGCTAGGACTAAGCTCTGTGGATCGACGCGGGGCACCGTCCAACGACTACTCGTATCAAGCGCCAGGTTGGAAGTAAGGCGCAAGCTGAGGTTGTTGAAGAAAACCCGAAGTACATGATACATGTTTCGGGGCAAGCAACACAACCGAGTGGTTTCTGTCTACTATCTACATGAGACGTGAGATGTGATCTTCTTTGTGATGTTGGGAGTAGAGGTCTACAATCAGATGTGCTCATAAGAGTTGAGGCATATGTTTTCTAATGTCGATTCGTGAAGAGCGAACTGGTAAGCTTAGCTGCGAGAGGTTTGCTATGGAGTGAAGTTCTGAGTTGAAGCTCAAGATGCGGTTTCCTTACAACTGGGCAGCGTGCAAGCGGGTTGGTGGGGCTGGAGGTGCATGATCACGATGATGGGTCTAATTGCTGATCAGGAAAGGATAGAAGCAGGGGTACGAAAAGCAGTACGGAATGGGGGGCGTTAGCTTCAGGGTGGTATGTTGACGAAAATGGACTTGGGCGCTGCACGTAATACAAGGTCGTTTCTAGCTACACGAGGAGACACAAATGAGCGGAACACAGCCGGCGTTGGTTATAGCTCAGTAATCATCATGATTATGGGTGGTACGGGCGAAGGGGGCATGTGGAAGAACATCATGATGGTTTCAATTAGGTTGCACAGCATCACGCTGGCGGGTGCTGACGAACTTGTGAACATGATGTTCTGTTTAAGGCTCACACTTGAGGTGATGGTAAACGAACAGGGGCTGTGCTGAACGAATTGTTTGACCTAAGCATTTGTCTTCGGGAGACATGCAGAGAGGGATGGCAGTTGCACTACGTGTAGCGACACATGTAAGCTTGCTGAAGACATGTGCGGCTGGTATCTACTGGCCTGGCCATCCAGCGGTAGACGCGTATGCTGTGGGTCGCACGAGTTGACTGTGATCCAGCGGCGCGGCGGGCTGCGCCGAAGAGGACAGCGCAGCCGCCGCCATGGGCGGCGGCTGCTGGATCGATACTGCGTTTGGCGCCTTTTCAGCGGCTGCGCGGAGTGGCGAGCGCCAGCGGCTGAGCGTGTGCGTGGCACGTACGCGCACACGCGTATGCGTACGCGCGCCGCGTGTATGTTAAGTGCGCCGCCGAGCCGACGGCGATCTCGCGGAGGCTTTTCGCCCGACAAGCCTCTTGTGCTCCTTCGCGGCGTGTGAGCGCTCCCGGCTCCCAGCGGCACCGCAGTTCAAGGAGGCGTTTTAGCGTGCCAGCTTGCTGTTTTTTGGCGTTGTCCGCGGGGCAGCTGTTGCGCTTTGACGCCGCCGCTTTTGACGTGGCGTCGCGCTGCTGTACGTTTTTTGTGCTTTTTCGTTTGAGATAAAACTCGAAGATGACGGTGAGGAGGCAGAAGAGCGAGGAGGGCGCTCAGGTTCCGCTGGAGTCTGATCAGCCGAATCTTTTTGGCAGTGCCAACGGCAGCGGCTCGTTGAGTACAACCAATCTAATGGAGTTGGACAAGGCTCTCAACTATGAGATTCGCGTGGTGTCGGGCAACGCAAACCGGGAACTGGCCAAAGAGATTGCAACCCACCTGAAGGTTTGCATGACACAAGCGGTGGTGTCGCGCTTTTCTGACGGCGAAACGCGCGTGGCCATTGAAGATAATGTGAGGGGAAAGGATGTGTTCATTGTTCAACCGACTTCGCCCCCTGTGAATGATCATTTGATGGAGCTGCTGGTGCTCATTGACACTTTGAAACGAGCGTCTGCGAAACGAATCACGGCTGTGATGCCGTACTATGGATACAGTCGTCAGGATCGCAAGCATGCTCCCCGCGTGCCTATCACGGCCCGACTTGTGGCCGACTTGCTTCAGACTGCTGGCGCACATCGTGTGCTGGCGTTTGAGCTGCACGCCGGTCAGATTCAGGGCTTCTTCAACATTCCTGTGGACCACATGTTTGCCGTTCCAGTGTTTGTCAACTACTTGAAGAACTCGGACTTGTTTAATAATAGCTCGGATCACAGTGATATTGTGGTTGTCTCACCGGACGCAGGCGGAATGGAACGTGCTCGGCTGCTGGCAAAGGGACTGGACACGGCTCTGGCTATCATCGACAAGAGACGCTCTGCGCCGAACGTGGCTCATGTGGTGCACGTGATTGGAGAGGTTGAGAATCGACATTGCATCATTGTGGACGACATGGTGGATACGGCCGGCACGCTGACCAAGGCGGCGGATGCGTTGAAGGAGAAGGGGGCAAAGAGTGTTCGCGCATGCTGTATACATGCGCTGCTGTCGGGACCTGCTGTGGAACGCATTCAAAGGTCGTGTATCGAGGAGCTGGTGATCACGAATTCGATTGCGTTGAGCAAGGAGAAGCTGGAGGCGCTGCCGTGCATCACGAGATTGTCGATCGGCACGCTGATGGCGGAGACGATTAGCCGCGTGCACCGCGAGGAATCGGTGTCTACGCTGTTCGGGACGATGTCACACGGGTAGACGACGGCGCGCTTATCGCGTTTCTGTCGCTGTTTTGTTTGTTGTTGTTGTTGATTCTGTCCGACCTGAGTAGACCAGTTTTGTATGCGAGAGAGCGCGATGAGACGACGGCGGTGGCTCCGCCGCGGTTAGGGTTGTCAAGCGGCTGCCTGCGGCTCGGAGCGCGCTCATTGGTGCGTGCGCCATGCATTGGATTTGCAGTCGCCAGTAACGCCGCCGCCGTCCGCGCCCATTGGACGATTTTTGTTTTGCGGTGAATCCCATGTGTGAATTTGATGGGTGCATTGGCGTGCGCCCGTTTGTGCCGCAGATTGTACTTGTAGTCGGCGCGCAGCCTTCCGTGCGGAGAGCATGCGAACGCGCCCCCCATGCCAGTATGCGCTCTCCATTAGACGGCGCCGACATGATCGATCGTCGCTTCCCGCGCGCTTCACGTTTTATCAAAGCCGCTTTGGCAGTCGTTCGCGACGTCGATGAAGAACTAGCAACCCGCCGGAAACCCCCCCTGTGTGCCACGCGTTGTATCGCAGAATGAATCCCCGTCGTGCTTCTCACAGCGTGCCGTGCTTCTCGGTGGCTGTGCCGCTTGTGCGCGCCCCGCACACTCTGGTGCACGGCCGCAACCAGTTGCGCTACACGCTCATGTGCGTTCCCACACCGTCGCCGCGTCTGCGCAACTTTCTACAGAGCGCCTCTGAAGGAAACCCTCTTCAATCGCTTGAGAGAGCCGATAAGCTTTACGAGCGAATGAAGAGCAGTTCCTCCTCCTACACGCCTCCGCCTATCGTCCACACGGAGGACCGGAGCCTAATTGAACGCAGCGATAACGTCATGTACGACGTCATTGTCGCCGGTGGAACGCTCGGAATTCTTCACGCTGTAGCGCTTGCGAGGCGTGGATGGCGCGTGGCTGTTGTGGAGCGTGGTCCGCTCGTCGGCCGTGCGCAAGAGTGGAATACGTCGCGCGATGAGATGAATGCGCTCGTCAACGAGGGCGTTCTCAGTCGCGAACAATTGGAACGTGTGATTGTCACAGAAGTGGAGCAGCCGGGTCGCATAGACTTTGCTACTCGCTCGCATCGTGGCAAGCCCGTTCGAGTCCCGAATGTACTCAATATTGGTGTGGCCCCTGATGTGCTTATTCGCCTTGCTAGAGAAACTTTTGAACAGCTTGGTGGTGTTGTGTATGAGTTTGCTAGTGTTAAGAGCGTTGTTGTTGGTAATGATGCGGCTCTTGTAACGCTTTGCAAACAGCGTCCTCAAGGAGTGAAAGGCGCGCTTGGGGCGGGCGGAACAGGAGTGCCTGGAACTGATTCCGATGAAGTTGTCACCTTGAGTTCAAGACTACTGATTGACGCGATGGGTTCTTTTTCTCCCATTGCTCAACAGTCTAGGAATGGAAGGAAACCTGACGGCATTTGCGTCGTGGTTGGAAGTTGTATGAGTGGTCCGTGGAGTGAAAAGGATTCTCTGGATTTGATCTACTCCTCTCAGCCCATTAATCAACGGAGAAGTACACAATACTTTTGGGAAGCCTTCCCCGTGCAGCGAGAAGCTGATACTCGCACAACATACATGTTCGCGTACGGGCCTTGTGATGAGCGGCGCCATAGTCTTACGGAAGCGCTTGAAGATTACTTGCAGGAGCTTCCCAGGTATCAGGGAATTGATGTGAACGACATGAAAGTGAAGCGAGTTCTATTCGGCTCTTTTCCATCCTATTACAAGAGCAGTCCTGCTGAAGTCAAGTGGAATCGAATCATTCCTGTTGGTGATGCTGCGGGACTACAGTCTCCCATTAGCTTTGGCGGATTTGGATGTTGTCTGAGACACCTTACTCGTATCACGAAGGCGCTTGATGACGCCCTTCAGCTCCAAGATGACTCTTTACTATCTCGTAATAATCTGCAAAACGTCTTGTGGTACTCGCCGTCCCTATCAGTAACCGGACTGTTCAACCGCGCCATGTCAGTGCAGCCGGGTCAGAAAACAGCTGGACCGTTACTTGATGAGTATGGTATCAATGAAGTGTTGTGGTCAAACATGAAAGCCATGGAATTTCTCGGTGAAAAAGTGCAACTTCCGTTCCTCCGCGATGTTGTCGGAGCAAGAGCTTTGTTGAATACAATCTTAGTTATGTCGATTAGAAGACCGGACTTGGCCTTCAACGTCGTGTTCTTCTTAGGATTGAAAGAGTTGGTGGGATGGAGTCGTCATTTCTTCGCGCTTCTTGGCTACGCAGCTGTTTTCCCGATCTTGCAACTGGTTCAACGTGCATCTAGGAAAACAAACTTACTTGATGTCAAGCAGCAGTTCTGGCTTGATCGCGCGGTAGATGGAGTGAAGTATGGTAGTGGAGCAGATTATGAGCAAGAATCATAATTGGGGTTAATCATATGCGTCATGGGCCCTGTGCAATTATTTTCTGAACTAAGGCATGAAGTTGCTAACCCCAGGTCTCTAGTGAGGCACCTTGAAGTCTTTCAATCACCCGTCGTATATTTCATCGAAGATTGTACAAAAAACTCTTAACTAACGGGTTCTGAACGAGTGTACCTTGCGGAAATGGTGGTTTGATACGCGACACTCGAGATAACAGTGTACTTGCGCGGCTTCGTAACTCGTCCCTTACCCCTTGAGAGAATCCTCCTTGCTCCTCGTACACAAGAGTATGTGTGATTAGCAGGTTCATTCCGTTCTCCACTAGACTCATTAAATGCTCTCGTCGTTCACCTTCTGCTCTCGACCGAAGCTCGTTGCACGCATAGCTTAAAATACTCATCAGCACACCAATTCCTGGCGGATCCTCGTGTGCTGTCATGTTTGCACGGAAAAACATGGTATCCAACGCCGTTGAGAACTTCCTTAAGGCACACACAGCAAAAGACAACGCTCTTAGCAAAGATCGAGATGCTTCTTCACCAAACAACAAGTCACCTTTCGTTATCAGTCCCGGGTCGTTCATACACCAACGCGACTGGGGGGATAAATTCACCTCAGGGTCGGGAGATAGAGAACGCCGAGGGGTAGATGAAACAGGCGAAGGTGGGTAAAGGCTCTGGCCCACGCGAAATCCACCTAGGGCCTCCCTCACGGCCTGAGAGGGAGATCTTCTTGGAGGCGTGCGCTTACCTCCATAACTTGGCAGAGGGCTCGATGGCGTGCTTGCGCTCCCATAAAGGACCTCTGTCCGTGATGGTACATAATCCTTATCTACACGTAGGAGGTGGCTACGATCTTTCTCTCGTTTGGTGACAGGACGCACCCATCGTTCCACAGGTTGTGCACGAAGAAGCCGAATCACCCGGCTCACAAAATGAGACAGAGCGCTTAAAACTTCTTCGGCTAAGTCCGGAAGCTTATCTTCCAGCTCAACAGCGAAACTGGAAATTTTCATTAGCGTCATTGATGCCAGTTCTGCTTCTTCGATTCTCGCAATTGTCAAATGTCTTGGTGAACCGCGAGATCCATATCCGACGCTTCCAGAGCTTCCCGCGCGAAGAGCTACCTCCCTCGGCCAATCTCCGTTTAAATCTAGCGAATCTTGGGTTATTCTAGGAAGGTTGGTAGAGCAAAATTCCAGGACATCCTTTGACAAGCTTTCCTTGTCCAACATATGCGCTTCAACCTCTTCTTCTGTTGGTATGACTATACTTGCCAGATGAAGAGATGAGCACCATATCTGATGCATAGCATCTCGGGATTCTCCCCGTGCGTCGTAAGTGAGGATGGCACCCGAACCGGGAGGTAAGAAGGATTGGATGCTACCCCGACATATCTGCCTTAATGCGAAAGAATTGCCACGAAGATTAACCGATGTTCGAGACAAGAATTGAGCTCGTGCGACGATCAGCAACAAGTTAGCCGTGGCCTCGCAACATGCATCTCGATCACCCTTATGAGGAGATTGTTCTAATGCAGATATGGACGAGAAAATCAGGGAGAGAGTATCATCATCGAAGAAGCTCGAAATCAATTCTGTATCCCGCTTCTCACCATTCTCTATTACGGAGGACAAGGCGACCGCAACAGCAGCGTTAACTTTTGCAACACCCCGGCAATTCTCCAAAGCCAATAAGGCAGTGGAGTACAGCGTTCGACTATCCACTGACTCACTAAAGGCGGTACCCTTCAGAAGTCTACAAGCACTCAAAGTGAGCCATGCGACCACGTCAATTTTTGCCTCATAGCCTCTATCTCTCTCCCCTTTCATGCTACGAAGCATCGTAGATACAAAACTGCAAATCTGGCCAACCGGAGACAAGCCACATTCCCGAGATCTATCACTTGGGGGACTCGAAAAAGTGATCTTCGTCAATACTGGCACTGTCATCTCATCTTTTGTTAGACGAGCAGACAGCGACATCATAAGCTTTGAAAAGTCTGATGCGATTGCTAATGTGTGAGAAGAAGTTGTCGGGCGCGGCGACAAACACACCAATGATCGAGAAAGAAATCGACATAGCTTTCCGCTGAACTGGGGACTAGTATATGTCAGTTGACCTGAATTTCCTGGAGCTTGACCACTAGATGATGAATCGGCTTGTAAGGCAGCGACGGATGTGGCGCAAAAAGACGACGTCACTTCCACTTGAACATCCCTCCGAGCCAGAACAATATTCAAGCGGATCACGCGAATCAGGAGTTCAAATGCGTATTGCTGCGGCACATCAAATATATGTAAGAACCGCCGAACCTTATGAACGTCAAAGGCATATTCCGCTCCATATCGCATCTGAGTATCTCCTTTCCGTTCGCACTGATGAAGCAAATTCGAACCGTGAACAGCACTATCGCTGAGACCAACCAGCCTGGAGAAGTCTCGAACTATACCCTGAATCCCTGTTTCATCTGAAATTATACGGTCTTTAGTTCTCCGCTTCTTTGGAGAACCTTCTTGAGTTGCGAATGTCTGCATACTCCTGAGCTCTTTGTGTGGTTGACCTGTGAAAGAACCGTAAACATCCAGAAGAACATGCATCCAACGTTCCGTGAAAACAGAGGAAAACAATGATAAAGATTCCCTAATATCCCTTCCTTTGTCCTGGTTTGTTTTTTCGTTCATGATACTGGACTGCCTCATAGACTTTTCGGTAATGTCACCACAGAAGAGAAGTAACACATCTGAAGCAATGGACTTCCAGATTGATGCAACGTCGACAGACATTCGAAGCTCACGTAGCACAATATCAATCTCAGCAGGGTTAGACTTCAGCTTATTATTCGCCTTCTCAATTTCTGCATTGTCGAGAAGGTTGTACGGAACTGACACAGCTTCTGCTAAATCCAAGCCTTCTGCAGGTCTCGAACGAGAGCCGCTGCACTTCAACATGTTGGATAACAACTTCCAGACTCCAAGCTGGTCCCAGCAATTTTGGAACCAATTGCTGTAGTGTGATTCTCTCCCGACTCGCAGAAACCGTACACATGCTGCCATGCATAGCGACACGTGACCGAGAACTAATGCTGGATGCAGCTCTTCATCAACGTCCGGTAGTCGATTTTCTCTCATGGAAGTCACGAACTCCTCTTGACATTTTGAAAGGCATTTGATCACGGCCCGGAAAATCTCAAATGGCTCATCTTCCTCTGAGAGTTTGACGGCGTCATTTTGATTCTTTACGGCTGAGGAACCCCCTTTGGTATCTTTCCTCTGGGACACGTTCTTTTGACTTGGGGTATCTGTCACAGTGCTGTTCGGAACATTGAAACGGACAGAACGCCTCCTTTGAGATTTTTGCGTAGAGGAATCATCTCTCCTACGAGGTCCCATTAGTGACCTCGCAGCCGCACGTTGTCCACTGGAGAGAACGTGCATTAACATTTCAATCGTGGCTACGGACCTTTCCTCCTGAATACGTCGAGCAAACCCCCTACAAACAGTATCTCCACCACCACGCCAAAAACCAAGTGCCGATATGTGCCGACTTGGCCATGGAACTTGAATTGTAGACCCGTTTCTCTGAATATGCCTTAGACAAGAAAACTGTAGCGAAAGGCATCTCGCACTCATGTCCGCGATCCACGAGGGCCAGCCAGAAACGTATTGATCATCTGCAGTTTCTGCACCACTAGTTAAGCTCAAGAGCCTATCCCTGTCGATAGTGTTAAACAGGTGCTTGAACTGAGATCGCTCCCATCTCTTGTAGAACTCTGCAGAAGACAGAATGCCAACGTTCCCAGAAGCAATCATGGTCATCGCGTAGGTTACCTCAGGGCTCAATAGCACCCTTTCTAGTAGGGTAGGGGCATCATCTTCCAAGAAACTTCCAGGTTTCGAGGTTTTATCTCTCTTAGCTTGTAATGATGCATTCCGTAACTGAAGTGCTTCAACGCAGGCCGCAAGCCCTGCCCACAATGCAGGGAACAAAAAGGTATCTGCCTCTTCCAAAATCTTGAGCTTGTAGCAGCTGGTTACAACTTCTCCAAAAACAGCGCACACCGTTGACTCCCTCAGCAACAAATCCGGACTGCAAGAAAAGAACTGCAAACTACATGCGGGTAGAAGCCAGTGAAGTTCGGCTGGTTGCCGCAGTGTGGATTCGTATCTTGGTGTGGTCAACCATAAAGGAAGCGCGGTTGAAGCAAGAAAATCGTGAATCTTCTTCTGGCTTGCTCGAAAACGCTCAAGAAATTCCCATGCTGCTCTCTGAATCGGAGATTGTGACGCAGTTCGCAAAACGTCCATTATGCGTTCTGATGGAGATCCAGTTGCCGACCATGCGTCAGTAACTCGAGAAATAGCTGCAAGCGCAGGGAATGCACCCTCACTAAGTGTTGCTATAGCCGTACGTAGGGGCATGCCTCTTTCCGTAGATTCGAGATGCTCCAAAGCAATCACAGCACATTCTCGCGATCCAATAGCGATTGATGCTAAGCATGATGCGGAAGCCGTGAGCAGCACCTCGTGTCGTACTTTAGATAGCCACGAGTTCAGTACTCTTTCTGAAGGGTCAGCAAGTTCCCGGAAGATTTTGGCTATCAAGCTAGTGAGCTGTAGGTCTCTTGTTATGTGACCATGAAGCATTGGTGAAGCCTTCCTACAGAGTCTATCAATAAGCATCATACTTGCCAAACCCGACGAAACCAGCTCATCGACTACAGTCTCATCTGAACTCAAACTTACATCATCGTCTACTAATATTCTCCGAAGCATGTCAATAATGTACAACACTGCATCAAGACCATTGAATGGACATAACCAAGTTATGATAGAATGCGCCATGCTTCCAATACCAAGAGAACCACGGGGAAGAACTGATCGATACCTATGCGCCGGAAGATCCTCTGAACATTGAACAAAAACAATATCACCCTCACTCGGTTGAACCATGGAAAACGTTGATGCGACCCGATTGATTTCAGCGCCGCGTTGTTCTGCAAGAGACTGCCATATGTGCTCCGGTTCTTCGTCAATCACAATGAGTGTGTTTCGATAACCATCTGACACTTCAGTCACTGTTTCCAAACAGTTTTCAAGATAAAATGTTGCATGAGCAGCACTCTTCTTATCATTGACAAGCACGGACAACAACTTGATAAGAGGTGTATATGATAATGGAAAAATCCCAGAGGCGAGGTGAAGTAACACATTGATCCCTTTGAGCTCGAACCCTAGCTCCATATTCTGCCATAGGGTATGAGCCACTGTGACACATGTGCTCTCTCCACTCCGGATGAGAACAGCCGCTGACAATTCAACAATCTCTAAAACTTGTGAGGATGTAAAGTTAGACGGAGGAAACATTGTTAGAAACGCTGCAATATCATCCCAATAACATCTAAACAGGTAACTCTCCAAAGATTCACAGATGCCCATGTCCCTTTTAGAGATATCCTGAAGTGTGCGGAAAACATTTGCACTTAGACCATATGCCATATGTGCAACACCGTTTGGGTGCATCTGCGCCCCGGAAGAGCTCTTCCTTCTGACGTACGATGAAAAAAACTGAACCCGTGATGACCAAGAAAAACAGAGAAGGACGTTTTCTGCGAAAGGGGAAACATGGAGCGAGCCATACTGCTTGTTTAACGCTTCTAAGTCCTCATGAGCTTTCTTGGACAAAACAATTGTATGCTCCCCGTCTTCTACCATGGCATCATCACTTGGATCCTCTGGGTATGTTACAGATGATAGATCATTTGACCAATTAAGAGCTGCAGCAAACAAAATTGTGCCTTCCTGACCATCGATGATGGAGTTCGAAAGCGAAGGAGCTTCCTGAGAATGACTCAACGGGTCTTTTCGCGCTTGAACGATCTCTGTCAACTTGGAAAGTATTTTTTCCTTCGATTGTGGATCAAGTCCCACCACGACAGAAAACGCAAATAAAGATTCTAGAACCCACCAATGCTCCACGACTTCGATGGTACGTGCGGCTGACGCGTTTTGATTCTTTTGGGCGTCGAGCACAGCGATAACGCTTCCGATGATAATGTTTTGAATGTTGCCTTTGTTGTTCAAAACAAATTCTGAGAACTGCTCGCAGCACACATGACCCTCCTCCTTTTGCGATAGGATAAGAATCGTCGTAAGGGCAGAAAACGCGGCTCTCTTCTGCTTCTTCCAGAACTGCTCGAGAGCTTGGATCGCAGCACTAGATTTCAAATCAGTGCGATAGCGAAGAATATCCGTGACATCATCGACTTCAGCATAAGCAAGATAATCGCGCAGCAGCAAGGCAGCATCATACTGGCTCAATGACAGCTCTTTTTGAATAGACGGGATGAAATCAAGCTCCGCATCTGTTGGCCTTGGAAATTCCAAAGTCTCAGCTGCATTTTTGCGATATCGAACGTAGTCAAGATCAGCATTTTCCCCAAGTTGTTGAATGTTAACGGCGCGAAGCAAGTCCTCTACGTGATCTTCCAGAATCGACTTTAGCTCTGTGCGATTCAATCTTGCGGAACGTAGTCGGGCGCAAAGAGAAATAAAAGAGAAGCTTGCTGCGTGTTCTCGTCTCATTTCTGTTCCAGATTGATGGCCAGAAAGATTATTTCGCCGCGGTAAAGAGACGGATAACAAGCTGTTCACGATTGCGCAATAATAACGATGCTCAGGCGCGCAGACAGGTTCATGTGAGTGTTAGAAAAAAGCCCATGAGCAAGAGTCACAGAATCGTACCCTGGTGTGGCTCTCTGCAGGGTATTGAGCGAACACGAAGGACGGATAACGATTTTACCTTGATTCGAACCAAACGCTTCGATATGAATATGCCTACTTCGTGACGCATGATCCAGGGCGCACACAAGAAGATCTTTGAATTTAATTTGAACTCTCGGTTTTTTTGAAAACTAACAATGATCAGAGGATCAGTAGCCCATGGTAGCCCTTGCCTAATGGATGGGCCGTGCTCAGCCGCACAGGGTTCTTCATCTGAACTTCATCTGCTCTCGATCTCCGTCGCAGAGTTCGAATGCGCACTCAATCTCCACGCCAATACCTCTGTACAAGCAACTTGAAAGAGTCGAAGCACCCGTTCCTTCGAATCTGTTGAGACTAAATTCTTCCTTTACGTGCGTCTGAGCTAACGCTTGATCTACAACAACATCAGTCTGCAGTATTTGGCCTCCGCTTCTACCCCTGCCATCACAATGAATTCCGCATTCGTCAACGCACTCCCGCTACCCACATCTTCTGCCAAGGCGCTTTCAACTTGTCCTCTGTCACAACCCCAATCAGTGGAAGCACCAATCATGCCCACAGTGGCCCCCATGACCATGCGCTGTCGAAGAGATCTTAAGAAGGAGAAAAGCCTTCGTAATTTGGAATTCGCCCGTGCTCACCGCAAGAAAGTTTTCCGTCGTGTGAATCGCCGTGCTGTGCAACAGGCGGAGCAAAACGAAGATACAGCCTTCTTATCATCCGTGTTTTCGACCATTCGCTTTGGCTCTTCAGCAGAACAGGAAACCCAACCGAAGAAATAGTAATTCTAATCCCAGCTCTTCGGCTTGCGAAGTAAAAACCCAACCTGTCTTGATCTTTATACCACGGCTCGTTATGTTTCACTGCGGCCAAACGTTTGAATCGTTTACTTCTTCGCTCGTTCAGAGCTACTGGCCCGAGCCATTTCCGTTTCTATGTCGTGCAAAAACATCTGCAATTCGCGTGCCGTAACAAAAACTGAATGTCCTGAAACTCGACGATGAACCTCCCCAGCGTCTTGACCTTTTTCAACCCGAGGCACAAGCCCCTCTAGAATCCCAAAGCACCTATCTGGGCTGTCCTTTGAAACCACAGGTCCGCCGCACATCCCCATTTCGCTTTCAATCTCTCCAGTGTCCACGAAAACTCGAGATTTCATGACTTCTGATACCTTGCCATCCATCGTTGCCTCAACAACTGCTTCTGTTCCAGACCCGCTCTCCCCAAGCAATCGGAAGCCCCCTATTGTCACTTCTGCACCAACCTGAGGTTCAGCATCATCGATCTTCAATATAGAGATATTCTGACTTCTGATGAGTTTCTCTGACGTCTCATCAAGTGCAAACGCGGCCACATCTAGAGCGGAATGTCTAAACCCTGACGCTAGCGGCAGGTTGCAAATAGTCGATTTCACTTTCTTCCCATCTTTGCTTCTTGTTTCAATCAAACTTCTGCAGTTCCCATCTTGCACATGACGCAACCACTCGTGTGGAAAGTAGTTCTCGTATCTATGCGGAGCAGCAACATGTGCAGAAGTAAGCGCAAACACCATTCCCGTAGTTGGCCCACACGCAAAAAAAGTCGATCCTCTCGCCAGTAGGTCGAAGTCCTTCTACACTTTGTTGCACAGGGTGTAGAAACAAATGATTCTCTGAATAGTTAGTTGGATAATGACGCAGTGCAGCAATGTAGAAAAACAAACTGTGAACTGACCATTCCTTCTTCTGGGATCTTGAACCATGACGAATGTGCCGCGGCGACACTGGAAAGCGAACGCGAACTGGAGTGCGCATAGATTCTCGGACCGACTCGACTGAAAAGGTGCATGCTTTGGCCCAGTATTCGGAAGATGTTTGGTCTTGAGTTTTTTACAATGATGATCCACGACTGGTATCAAGTTGATACTATCAACGCATTTACGGCCGATCAGTGGAGACCGAGTTTTGTCCAACACACAAGTATCCTACCATGTCTAGCTCATGAAGACAATTTGAATAACACGATAATTTAACAATAGCAAGAAGGACGCCCAGATTCACCACTGTGACCACATCATGATGATCATGATGCCCACCATCCTCAACTGCTCTTTCCAAAAGCCAGTGTGCAGGCGCGAAATCCATCCTAGGTTCAACAATTCTGGAACACGTCCAAGCTCCTAGATTGCCCTTTTGTGCAGATGCTCTGCAGACGTAGCATCCACTACCACCCCATCCGTGCCATAACAAGAAGCAGACCTAAATCCATCCTTACATTCGCACGCCCACATCCTGAATGCTCAACGTGAACCGTAGGGTTCCTACATACACAAAACACTATAGTGACGACTCTCTGCTGCCATCGGCGCTTAAGGACGGTTCTTGCGTCGCCTTTGACGTGAGCTCTTTGACCTTGAATGACATTTGCTCCAAATGCCTCTTAAGCCCCAAATGTGAAGGATTAGGGCTGGTTTCCTTCGGCTTTTCCATGAATGGGATTACATCAACACTACGAGTTCCACCAAGTTCTCCAACCTGATTGAAGAAAGCCTTGGTTTTTTTGCCGAGCGGATTATCTTCAGTGCAGCGATCTACGAGACTTGAAATGAGCGTGTTAAAAATCTGGGGTTGCTTGTTGACAATGCCAGCCTTTTTTAGTACCTTCAAGCACCGTATTGCTTTGTCAATGTTCCTCTGCTCACGAATCAAGCGCTTGATGACACTGACCATAGAATTCGATGCGAACCGAAACAGTCCCCTTTTCAGTAAAGTTGCAAAGTCCGATTCTGGATGCTCCTCACTGACATCCTCCACCCCCTCGTCTGTTATATGAGAGGCAACTTGATCCATTTCTTGCAGACTTTCACGATTGTAGTCAACTTCCAAGCCGTCTTGATGCTCTTCATCCTCCTCGTCTCTTTCTGGCTGCTCCGTTTCATTTCTAGGAAGGTACTCGCGAAGTACTGTGTCATCTCCAGCGACCGCCTGATGGACTGGCTTGAACTTCTTCGTTTTAGGTGGTACGGGTGTCAACGGCAGAACTTTGCTCAACTCGTCCAAATTCTTTTCAAATTGCTCCTTGTTAGACTTCTTGAGAAAATGCATCGGGTCCATTAAGTCGCGATGCCATTTCGCAAGAGGCGGCCAATCGGTTCCTTCTGGTCCAGCCAGGGCTCTATGAATAATGCATGTATGAAACCAATCCAAATTCGGGTTGCCAAGCTCCGGGGGCCATATTGGTTCGTCTTCGTCGTCAGAGTCATCCATTTCGTCGTCATCGACATCAACTAACGCACTTGAAATGAAGCTGTCCATGGTATCAACGGCCTCCTTCTGAATATCCTTGTATACGTCATCAAGACTGGCGAACGGAAAGTAGCGAATGTCTTCCTTCATAGGTATGTTGACGATGAACAGAAAACACCTCTCTAGCGTCGAAGTGTCGTTGTTGACCTCGATTCTTGGCCAGAGATACGCCAGAGTTGGAGCGCCTCTCTCCGACACTACAGACCTCGCAAGTATGCCCATTCCCTCGGCAGCCAGCGCGAGAACAAGGCTTTGCATGAGGCGTTCCGCCGGTTCGCAGCCTAGCATAGGAAGGACGACATCTACAGGGGAAAGGAAGAGCTTGTCCGGAACCGAATGTTGTGGAACAAATCCAATGACATCAAGACCCCTCTCAAGCTGAATATGCCATGCATACTTGTCGATCTGGTTACTCTCTGGAACGAGCTCAGGCCCATAGGGATATGCATTTATTATGTCAGGCTGCTCTAACGGCGCATCGTCCTTTGCCGAAGCCACCCTCTGGGTCTCCGTGAGCACCGGGACTGGTTCATTGTTAAGCTTTGACGTGCTCCAAGAAAGCTTCTTGCCGCCTGGGTGCTTTGCTGGATAGATGTGCGAGTAGCGCTTGACTGGAATCTTAACGGTGTCTGCTATGTTGAGCACTCCGCGGAACTTGGCTACGGCTCTCTTAATCTTTGGGGTGCGTGCATCAAGCAGTGGTAGCGCTTCCTGATACGTATACAGGTCGCCATTGGTGACTTTGGTAATGAGGAACAGAAAGGCCACCTCATTGCTCTTGCAACGGTCGATTACCTGCTGAACTGGAACGGAATCGTCGATGGTGCTAAAATGGTCTTCTAGGTCGGTGATGAGTTGGGCATACTTTGGGGAACAGTGGTAAATTACATCCACTTTGATGGCTTCCTCTTTGAACGCGATGCATTGCTGCTGAAAATCGAGAATATCGTCCGGCTCGAGGCGACGGTACACGCAGCGGCCGGCGGTAAGCAGGATGATGCGGTTGTTCCTTGCGCGCTTCGCGGCCGTAAGGGAAAGGTAGTAGCCGCAGACGTCCAGGATGTTCAAGAGATTACTCGTGTTGGTGCCCGGCTGAGAGTCGGCCAGCGCCTTGACAGCCAGCAGGCTGCGCGTGGCCGGGGGGATGACAACGTGGATGCCGTCGTAGCCGGCGCCCTTCTGTTCGTTGAGCGCGTTTCTGGTGACGTCAGAGCCCGAACGGACGACGGATATGAGGTCGTCCTTGGAAACGTTGTAGACGAGACGGGTGGTGGCGAGGCGTGATGCGGCGGCGCGGAGCTGGTGGAACACGTCGGCGGACGGCGCGCGTGTATCCAGCGCGACGACCAGCGCCTCCGCGTCACGCCGCGCGGCGACGCGCGGCTCGCGCCGCGCGGGCACGCGCAGCGGCGCGTTCATGCCGAGCATCCAGCGGGACGGCGGCGTCGGCGGCGCGCGTCGGCGGCGTCGACGGCGTCGGCGGCGTCTGCGGCGCGCGGCGGCGGCGCGGCGGGAGCGGACGCGCGCAGCGGCTCTCGCGACTGCGACGACGCATGACGTGCACGCCGTGCGCGCGCGGATTGAGAGAAACGCGCCGCGGCGCGGCCGGCGCGCACGGCTGTGCGCGTGGCCACGTGCGGGCGCTGCACGTTGGCGAACCGCGGCGGCTATATTTAGCGCTGTAAGCGCGGCGCGCGCGGCACGCAATTCAGGGCACGGCCAACGGCGCGGCGGCGCGCGCGCTGTAAGGCGGCGCGGCACATGTCGGCGACACGTTCGACGGTCGACGTGTCGCCTAACGACATCACGCGGCTCTTGTCGCTGGCGGCGCGCGGCGCGCAGCGCGCGCGCGCTACTAAAAGCGCGCGCCGTCGCGCGCCGCCGCAGCACCCGGCCCTCCCCCCCCCTCCCCCCGCGCGCCCCGCGCGCCCCGCGCGCCATGACATCCACGCCGCCCGCAAAGAGCGCCATCTGCCGCGACTGCGCGGCGCCCATCGACGGCTCGTACGGCTCTGGCCGCTTTTGCGGCATGTCGTGCGCCAAGCGCTTCGCCGCCAGGGAGTGCCACCGGCGACGACGCTGCCTGCACTACCGCTTCAATTCGCCGTCGTGCTCAGACCCCGCGTGCGAGGCGTGCTTCCCGTTTTCCGCCGCGCCGCGCGTCGCCATCGCCGCGCTGCTCAACCCCGCCGACGACTTGGAGCACAGCGACGACGCGCGCGAGCCCGCGCTGCAGCCGCGGCGCGCCGCGCCGTGCGACGTGGCGCCCGGCCCGCTGCGCGCCGACGTCGTGCGCGCCGCCGACGGCGCGCCGCAGCCCGCGCCGCCCCCGCCGCTGCCGTCCGCGTCGGCGCGGCTGTGAGCGCGCGCTGCTTGTGCGTGCTTTTGTGATTGCGAGCTGTGGGTGGGTTGTTGCGTAGAGGCTCTTTTCTGTAGATGTGCATACTGTAGCGTGTATAAATCAAACATACAAAAATAACGGCCGACCCAAAAAAAACGTTTCGTCTGCTGAGCGTCGTCGACGTGCGCCGCCGCTTCCAGTCACTTTGCTGCCGCCAAAAATGGCCCGCTCCAGCAGCCGCGTGGTGCCCCCCCCCCCCCCCCCACCCCCCACCCGCGCCGCGCCTCGCGCCGCGCCTCACCCGCGCCGCTCCCCCCATTTGTATTTTCCCTATGACGCCCACGCCAACTCCGCCAACGCGCGCGCCGCTCCCGCCTACAGCTCCAGCAGCGCATACTGCAGCGCCGTGAAGCAATGGCCCCTCGCCACCAGATCCACTCCACCCAGCCGGCACCCCCACTCCGCCAGCACCAGCCGGAAGCACCGCTCCACCTCCAGCGGCCGCGTCACGCCCACGAACGGGAAGAAGAAGTTGCCAAACTCCACCGCGTTCGGGTTGAAGAAGTTTCCAAGCCCCGCCTCCACCAGCTCCGCCAGCTCCGCGCTGTCCGTGAACGACACCTGCGATCTCACCGCCGCGTCGATCACAAACTCGGTGTACTTTAGATTCTCCGACACCTCCGTCCGGTTGGCCACCCCAATGTGCCCCGGCACCAGCGACTCAAAGTCTAGCTCCAGCAGCGCCTTTTGGTTTCGAACGTACAGTCCGAGGTCGTTGGTGACTGCAAAGTTGAACGGCGGTGCAAACCGCGGGAACACCACGTCCACGTACATCACCACCCCGGCTCCATCTCGTGATTTTGGAATGTAGATTCGCAAATCACTGCTTGTATGACCGCCCACAACCTCCAATCTCACCGTCAGTGAGCGACTTAGCCTCAGAGTTCTTCCCCTCTTTCCAATCCTCACATTCGGCATCACCGAACGATTTGTCACGGACCGCTGAATGATATCGAATGTTTCCACGGTTCCCCACACCAGAAGCTTTGCCCCGGCGTACCGTTCTTCTAAGAAGCTCACCAACACACGAGATGTTCCGATATGATCAAAGTGAGAATGTGAATATATCAAGTCGATGCGATATGGCACCGTTCCATTCAACACCTGTGGAATGGCATCTGTCAGTCTTGTCGTATTCACTGTAGGGCCCTGTGGCTGTGGAGAGTCAATGATTACCAGACGACGTCTTGCCGTGAGCAGCATAGAGTTGTACGATCCTTCCGTATACATCCAAACTCCTTTGCGCAACAGAGTCAATTCAAAGCCCCCGCTTGAGTCGAATACCGTCGCGCTGCTAGGCAAAATGGGCACCGTTGAACAGGTTTCATTGTCGGGTGCATTGAGAATGCATTGCACGGCTTCGAGACATTCGTCGGAGAACCGAGCACTGGGGCTCAACTCGGGGGGAAGGGCGCCCCTTGCGGTTGAATAGATTATCGACAGAACGAACAGAGACGCAAGTATTGTACATGCCTTCATCACTCCTTTCCCCTGAGTTCAAGTGCGAGAAGAATATGAGCTTGATGGCGGGCGAGAATGCAAACTGCAGCAGGTGCTACCGCTTGGGTGCTCCGCAGTCATCGAGAACAATGCTTGACTCACGGTATTTATACCAGTGCCGGTCTGCCGCAGGCGGAGAACCAGTCCCTGGTCCCCACGCCCCATTGATGGTGGTCATTTCTTCTGGGCTGCGATACGCGTCACAATCATCTTGGTATTACTACGCAATGCGGGTATCGAGCGATGGCACCAGCGTCACAGAGTACGGGAAGAGGTGTTAGGTGCAGGATTGGTAAACAATAGTGCGATGCAAGACGGTGCCATGGCAGGAAGAACGACCGAGGTCAACCTGTGTCTCAGTTGTGGTGTACGTACGACGTGTATGTAGATCTATACAGTAAGATTCCTACAGCTACAGTTTAATGTTCCTGTGGGTTTTGTCTGAGGTCCATTGTTAATGTGCCAGTTGTCATATTCGACGAATGATATAGCAGATCCCTTTGGGATCTGCAAACGCGTTCAATGCGCGCGAAGTTCGATTCACGAAGTTCATACTGTCCTGGCTAAAGCTTCGGCTACAAGATGGCGGAACTGATCGTGATTGACGAACGATTCCACGATGTTCTTGTCATGTACTGAGATATGGAAACAGAGTGAGTCTGTCTTCTAGGTGTTTGAGTTTCATGCTTCTTACTCGTCGTCATTCTCTTCTCTGGTCTATATCTCGAGTTGGAACCGGCTCCAGCCATGCTCTCAACACTACATATACCATTGGTACACCTCCCCTCAGGTTTGAACGAAAGGGTTCTGACGTGTTGCAAAAATGCCCTTGCCACTTGTATCTCTTGCAAATCTCTTTAACATTACATCATGAAGGTTAGAAGAGCAGCCATACTACTACATTTGCATAAGAGTAGGTCCACTACGCAAGCTTCCATTAGGAACTAACATCATGTTGATAATCACCCTAACATTCATCCCAGGCGTGAATACAAGGCACCGGGTGCATTCACGCATGGGATCCAAGTGTGCATTCACGCATACATGCGTCGACAACGCCAATTTTTCATGTCAAGATTGCCCAATAAGCACTCACCGAGGTGCATGTCGACAACGCCAATTTTTCATGTCATGATTGCCGAATAGGCACCCACCGAGGTGAATGCCCGAAATGCTGGTTTGCTTCGGGAAAACAGAAGAAATTCAATTGTGAAGATTGGTTGTGACAGCATCTTCCTTGAGGAAGAATACGGTACTTTATGCTGCACTATTTTCTTGAACACCATTGATCACTTCTACTGAAACCAGTACCAAACGTACCGACAAGAACAGAAAAAGTGGGTGACTATCAGTCCCAAGCCAATTTAATTTCACCGGTTGGATACTGAAAGTGTAGCACGTAGTAGAAAGAAAGACGGTGATCATCTCGTGCTATGCGGGACCTCTTCACACTATCTTTTATCTTTATAAACATGTCTCTTACGCTTAGCTTTGAGCGTTGTAACAATCCAGGAATGTTCTTGATTATGATCTAGAGAAAGGCGGTCATTTTGCTCACGAATGAAACAGAGATCATCATATCGCGAGCGACTTGGAGTTTGCAAAAGGTACTGGGTTAGAACCAGAGCGGGAACGGTGTTCGAGAGGAAAGCCGCCCGACGCCGGGGTGAGGACTCCTGCTTTCGGCGGTTGTCGCGCGTGTTACTGTTGTCGTGGTCCAATTCGTTCATTCGTTCACCTATTTCGCGGCGCGATATGCAGTATATTTTGCGTTACCGATGGAACCTTGTCTTAAATCTACAGTTCCTGGGGGCTTCACTATTTCTGCTGCGTAGTCTATGGATTTTATTTCGCAGACTGTATCGGGTGCGTCAATATGAAGGGTCTGCAGGACCTGTATACTTCGCGCCAAAGCTGGAAATGTGGGCTGAAGGGATAATACATGAGGAGCAAAGAAAAGGAGAAAACAAAACCTGAAGGAATGATGATGCGAACAGTGAAACCTTCCACGAGTCCGTGCACCTCCCAAATGAGAAGCGCGTGCATGAATAGGAAATACATTGATAGCCACTCAGGTAAGCATGAGCTCATTCAAAACCTTAACCAGCAAACGTTCCTATCCCGACGAGTCTGATCGCAGCTGTTCCAGAGGCAAACCTGGAAAGGGCAGATCCCGCTCTTCTAAGAGAGCATCCAAGTCCTCTGCGAGAATATCCCTTGGAATTCTTCCTACTAGATTTCCTTTCACGGTTCCATCCCGCGAGATCATAGAAAACTGCGGAATACCGTCAACGCTATATCGATCGAGGATTTCGGCGTTCTTTGGGTCATCGCCGTTGAATATGAGAAAGTTAACCTGATCCATGTATTTGTTCTCCAAGTCAAAAACCCCTCTTGCTGAGGCCTTGCAGTTCGAGCACCAAGTGGTGCTAAACTCGATCAAAGATGGTTTGTTATTTGTCCCAATTACGCTTGGTGAGTCGCTGTGCTCGTACATGTAGCGTAACAGAGTGACACCTGAGTTGGGATCGAGTTTTTGAGCAAGAAAGGCAGCAGTACCTAGCAGAATAGATACAAACGCGCCCGTATATCGCTTTCGCTTGTCTTTTCTATCCCTCTCCAAGACCCAATCGCGAGATTCTTCCAAAGACTCTTTGCTCTTCCCCAGCATGGCCGCGATCTGTTCAGTCCTAGAGATTTCTGGAGTAGGTGAGATATCATTTTCAGACACATCGTGGGGTGGTTCCGGTTTGGCAGTGCTATGATTTGGAAGACATGCTTTGGTATTATTCTTGGTTCGAGCACTCAGTTGACGAGCTCTTAAGCTGGAAACAAAAGCAGATCTCTTACTGCTCACTGAGCACCAGGGTGCAGAATGTACAAAGCTTAACTTTTGTGAATGCATTAGGTAGCCCTAGGTCTGACGCCGTTTTTGTTTCCACACACCTTCCCAAGCGGCAGCAAAGCACTCTAAGAAGCAAAACAACCTTCTCGGTTTGGAAGATGATAGACTTTTTATACAAACGCCTGAGAAAAAAATAAGCACCGAATAGTTATGCTTGATGTGCTCTGTGTTAATCACAAGTCACAATAGTCGCAGTAGTCCGCCTGTGGCTAGGACTAGGAGTTCAGTCGACTTACGCAACATAAGGCTACCTTTGTGCCATCACGCGCTGAACCGTAGAATCCGTAGGGGTAAGGATACCCAAAGCTATACAAACGTTATTTTCGTTACATATGTTTATGTAACGATTATGTAACGTTTGTCACGTTACATTACGTTACAAACGATTACATACGTTACTTTTCAATTGTTGCCAGAGTACATTAAACGTGTACTACTTGTGCATAGTATTCAAATTCAAATTTGAAAAAGCCTTGCTGGGTGACTGCCTCACCATACCTTCCGAAGCACTTCCTCACCATCAATCTGATCAAACCAAATCACGATTGCAACCAGAAACGGGTCGTAAGCCAAGCGCAGTCTGGAAAAACTTTACGAAGACTAACGCCAAAAGAAGCCTCTCCACCGTGAGTACGAGCTGAAATAAGTCCGACCCCTACCCTGTGTTAAAAATTGTGTGGATCAAGATGACCCATATCTCGCACTATTGTCTCAACACTGTCAATCTTACTTAAAACGAGTGCTTTGTCTTCCACAGCGTTGATGAAAACAATGTCTTGGGTATCAGCTTTGTCGACAAAAACTTTGTCAAAAGCGACGTGCCCATTGGCACCACCTTTCTTGGCCGTGACAATAGAACACGCCATCTCGCACGATTCCGCACTAGTCTTGCAGGTATTTGGAGTGAGCTGCCGCAGCGAGACACTGCGTACCTGCTCAAGATTTTGAGCATCATCGACCCTTTGGAGATAAACCAGAACCCAGAATTGAAAATATGTAACACATTAGTAACGTTCCAAGATAAATAACGTGTAAGGAACGTTTTATAACGTTAGTTATTTACGTTTTATAATTAAAAAACTTTTGTCTACCCAAAGCGTGAAAGAAGCGCGTGTGGACTTCACACTGTAAAGTAGACAAAGGTTTAAAACGTGCAAAATCTTTCCTAAAAATATTTAACGTTCCCAACTGATGGTCTCTTTACCCTTTTGGGACTAAAAGTTCTTATGTCTAGTGAGCTAGACATAAGAAATAGGCAATGAGAAGGAAAGAAATGGCTCAATCAGGCGGCTGACGTAGAGCGGTGTAACAAACCATGTTGAATGAAATACACGTGGTACTCGAGTTCGAATGTTATTTGTTTGATTTCAAACCGATTGAATTCATAGCAAATTGAGAACTTGTTTTGCTTATGTCTAGTGAGCTAGACATAAGTTAAGCAGACAAGTAGCGCGCTGACAACGATTGGATATAGCGGCTACCAAATCATGTTTCTCGCTTATGTCTAGCTCATAAAAAATCATCAAACCATCTCAAAAGGGTTATTAAAAGGCTGGCTGCTACGTGTAGCTCGCAGCTTAAAGTAAGCTGCGTGGAAGCAGATTAAGTATGTCAGGTATGTCACAAATGCTGGGAGCCAGAGCTCGTTTACTGTGGTGGCGCTAGTCGCCTCTAAATTAAGAAGCGAAAGCTGAATGCTTCAGCAAAGGTGTTAAATTCTGATATGCATCGCACTGCAATCGGTCAAAAAGTGTGAGTCCAATTGCCAGTTCTCAAGCTAATCTACATCACTGAATTCTCTCTTCTTTGTTTTTGGTGTCTATTATTTCACTCTTTTTTCTTTACATCTTTGCTCTTCGGGATAAAGACTATTTTGCTTTGCCGTATCACTCATGGGCGAATGGGATGATTGACTTTATTCGTGCTAAGCAATTAGGTTAGTTGGTGGCATGGTTTTCTTTTCGTAACCGCGTCGAAAGAGTTGTTGTCGCGGTCGATGTGGCCAATGTTCAAGATTTTTTTGCGGTTGTAAGCTTCTCGTGCTGCCCTGATATCAATTATTAGTCGCTTTTCTCTTGTATATTTTGCCTTCGTTATGGTTTTGAAGATGCTTTGACTGTCCGTCAATAAACAGAGGCAAATTTCTCTTCCTAAACACCTTTCCAGATCTTTTTCGATAATGTAGGCAGCGTCAAAAGCGTCGATGAAAGCGCAGACTTCTGCGCCAAGGATGGAGCGGACAGTTCTCTTTCTCTTATAGGAACGGTAGTTCAGAATGTTGCAGTTGCCAAGGTGGTCGCAAAGGGTGATAATGTATCCAAGTTGGGATGATAGGTCGCTGTTGTTTGCGAAGGATTCATCAGAGTACACTCTTAGGTAACAAGTGTTCGGGTCAATGTTGACATGCTTGATGCTCAATTCGGGAGTATTCTTCATGTGCTTGATCATGCTGTTAAGCCTTGTGATATGCTCGGTGTTGAAGGTTGCCTCCGTGACTTTTGCCAATTGGGATGAGTTTCAGGCGATGTCCGGGCGCGAGTGTATTAACCAGTTGACCTTCATCAATGTTGACTTGAATGTTGTGTAGTCGATGTGTTTCGGTATCTCAATGAGCTTTTCAATCTGTGGGCGCTGGTGCATTTCGATATGGCTTGGTGTAGTCTCAATATACATTCCGGCATAAAGGAAAGAATCATATTCCTTCGGCTTGCACGTCTGTCTCTTGCAGATGCTAGTTTTTGGCGAGGGTCGTCCAGAAAGTGGCAAGGGTCGTCCAGTAAATTTTTTGAAAAAATATCGAGATCAATTATTTCAAAATTTGAAGATAATTGCTTGGGTCGTCCAGAATCGCTGTGCAGTAAATACTGGTGGGTTTTCCACTCGTGCTAGTTCTTTAGTCGAGGGCTACCTGAACAGTATTTCGCGAAGTCTAGGTTCAGTTTCCATTAAGGTGCACATTACACGATACCTTCTGCGGAATAATACCCTGCAACGCATGGAATACTGTTGCTAGTACAGATGATGTCCATTATGAAATCATACCGTTTTATTTGTATCTATTCTTCTATCGACCGTTTTTGCTAACCACTACTTCGCTATATTACATATACCATTTTCCCATGATGAAGCGGGTGTAGGCGCAATCTGCGGCAGATGCCGCAGAGGGCACCTCCACCGAAGTGCAGTATCGGTAGAACACATACGCACTCCGAGAGGATGAGGCGCGAAGCGCCTCATCCTCTCCCTTCCTCATGTAGGGAACCATGCCCAGATGCATGGTTCCCTACTTGAGGAACCTGCACCTGAAACTCGTGAGCTACGTCCGCATCAAAATTCGTTTACCTCTATACGCAAGCAGAAAGTATCCATAAGTTAGTCAAAGATCCGTTGGATACATTTGAAATGCGATGGAACGTACCATTGATAAAACAAAACAGAAACGTTGCGCTAGAAAAGTCGAGGGACTTAGTAACTCGCCAAAGGAAGAAGAAGAAGGAAAGGGATCGGTTAGATTACCAGCCCACCATCATCGTAAAGCGCAAAAGGTGTCGAAGCGAGAACTCACAAGCAAGGGCACCAAGAATGCCCATGCAGCAAACATACCGCAAGATGCGATAAACGAAAGAGCAGCCTATGTCCCAACCAAGTACCAGAATCGTCTATCCCGAACAGTCAGAGATCCAAGATCGCCAAGAAACCAACTTGGTTTGTTGCGCTATAGGCTCTAGCTTCTCGCGTGTTGCGCTACTTTTGAAAAGTAGCGCAAGAGGCGAAACTAGAGCCTATGGCGCAACGAAATGAACCATTCGTCGCGTACTTACAGTTGTCGCTTTGGGTTACCAGGTTTCCGTTTTCACCCTTCAACTCGTTCTATATCTTGAGCAAAGAGAAGAAGTTGGGGGTGATTAGCTTATTTCCTGCCGTGTGCATGTCGCAGAGCGCGAAGAAACGTGGTGAGGATTGGTTAGTTTAGAGCAAAGATACGTGGAAGGATATGGAAGAACGTACGAATAGACTGCACGGAATACATCCGTGAGATACGGATGACTCCGTCCTACTATTTTCCGCCCTCTACTTTAAGGAGCCTCCATAAAGTAGAGGGAGGAAAAAGAGGGACGGAGCGGAGTATATTGCGAGGATGTGGATGGCACCGATCACGACGGTAACGGAAGGTCGGACGTCGGAGGCGCGGCGGCGGCGGCGGAGGGAAGATATTTATTTTTCTGTGCGAGATTGGACAGGTGTACAGCTTACAACGTTGGAGAACCACAGGTTTATAACCAGTAGTAGATAATACGAGAAGTACACCCTTGTGTTGAGGTCGACTTGTACCTACGTTCGTTTTTGAACGAAAGCACGTGATTTAAATTCAAAATATATTCTCCGTTCTCAGCATGACGTCGATCTTGACTGTCGCTCGACCTCCTTCTCCCTTCGGACGACCTTCCCTTGAAGTCTTTGTCGTCGTTTTTCGTTCATTTCTTCTTCCCATGGTCTACTACTGTACACATAAGAAGCGTGGGTGCCCCTTCGTTACTCGCCGAGGAGTCTTATCTCTTCAACAGCATGTCAACCATTGCCCGTTTCGTCTGAAAGCAGCGCTGGAAGACGACAATAGGCGGCCCATTCGGAGAAGCAAACGTCTCAAGCTTTCCGCGCACGCGGCCGCATCTTCCGAAACGGTCACTGCCCCTTGTCGCCTTCCCGAGCCTCCGGTGTCCGAGGACATCGTTGACCACACTCCGTGCGCCCCTCCCATTCCGGACACTTCGCATTGTGTTTCTCCTTCCCCGGGTCCCTCGTCATTAGAGCAAGAACACGGAAGCAGTTCCCGCCCAGTGCCTTCTGAGGAGGCCCTCGGTGATTTGCATATGGATTATCTCACGGTTTGTCTGGCTTCAGTAGCTTCCAACCTTGGTCATCGTGAGGCAGACGAGCTAATTGGGCTACTTCGGGACCCGCGATTCTCGCAAAAGCGATTCAACGAGACCATAACAAGTTCCAAGCGCTGTACAGAACTGAAGAACGCCATTTTCGAACGATACGTCTCAAAGGACGGTTTCAATCGAAGAACTGTCAGGCCAGAAGGATGTACGTTCAGCGCTACCCTCTACACGAGAGACCCCGTTCAGACACTTTTGAAACAGCTCCAGTTGGCTAACAACGAAAACACATTCTTCCACCCTATACCTCAGACCCACTCCACGAAAATATCTCACCCCATGTCCGGCTCTCTCGCAAGAGACGCCACCTCAAAACTTAAGGAAATGGTCATGGGCTCTTTGGATAGTAGAATAGTGTGGTACTCCCAAGAAATAAGTTACAGTGAATCTTTCGTAGGTCTTCTGCAGGTATACACCGATAAGTCTTCAACAACTCTAAAGCAAACATCGGTTACCGCCTATCCTCTTCACCTCATATTTCTCAACTTCTCCGACGAGCTTCGCCGTAAGTGTATCCGTGATGACCTCACAGTAGTGGCATACTTCCCTACCACACTGATCGAGGTTTCCGCATCTGAAGCAGACGCAATGCCATTTGTTTCTAGCAAGTCTCTACGCGAGTCCAGGATGCAAATCCTTCAAGAATCTCTTCGTCAAGTCCTGGAGCCCATTCTAAATCTCACGCAGAAAGGTTTTCAGTTCATCGGCGAAGACAAACTAAGTCGAGTGTGCCATCCTCTGCTTGCAAGTTATTGTGCGGATATTCCTGAGGCTAAGGACATTCTGTCCATTCTTCATGGGACCAAAACGGAAAGCCCGTGTCATAGATGCAAAGCCCCTCGCTCATCTTTATGCAGTCCTATTCCCACCTCATTCAACGGACGTTCTCAAAAGCACACGAAAAGCATCCGAAAGACATACACAGCTATCTTGCGACATGCACAAAAAGACGAGGCGGAAAGACGTCCACGTCGTGCGAGGGAGAGGAGATCTCAAGCGGATACTCTGATGCGTTCAAATTCCATATCTCTCATTCCTTCGTTCCTCAAAACTTCCGTAAGCCTTTGAATGATCCCGGGATTGTCTCCATACAGTCTGTTCTCATTCGAACCATAACACAACTTGCCTCTCGGCATCTCAAAGCTGATAAAAACGGCCACAATCGAGAGACTGCAGTCAGACACCCTGTGCACCACAATAGGAACATCTGCATCGCGTTCATTTCGAACGATACGCACCCAACTCCTCAACCATGCAAACGCAATTCTAGCTGCCATAGAACGCGATTCTTCTGCAAAAGGTTTACATATCGATTTCTCCACGCAGGAGAAATGCAAATCTTTGAATGGTATCTTCACGAAAGATGGTCTCCGTGGAATGCTGGAGGCCAAAAACTACAAAGCACTTGACATGGTCTTTCCCTTCATAGGAGCATTCTTTGACATATGCTGTGGAGAACAGGACGTTGCCCCAATCACAACCGTTTTCTCTCAGTACTCGGACTTGCTCTCGACCTTATTCAGATACAATCGTGACCCGTATTGGACTGAAAGCTCTCTCCTGTGTCTTAGTTCGGAGATTGAAGCCTTCAAGCGTTCCGCAACAAAGACTCTGGCGGATTTTCATCCCTCCAGACTGGGAACTCTGAAGTTTCATCTTCTCGATCATCTCGTAGACGATATTCGCCGTCTGGGAAGTATCAAGTACTACGACGCAGGCATATACGAACATGCACACCTGCTATTTAAGAGACACTACAAAAAGACGTCCAGAAGAACAGCAACGGCTGTGGAGGAGACTATTCGCTCCATTGAGCACGGACATGTTAGAAAGCAATGGAATAGCAATACTCCTTACCAGCGTAATCCAGGTTTACCAGGAACTTCCACACAGCTCCCTCGGTTTGAAATGAGAGCGCGTTCTTTCACTTTACGAGCTCTTCAACATTGTGTTTCAAGTAAGTCCAGTTCAAAAACATGGAATGCTGTTAGAGAGATGTTCTCAAGTACGGACACAAGGTCGATTCTTGATCAAATTGGTGAACAGGCCCTTCCTCCTTTCCTCAGTCTCGTGAAAGAAACACTGGATGAGCACTCTATTACATACTTCCCAGAAAAGACAAGGATAACTCTGGTGAATTCGGCCCTCGTGAAAGGCGGTTTCGTTCCGACTCTTGAACACTTCGATTCGTCTTCTAAGGCACTTAAGCTTGGACGACCCAAATACCCCATCATCCAACGTGTCTTCGCTTCTCCAGCATTTGGTCCCAGTAGAAAGCCAAAGTTTTCCACTGTATTGGTAAGCGGAGAAGATTCAGAGACTTGGGTTGCCCAGGTAGTCGCTCTGATGTCGGCCACGTCGCGATTCGGAGCTATTTCAAAGGTTGCGTATTGTGCTAAAAGTCGCCGATCAAGTGGGTGTGAAGCGCTAGTTTTCTCTAGTTTGATATATGTGCACGGCGTGTGCAGCGAAATCACTGCCAGAAGAGCCGAGAGGAGTGCTTTGGAAGGTCTCCGGAGGGTGCCAAAATGTGGCCAGAACGTGCCCGCGGGCGGAGGGGGTCGGTCGTGTTAGGGTAGCTACCCTAACACGACCGGACCCCCCCGCCCGCGGGCACGTTTTGGGCGATTTTTTGAAAAATGTGCGATATTATGCCAGCGGGCGGGGGGGGTCCGTCGTGTTAGGGTAGCTACCCTAACACGACCGGACCCCCCCGCCCGCGGGCACGTTTTGGACGATTTTTTGAAAAATGTGCGATTTTATGCCCGCGGGCGGGGGGGTCCGGTCGTGTTAGGGTAGGTACCCTAACACGACCGACCCCCCCCCCCGCTCGCGGGCACGTTCTGGCCACATTTCGGCGCCTTCCCGGGACCTCCCAAAACACGCCGCCCCGCAGTGATTTCGCTACACCCGGCCGCCGGTACGTTGGCGCCGCTGTCCACGTGTATTCGCGGGAGTAGGCTGTACATGGAAGTAAATGAGTGTACTCTTGACTACTATGCAAAGCATTTGAAGAGCATGATTAGAGAGCGCGACCATAGCTCGCGTGAGTCATCATTGCGCGAACTCCACGACTCTAAAGCGTACAATCAGCGTGCGAGCGGCCACGGACAGGACACGGACGACACTGGCAGTGCGATGGGAGGAGCTGCCGAAAGCGGGGGTGCCCAGCGTAAGTCGCCATTTAAAAGGCTCGCATCCGTTCTTGTATCGTCCAGAGCGAACGTATTGTTGATATACACCTTTCACTGCAATAGCTGTTCAACATGAAGCCAACTCGTGTTCGAAAGCGTACGCAAAGGGTGACTCCTCGCACTCGGCGGAGCACTCGATTATTGCAAGGTGGAATGCGGGTTTCTCTGCAGATGGATATTGAGAATGAAGGAAAGGTGATAGTGGGGGAAGCGTTGTTGCATGGAATTGGAAGTGTTCTACGCCGCGAGTTGCTCGGGAAGCAATTGGACCCAGGTCTTGTGATGGTTCATAATATTCTCATCAGTCGAAGCGGTCAGACGTTCTACCCTTACCGGGCGGAGGGCCTGGATCTTCCACAATATATCCAGGATCTCCGGACGGCCGCTCCTTGGGATGAGAAAATCATGGAACCGGTGGCAGCCAGCATTCCGGCGTCCAAGCGAGGAACGGTGAGCGCTATGAGTGAGGTGATGACGCCGACAAGCCGCACGGAGCCAATTCGAAGTTCATCAACACCGAAAGGTAGCGCATCAGTAGCATTTCCTCGGGCCGGTCCGTCGTCTGTTACGAAGCGGACTATAGAGATGAGATCATCCCCAGCTACGAAGCGGGCAGGTCAAATCAACTCTACCTCCGTTACGAAGCCTACTGCGTCGAGAAGGGCATCTCCTGCGATGAATCAGACCGTCGACACAAGGGGATCTTCTGCGTCGAAACAGACGGTTCAGCACGGGACGGCTGTGAAAGAGGAGGAAGATGAGACCATAAAAGATCCCCTTCCAGACGCGGATGCGCAATCCGCACAAGGAGCTGGTCCATCTGTACCCCAAACTGCACCAGAAACTGCGGAGCAGCAGAACGATGACGTTGTGCTTCTGTCCGCAAGAATGGCACGTTCAAGTGTTTCTGGCGAGCGGTCTGGAACACAAGGGACACCTACTCGGAGCAAGACGTACAGACGAATTCGTCAGAAGGTACCAAAGGTGAACCTCAATTCCAATTTCGTGTACAACAAACTGTGGCAGTGGAGAGAAGAAGTGGATTCTGCTATTGGGGACCTGTTGCAGAAGATGGATGCGTTCGTTATCTATCCCGGCGATAAAAGTTACGAAATTGTGGATAACTTCTGTTTTCCACTTCGACAGTCCATTGTACGTGAAGTTAGGGAACAGGTCATTTCGATAAAGTAACTTTTATGTTTAACTATCTCTAAAAGGTTTACAACACCGAAAAGTCATGTGTTCTAACCTCAAAGCTGGGGGAATGGGGAGGGGGATAACTTTTCCTTAACAACGTTGACGTAGTTTGTATGAAAAGGAGCGGGGTCACTGCCTACAATGTTTCTTTCTTGGCGGGAAAAGTCGTAGAAGTACGCGTTCTTAAACTGAAAGTCGGAGAAAGAAGTAGGGAAGCCAACGAGAGTTTTCCCATATGCAAGAAGTCGCCCAACGGTCTCTTCCAGGTTGAAAGTAGTACCTGTCTTAAACGAAACTATCTTCAACAGCTCTTTCATTATTGTGAGCACAACCGTACTGCACTCCGTAGCGACTACGTCCATAGGAATGAAACCTGTTGAGGCCCCGACGATGTTGAACGATGATAGCCACACGAGCTTCTCATAATAACTTACGAGAAACGTGTCTTCGTCGACAACCCCGCAAGTGAGACCCATAGACCTAAACCTGTCTGCAACGTTGGAGGCCCACTTTCCTGTTGCGACAGTGAGACCATCCGGACTTTGAGGAGTGACACCATCCTGCGGAGCTGCGTTTCTTGAGGGGACACGAACGTATAAGACAACTTTTGAACATTTGTCCACACCGAGCTTCGAAAGCAATGGTATGATGTCTCCCTTCTGGAAGAAAACGAGATTCTCTCTGAGCGAATAAGGGCAAGCCTGAATTACGGTCTCCAGGGTGTTCGTTCTTCCACAAACTAGTAACGGTACATCAGAAAGATGAGAGGTAGCAGCCATGCTGCAGAATTCGTGTGCGGAAATGACCGTATCTTCTTCGTTCGCCAGCATGGTACTTATACGCCCCCTTCCAACAATAACGGCCCGAGTCCTTCGGGCGGGAGATGAGGCCTGAGGGACGTCAGAGTATCTGGGACTCGGAGGCGGAGTCGGAGGCATGTCTGACTGGGAGTTCATTGCAAGTGTTCGAATGTTTTTGTGTGACGATAGAAATGGAAGATGGGGCGGAGAACTGCTGGGGTAAAGAGTGATACTTAAGTACAAACGGTTGGGAAGCGCCGAACGGGAACATGGTTCACTTTGTGAAAGTGAGCGAAATGTATGATATGTGATTGTACTGAATGAATGATAGGGCTTGTATGAGACGACAAGCCACAAAGTGTGATGATGTTTTATGAAAAGTAGGTGGAAGAGTAGAAAGTGTGCAATGAATGAACCTGATTTCGAACCTGAGTTGTAAAGTAGTTGTAAAGTACGAGTTACGGGGAGCTTGAATACAGAATGAAAGGAACCATTTTGGCTTCATAAATGACGTGAACGGGTTTTATAGCTTCACTCGGATTGCCATAATTAAAAGGATGGAGTTGGGTTGCGCCCGAATACGTCTATAAAGGTCGTCGAAGCACTTATGAAGGAAGGAGTTGTAGACATGTCATTTTTGATGACGGTGGAGCCAGGGTTTGGAGGACAGGCGTTTATGGAGGGTGTTCTTGATAAGGTGCGACATGCAAGGGAGTTGTAGCCAAGAATAGGGATACAGGGGGATGGGGGTATTGGACTGAGTACTGTGAAAGGAGTAGTGAAGGCCGGTGCAAACATTTCAGTTGCAGGATCTGCCATCTTTGGCTCGAGTAACCCAGCTCATGTCATAGCTGGTTTTCGAAAGGTTGGTTAGAGATAGTAGCATAAATTTATTGTTTATTACATTGTTACCTTTACGTGTTATCACGACTATATTCTCCGTCTCCATTGGAGATGTATTTCTCTTGTATCACAACCGGGAAAGGATGTGAGAGAACATCAATATATCCCCAGTGGACGCTGAGAGGGAGGATGAACTACTCTACGTGCTATCATTGTTACCCATCCGGTGTCGAGTGGTGACATATTCTTTTTTTCTCACAACCCACACAGGATGTGACGGAAGAAGAACATGCCCCCAGTCGAGACAGAGGGTGAGCAACTCTAAGTACAATCACTAGTCCCTAGCTTGCCTCCACTGGCGATATCTTCCTGTTTTGCTATAACCATCGAGTGAGGTTATGGTGGAGAGAAAAATATCGCCGGTCGAGGCGAGGTGGGTGGGGATTATGTGAGCGCGAAGAGGAGACAGAGAGGTGGCGCTTAAATAGTGGAAGGGGCGAAGGTGTACAGTAGATGTTTTGGCGGGAAATGGGATGAGGGAAACAGGGACAATCATGGTGCTGGATATAGCCCGTGTGGTTGGACAGTGGGGGTGGACAGCACAGTTTAGCTCGATTGCACTGTATCGCAGCGGAAACTTCGATCCAACTACTACTTCTTCTTCTGAAGATGTCGAACGCATACGTGAAGGATGAGGAGCTGTTGGCGCTGTTGGAGGGGAAGGAGGTACCGCCGACGCCGTCACCAAAGCGGGAAGAGAACGTGATTACGGCGGCTGGTCGGATGTCGCAGAAGAAGGAAGTGGCCGATGAAGGAAAGAAGTGTGAGGCGAGGAGAGGGGATGGTGATGAGGTGGAGAAGGGTGTAGAATTGGAGGTGGAGGGGGCCGCAATGGAGAGAAGGGCTCCGGTGCATCTGAGCCAGTTAGAGGTTGGAGACCAGACCAGATAGAGAGTGGGGGTGGCGAGGGTGACAGGGAGATGCGGTTTGTGTGGCAGATAAAGGCGAGGGTGGGGATGTTGGGGTTGGTGATGAAGGAGAAACTGTACGATGGAATTGTGGAGATTTTAACGTAAATGGGCGGTGTGGTGCTGAGTGGGGGTGGTAGTGGTGTTTCGGTTGAGGCGATTTCGAGCCTGCGGAATTCGTTGTCGGGGTATTCGGAGTGGAGATGAGGAATCATGTGTATGGGATAGTGGAGTGTGCGGGAAGGGAGGTTGGAGAGTTGCGAGAGGAGAATAGGGTTCTGAACGAGAGGTTGGACGTGCTGGAGAAGGAGGTGAAGGAGCTGGGCAAGAGGCAAAGATTGGTGGAAGAGGAGAAAGTGAAAGGAGGTGTGGAAGGAAAGACGGAGAAGGGAAGTGTGGGAAGGGTGGCGGTGCAGAAGGGGTCCCCTGTGACACCGAAGACAAAGGGTGGTGGGGTTGGGGATGGGAAGAGCCGTTTGAAGAAGAGGCGTAAGGAGATGAAGAAGGTGGTGGAGGAGGTGCCGCGGGAGGGAGTCGGAGCTCCGGTGGTGACTGGGTTTAGGAGTGCGGCGGAGGTGGCGCGGACTGCGAAGGGGATTCTGAGGGGACAGGAAGAGAGAAGAATGGGAGGGATTTGAAGCCGTTTTGGGGCGAGGCGGGTATACGAGAAGGGGGAGGGTTGTCCACCTGACTTCTACAAATTGACGTTTGCGGAGACCGAGAGAGAGGATGCGAACGCGTGAGGGGCGAGAAATGGGTAAATAGCGGGGGTGGTGTGGACTGGGAAGAAGTGATGGGATGATTGAGGTGAAATGAGTTGCGATTGGCATTGCAACATGGGAGAAAATGGAAACGCAAACTAGCACGAGTGCAGTTTTGAGAGAGGGACGCGAAAAAGAGTGAATGGGGTGGTGCGGCGAAGTAGAATCTCTACAAAAACTAGGGGACCCAAGAACCAAACTGCGCGAAATGGAATTTAATATTCCAAAATTTCTTAATTTTTTGAGTGCCAGCCTCTGCTACCTCCTCGCGCGCCCGAAATGGCCCCAAAACTAGCTTAGTTTCCAAAGCGAACAGACTATATTCCACTTTGCAGAACACAGACGCAGTCAAACTTCTCCACTGTCGTGTCGGTTAGTGCTCCAAACTGTTTGTTTCCCGTCTGCAGGCAGTCGTCTACATAAGTCCCCAATACTCCAGTCAAGTTGCCTTCCTTGTCCTTCTTTGTATAGAGTGACTGGTCACTCTCAGCTCTCATCATCTTGAGATCATTGAGCGTATGGTCAGTGAACGTGTGGTTCCAATGGTCTCCAGCCTCAGTTAACCCGTACAAGGTGCGGTTTAACTTCAGTAAACTGTCATGGGGGAGCTTCATTTCGGGCGCTGGGCGGAGGTACAATAGTCTGTTAATCTGAGGCGTCGATTGGATCTATGCCATGGTTATGTCTCGTGACCATATACGGAACTTGAACATTCGTGAAATGCACCTTATGAACCGTATGGACTATACCATTATTGAGCGTTGCTCATGGACGATTAGACCCTTCATTCTATCAGTGTGACCCTGTGCTATCAGACGTGCTTTGTAGATAGGAGAGGAGGTTTCGGCGTTCTTGATCACGTATACCCATCTTGAGCCGAGGATGTTCGGAGGTTCACCTGTCTTGGTACATTCGGCTTCTGCGGCAGTGCGTGTAGTGACAGAACAGGTTCCTCTGGCTCTTAAGCCGTCAATCTCCTTCTTCCTCGCGGGTTCAAATTGTTGCATGTTGCATTGTGCGTCGTGGGGCTGGAGCTGTTCGGTAACCATGATGGTTGGTGTGGAACGAGGACCTGGCTTCTCTTCGCTCTTGAACTGTTCAAATTGAGCCTTGAATTGCTCAAGGAGCTCCTTATCCGAATAGTGTGTCGTTGGGATACACTGAGAGATGTTGAACTTTGTTGACTTTCCGTTGACATTGGCATGGACATGTTTGCCATCCACATGTATGATCTTATGAGGACCAGTGAATTTCTTCTCCTTCTCTCTATAGATGCGGATGAAGTCTCCTGGTTTGAGATCAAAATGTACGGCAGGTGGTACTCGTGCACGCAGTGTTTCAAGTATTCTCAGTCTGGCAACAATCCCGGAGTATTCTTTGCGTGCGAGTTCGAGTGCGTTGAGCCGGTTTCGTTGATCTGGCAATGAGAACGTGCCAACATATAATCTTGGTAGTGTACCAAATACGAGGAGTGAAGGTACCAATCCATTTGGTCTCATTGTGTCATTAATTGCCTTCACGGAGAGGCTGAGACGTGCATCTTTCTCCATTGTAGGATACTCGAGTGAGACTTTCTGGAAAGTCCGTCGGAGCGGTGCGTGGTATCTTTCCCCGACTCCTAAGCTGTTGTGACTTTCCGTTCCAGATAGGATGAGCTCAATGCCTAGATTCTCCGACAATCTTTTCCATACTTCTGACGTGAAGATACTGCCTTGGTCGGCACGTTGCTTATTGGGTGCACCGATGTACAGAGTGAGCCAATAAGAGAGAAATGCTTTCCATACAACCACAGCCGATTCCCCATCCAAGAATTTTGCATGGGAGAATCCTGTCTCCATGTCAACTACATGTAGAACTGGGAGCTTCTTCCCTTTGTCCTGCAAATACATCAGATCAAGCGAGATCTGATTGTTAAATACAATCGACTCCGGAGGTATGCTCACTCTAGACCTGAGTGGTTTGGTGCGGTAAGTCTGACAAATTCTGCAATTATGTGCGATTGTTTGCAGTAATGTTCGTGTCATAGGCGTGATTCGGTCGGGCATGGCGCGCTTGAGGAGATTCAGGAGCTTCTCAGTTGATTAGCTGGAGTACGAGGAACGTCGGCATCCGGTGAGTTGTCCAGAGACAGATTGGATGAGTCGTCATTCTGAGAATTCATGATGAATAAAAGCTACTTCCAAAAGAGGATCATTCGAATGATGGTCTCCTAATGTAATGCTGGCTGCTAGCTCGCAGAGAGGTAAGGCGCCTGGAAGCGGGGTGAGTATGTCAGGTATGTCAGGAATGCTGGGGGCCGGAGCCCATTTACTGTGGTGGCGCTAGTCGCCTGTTAGGTAGGGAGCGGAAGCTGAATGCTTTAGTGGAGGTGCGGAATCCCGATATGCATCGAACTGCCATCGGTCGGATATGTCAGTCGGATTGCAAGTTGTAGAGCTGATCGGCATCACCAACCCCCAAAAACAATCCAATGAGACGTTTCTAACGTGTAACACGTACAAAAACATGTCCACATATTCTGAGAACAATATTCCTACCAGTTCGTTCCATCGCCTTTTGTTACATACAAAGATCAACATCACTGCACTTATCATCAGCAGTCCATGGCTCTAAAGCATTTTTTTTACACATTTTGTCCATATCTACGTTATTGAGAAATGGGAAGAACACTATCAAAGCTCTGGCTCTATTTCCAAAAAAAAACTCAATCAAACTTTAAAACGCCAACAGCAAAATTCAAATTTTGCTTCCAAACAGTTTTTGTCACTACTCTTAACATGTAAGCCCATCACAAAAATTGTACTTCTAGCAAACGGATCCGTAGAAACTGTCCCTCAACTACCAGCGGCAGTAACAAAAACTTTCGTAAAATCAACTTCAATACCTGCTCCCATTCGTGGGCCTTTGTCAACTCTACAAATTCATGCTATGAACCCGCAGTAACAGAAGTCAATTGATGTAACACGGGCAACTGTGATGCACGAAACTGCTACCGTTTTCCGTTTCTTCAATTCTCCTCTTTGAAAAACATTCTTTAGATCTCTTAGACCAGGCTACAAACTTCATCGTTCTCAGTCTATTGGTGGCAAGTTATTAAGCGATTTCTAACAAAAATGTATAAAAGAAGTGTTTTGCCATATTCGAAACAACAAAAGAAGTGTTATCGGTATTAATGGAGCCACTAATATGCTCTCTAAATCTGTTTCAAACGTTATTATACATACACCGTTATCATTGTTTGTAGAATATTTACGATCTGATCTAATAACCGATAGCACATCTAACGTAGCCTTGAAGATCAAGGAGGCAATGAAACTTTTGGATGACATCATCGGGTTCAAAGCTGCGTATGAATTTGTGTCGTACTCGTGCAATCTAATGCGTCATGTAAGGTCTGAAATAGGTTAAAGTTTTCAAATGGTGCATTGGATGCAGTTTTCATTGTCTGAAAACTTTAACTGAAGATGTTGGAAGGTTTCCTCACATCACAAAAGGTGTTCAAAGAAGCATTGTTCGTTTCAAAAAAATCAGGTGTACGGGAGTTATAAGGCGTTTGTATGAGAAGCTATGTCTCTCCAGAAAGTCACGTGTTGTGTTAATGATACTGTATTCGCCAAAAAGGTGGACCTATGCATGTGAAATGTTAGAACGGCTTCTTTTGTTACGATCTGTGGTAGTGTCGCTTCCTATTGCCATTGCTGGAGGCACAGGAGAGCCATCTCATGGATGCAGACTACGAGCTGCCTTCTGGGCTGGTTATTCTTATTACATCGAATGTATTCTGCAGTGATCTTCAGTATGCAGTATCTGCATTGAAGTTTGTAGCGCAGATCACGACTATTCTGGAACAAGAGAAGTTTACTATGTCAGATGCCTATGCAGCATTTTTATTCGTCAGAGACAAGCTTTCAACTGTCATATCGCTTAGCACAGCGCAGCGGTGTTCTCGAATCTCTACTTCGGAAATGGAGTCGTTTGTATTGCCCTGTGCACCCGCTGGCCTTTTTTGTGACCCATTCTACGATGCATTGCGAGGAAAAGCAATCGAGGCCTTCGAGATTGACTTCGTAAGTCTAGGTTATGGGGTCCTGACGCAGGATTGCATTCGTGCTTTCAAGATTATTTCCGAGTCGGTTGAAGAACGTGATTCTTTATTGGGAGAACTACTCCGGTATGGTGTTGACGGATCTTCTCTTGTAACCCCTTTGAAGCGCTACCACCCTTCGCCCATTTGGGGTCAGCTTCGTTGTGAATATCAAGGTCTTCGAAATGTACTGGTGGATGTATTTCAAGCTCTGGCCTCTCCTGCGGGCGTAGAGCGAAACCATAAGGTTGGAAAACGAGTGTTGTCGAATCGTTGTTGTCGTATGGGGGAGGCAAGTGTAGAATGTCAGGTTTCTATCTCGCACAATATGATTCAATTGCGCAGAGTCGTCCCCTCCGGCGCGCAAAGAAAGCTAGCCTCTCTCTTCGCAGACTCGATGGCAGAGGTTAGCACTGGTTCTGATGCTACGTCATTATTTGACGAGCTTCTGATCAGTGAAGAAAATGAAGAATTACCTTCTTTACTGGCCCCCATCTTGGATATTACGAACGCCAAGGAGATTCCGTACTTCTTTCTGTTCTCGGAATGAAAATAGTCTTTGATATCCTGTGAGGGAAAAGTGACATACTAGAAATCACCATTGAACGTGTCATGAAAAAACCCGTTCTCATACCTTCAGCTGTGTTCTGCATGTCTTCAGTCTTCAATTTTAAACCACATCCCGTGCGCCATAAAAATTCCATGTCTCTTGTATGCTTTAATGCAGAGCACCTACGCTGCGAACTTTGTCGAAAATGCTTTACAAGTTAGCATTGTTATACAAGGCCACCCTGTGAAGGGGCAAAAGCGTCCCACTGCAGTAAAGCGTGTCCAACAATAGACACTCATTCATGCTTCACGACGCCAACTACGCCAGATATCACCATCAAAGTCTGGTCTGAATGCCACGCACGATCCTATGAATAGGCACGACGTTCGTAAAGAAACAGACGCTGTTGACATGGTTGTACTCCGATCTATGCGTCACATTGTATGATCGTGGCATCACCAGAAAGATAGGTGACAAACCAAAAACCTTCATGGTTTGTGCGAGTTTCAAAGCTTGTCGAGAAAGTAGCTCACTTGATTACTACTGTTACCCAGTATCTTTGCCAGCAATTCTCCTCTCAAAGGCACCCAATCCACATTGTACTGTTAGCGCCTCCTTCTTTTCTCCACTGGCAATATGCTGCGCCTATGTACCCCTCTGAAGGCGCAAATGTGGAACGTGGGTTTACTTGGGACAATCTCCCGCCATTTCTGTTCTAACCCAAACACCTCATTTCGATTCCAACACCATGCCGCAAGTAATCTCAACTAAGGTATTGGAGTACGTTCGCGCCATTTCCAGCATACCTGTGCTTCTCAATGTCACTGACCACCTCATTGGACATGTCCACACACTTCCATTAAACCATTGCCCTCCCTAGTATGCCGCTCTCAATGCGACGACAAGCGGTCAACCACAAAAAGCGTGTTGAGAAGCAGTCTCAATAAGCGGTAAACCGCACTGCAGCGATGCAGCTTTTGAAAGAAGGTCGCCGTGTGCGACCTGTCTCACGCATGACGGGTGTTAGCCGGTCCACAGTTGGACGCATACAGAAAGCGATGAAAGAAAACGACTGTGCGCTGCAAGCTATGGTCAATGCGTCTATAAGACCAGGTCGCCCTTTGACAGTAACGCCTGAAGAGCGTTCAATGATAAAGCAAAGACTAATGGTAGCTGCCGAAAGAGGGTTCGCGGTCGATCACTTTACATTTAAACATCTACTCAGCCGCCTCACCGCTGACGGACGCAAGGGGTACAAGAAAGGCGTTCCAAGCGATGACGCGATACAAATATACAGAGCGTTAAATCGAGATATCGCCTTTAAGCACATTGAGAATCGAGAGCAAGCGAAGCTCGCCGCGCAATCGTATGATCACGTGGAAACGTTCTTCTCTGTTGTGGAGAAAATTGGGAAACAACATCCTGGTATACTGGCAGATGCCAAGCGCATGTGGAAAATGGACGAAACGGGCATCGACAACATCTTTGGAAAACATATCAAAGTATTTTCTTCCTCGGCAACGAAGAACGGCATCCATCGCAGGGTCAATTCCACTTATGGGATATCAAAGCATATCACGTGCGTTATTGCGGCGTCGGCGGCAGGAAGAAAAGCACCGCCATACTTTATAGTGGCTGGAAAGAAAAAGACCAGTGACTGGTGGGCTCCAGTCGAAGGTTCTTTTTCGGCCGCACCTACTGAAATAATTCAGAGATTCACGAAACCTGGTTGGTCTCCGGAGGACGGTGTTATCAAAGTTTCAGAGAATAGTTCTATGGAGGGACCATTGATGTCTTCTTTCGTGAAGCATATTGAACACACGGCAACTCGATTTCTTCCAAAGAATATAGCCTATCTACTTTTTCTTGATGGTCACTCATCACGCAAAGACCTCAAGTGGGTGGAGTACTGTATAAAGCGTCACATGGAAGCCGCCGTTAATGCTGCGAACACATCCCATTTTCTCCAACCTTGTGACCAGTGGATAAACCAGAACTTCCAGGGCAACATGAGAGTTCTCCGAGACGAGTTCTGTCGTCAGGGATGTGTTGACACAACGAAAGTGAATTTCAACCTGGCCTGTGCTGTATACGCCCATGCTTGCATAAGTGAAGATGACATCAAGCACTCCTTTCGCGAGACTGGGACATTTCCATGCTGCCGTTCATTCGCTGAGCAGTTTCGTACGGCCGAAGATGAAGCAAGAGACGTGGTCAAGAAGGAGGAAGACAAGATGTTACATTCCGGCGAGAATAGTACTGTCAACTCCGTTCGAGCAAGGAAATCCGACAAGTCGACGTACATGGACCTTGCCGCAGTATTCCATAACAAAGATGGTTACTCTTCCAAAATCAAGGGTCTGTCGGAGATTCTGAACGACTCGGAGACCGTACGTTCTATTCTGATGAAATCGGTTTGTCCCGCTGGTTCGAGTACCGGAGCGTACACTGTTCGCAATATGCAACCTCGCGTTCTTCTCGACGCGGGCCAGCCTGCACAATGGTTGACGCATGGCGAAGAACTTCGCTTGCGAAAAGAACGAGAACAAGAGGCGCTGCGAAAGCAGAAGGAAAGGACCGAAGAGCAGGCACGAAAAACGAAGGACCGTGAAATTGCTCGCTTGGAGGCCGAGAAGGCGGTTTTGGAGCGTAGACGTAAGCGATTTGAAAAGCAAAAGCTTCGCGAAGCCGAGCAGAAGAAAAAACGTCTTGAAGCTGTTCGGCGAAGGCTGCAGAGACAAACAGAGGCCAAAAAGAGACGTAGGGATGCTGAAGCCAAGAAACGTACTCAAGAGCTGGGAAAAAGGATGGCAATTGCAGTGCGAAATCGCTGTCGAAAGACGCGGAGAAGTGCGCGAAAGACTGCCAAGGTTGGGATTCGTTGTTATCAGTTTGCCGCCTTTCTTGTGGTTGGTGTGATAGATAGGGCGATTGAGGTTGGTTCGGGAGATCTGGCTGTCCCACGTTAACCCATTCTGATTGTCTTGTTTGGCGGTTGAGGTAGCTAGTGTTCTTCGATGCCAGGGTACAAATTTGAATCCGTGGTGTCAAGTTGGACCTCATTTGAACCCTCTCAGTGGGGCAAATTTATCAAGCTCAATACGAGATTTACTAACGACAGAACTCGTCTCGGAGAACTCTCATGTTGCCCTGGAAGTTCTGGTTTATCCACTGGTCACAAGGTTGGAGAAAATGGGACGTGTTCGCAGCATTAACGGCGGCTTCTATGTGACGCTTTATACAGTACTCCACCCACTTGAGGTCTTTGCGTGATGAGTGACCATCAAGAAAAAGTAGATAGGCTATATTCTTTGGAAGAAATCGAGTTGCCGTGTGTTCAATATGCTTCACGAAAGAAGACATCAATGGTCCCTCCATAGAACTATTCTCTGAAACTTTGATAACACCGTCCTCCGGAGACCAACCAGGTTTCGTGAATCTCTGAATTATTTCAGTAGGTGCGGCCGAAAAAGAACCTTCGACTGGAGCCCACCAGTCACTGGTCTTTTTCTTTCCAGCCACTATAAAGTATGGCGGTGCTTTTCTTCCTGCCGCCGACGCCGCAATAACGCACGTGATATGCTTTGATATCCCATAAGTGGAATTGACCCTGCGATGGATGCCGTTCTTCGTTGCCGAGGAAGAAAATACTTTGATATGTTTTCCAAAGATGTTGTCGATGCCCGTTTCGTCCATTTTCCACATGCGCTTGGCATCTGCCAGTATACCAGGATGTTGTTTCCCAATTTTCTCCACAACAGAGAAGAACGTTTCCACGTGATCATACGATTGCGCGGCGAGCTTCGCTTGCTCTCGATTCTCAATGTGCTTAAAGGCGATATCTCGATTTAACGCTCTGTATATTTGTATCGCGTCATCGCTTGGAACGCCTTTCGTGTACCCCTTGCGTCCGTCAGCGGTGAGGCGGCTGAGTAGATGTTTAAATGTAAAGTGATCGACCGCGAACCCTCTTTCGGCAGCTACCATTAGTCTTTGCTTTATCATTGAACGCTCTTCAGGCGTTACTGTCAAAGGGCGACCTGGTCTTATAGACGCATTGACCATAGCTTGCAGCGCACAGTCGTTTTCTTTCATCGCTTTCTGTATGCGTCCAACTGTGGACCGGCTAACACCCGTCATGCGTGAGACAGGTCGCACACGGCGACCTTCTTTCAAAAGCTGCATCGCTGCAGTGCGGTTTACCGCTTATTGAGACTGCTTCTCAACACGCTTTTTGTGGTTGACCGCTTGTCGTCGCATTGAGAGCGGCATACTAGGGAGGGCAATGGTTTAATGGAAGTGTGTGGACATGTCCAATGAGGTGGTCAGTGACATTGAGAAGCACAGGTATGCTGGAAATGGCGCGAACGTACTCCAATACCTTAGTTGAGATTACTTGCGGCATGGTGTTGGAATCGAAATGAGGTGTTTGGGTTAGAACAGAAATGGCGGGAGATTGTCCCAAATAAGCCCATGTCCCACATTTGCCCATTCAGAGGTGCACGAGACTAAAGAAGCGATCTGGTCATTGAAATGCTTTTAAAACTTTGGTACGTGTCCCACGTTTTACCATTGAGAGGTGTACGCCTTTCATCTTACGTCACAATCCGATCCGAAAGCGCCGTTGTCCCCGATTCTCATTATCCCTGTTTCGCAATTGATGTTGCGCGCGTTCCAGGATGTTTGGCTTTCAATCATAGGGTTGCCAGCACGGGCCAGTGGCTGTAGCACTTTCACCCGCGCGACTTTTCTTGCGAATGGCGTCCCTCCATAGCTCCGCGGACATGAGGAATGAGAGCTCGGAGCACATCGGACTTGCAGAAGCCCGCAAATTTGTGCGTACTGCCTCGTGGGAAGGTCATGAGGACGTTGGGCGTGAACCGATACGGTTCAAGCCCAACGTCCTCATCACCTTTCACGCTGTTGAGAGATGCGGTCGGATGACCACGAGAAAGGGACCGTCCTTATGTGTTTGTGTGACACGTGTGAGTAAACGTGTACATTTTGCCAACGTTCTTTAATCTGTAAGTTGAAAGTGAAAGTTTTAAAAACGTTTGAAAACGTCATATTTTGAAACGCCATTTTTCGAACCTTTCTCTAGTGTGGAGGGGCATGTGGTGGGAAACAAAAAAAGGATATATTTATAAAACGCCCATCATGGGCGTTCTATAAATATATCTGTGACCCCTGCCAGGACAGTTTGCACCCCCCAGTTTCAACTTTAATACCCTGTAGTGGTGGTGGGGACCCCGGTTTTGGTACTTAACCCTTTCGAGACAAAAAGCTTATGTCTAGTGTACTAGACATAAGAAACAATTGTGATTGGATGCGAACCAGAACATTGGTTGTCTTTCTGCCATGTGATGAACTTTCTTTTGTCTAGTGTACTAGCCATAAGCATGTATTATGCACGTTTTACGTAACTGTATGCGTCTTGCGCTATCATTCCCAGCAAATTGTACCCCCCCCCCTCACTGTGGCAATTTGCCCGGTTTTTGCCACCCTTCCAAACAGGGTAAAACGCGTAGGTTCTGAGTGACAGCTGAACCCACTTACAAATCGCTTGCGTGTGACAACCACAGCGGTAGAAACAGGATTTGTAAACTATTATTTTTCTGACAACTCAGTTTTTCAATTTCAAGCTGAGGATACTAAATCTCTCTCATGAACTTTTGTCGGTAGATTGTGAGTTACGAGATCCAGATGTATCTCAGAAACATCATCGAGGCTCATCTTACCTTCTCAGCTCCTACGGTACATCTTGGCATTACGTCTCGTTAATATTCTTGATACGATTTTCGCCAGAGCCTTTCACTACCTTTGATCTCTATTGTCGTACGAGTATCTTCCATAGTTTACATCAGTCATCCAGAGTAGTGTGTTATTTGTTGAGAAGACCTATCTGGCAACTTCGTTTAGCTCACATACAAGCCCGTGTGTGGTATAAAACCAGGCGGTGGCAGCAGTGGCTGTGGATTGGTACCAACTCGGTTCTAGGGAGCGCCTGGGGGTGCTCAACCTAGGAGGGAGGGATGTGAGATCGGCCTGTAAAGTGTGGCAGCACCAGCCACTGGTGAGTACAATGCGGACGGCGCGCTTACTATAACCGCCTCCCAGTGAGATTAAATGATGCGCAATGGATGTCCATCGGATGAAAAATTGGGACATCTATAGGATATCAGTTGGATATCTTCTGCGCATCCAGGATATCCGAATGATATGCCGTGGTACCTCGTTGGATGCCCCTAATGGATTTCCTCTACATGTCCTTCGGATGTACAAAAACTATTCGAAAGATATTCATATGATGCACGAAGATATGTCCAATGGATATCCGGAAATCCATGGTGCATCATTTGAACATCACGAAATCCAATGGACATCTCTTCGTACATCATATGCGTATCAGGCGATTAACATTTGGATATACTTCATGCATCATCTGAGCATCATTTACGTATATCATATGGACATCTAAAGGATATCAAATGGACATCTTCAGGTTTCGTAATTCTAATATGGGTTATCTGGAGGATATCATCCGGACATCAATTCACCTCTCTGGGACCCAGGCCTGGGTAGAGTGCGATGTATAGCGCTCACGGCCCGGTACCACCCTAAAGATACTACACTAACCACTTGGTTGACTGCAAAAACCTTATGGTCAAGATCTAGCGTAGTAGGTGCTTGACTTTACCATTACGGTGGGAGGGTCTTCCACCCCGAGTATATGGTTTGGTGGGAGCCCCGGCACGTCGTGGGAGAATAGCCACGTGTGCCAAGAGAGGTGCGGCCGAGGTGCGGCGCCCCTCCCCCGTGCCTTGTCTAACTATTCTAAAATAAAGACTATAAATTAAAATTAAAATTACAAGTTAGTCCTCAATGGTGATTGCCATATGTCCTTCTTGTCCACCGTGTGGCTTGATCTCCCTTACCGACATTGGTCGCCTGGTACTTTACGACAACACGTTTCACTACGATTGCATATTGCCAATGTTTCCAAAAGAACGTATGCCTCGACGACCGAAATATAGATTGGTCCAAGGACGTAATAATGAGGAAGAAATCGGAGTCAACTGTCCTCTGAGTGATTGCTGTTCTAACTTTCGAAAATCAATCGATGCAAAACAAATGAAACAGTGGTTGGATTACGTCTGTTGTAAGAAAGGAAGTCGCTCCTAAAACGTTTCTGAGAAAAAGTATGAAAGTTGCAAGAAAATGAACCGAAAGCAAATGGAACGCCGACTGAAGTAGTAAGAAAAGTAGAAAAAGGAGAAAGAGAAGAACAAGGAGCTTTGTGAAAACGATATTACTGTTATTTAATAAGAAAAGAAGTAGTATTGAGGTTAAAGCGATTGTTGGAATATATAGGCCCAGGCGGAAATAAAATTTGTACATTTTCAATAGATTAGCAATGCATTTAGTTTGTGAGATTTCAATTTTTTGACTTTCTTTGATTTGCCAGAGTTCAATAGATTTTTCAATAGAGCTTTCAATACACCCTCAACAGACAGCTGGAACACGTCTATGAATGGTAAATGTATTGAATTTACAATTATGAGATAATGATGGACGCATTCACCTATCACAAATCCAATGAATGACCGTCACGGCACAGAATAGGCCGTATGGGTGATCAAAACACGTCTGTTAGATGAAGTATGGAAAATTCATCCAGCAAAAAGCCGTATTCTATTGATTCTAGTCATTACATACGCGTAGATGAAACAAGATAGCTTCATGAAAACATATATTGGCAGCGCGGGAATGATAACGAACACTTCGTTACAATCCCACACATTTTTTTTGGAAAAGAACTTGTTTTGAACTAGTACATAGTTGCAGTACTATTGATTGTCAACCACGAAAGCATACCGCAAGTATAACGTAGTCGTCGATACGTTCAAGGCAACCTAATGAACGCATGTCAATGATCAATCGCATTATAACGACAATCTACCACTCATGCTATTATGAGAAGCATGAAACCTCTTTGAATCAAAACCCTTTTGCCACTCACTTCCAGGATGATGCCTGTCGATTATTGATCACTAGAAGATACTCGTTCATTACTCGCTCTCATGTTTGATTTTGACACCTTCTCAAGTCATCCATTCTTCTGCCTGTTGCACTTATTACATCGCGATCACTCTGACGGCACCTAAAACGCTCTTCCCCGACCTCTCTCTAATGGTCAAATAGTCTCTCTGTCGCTCTGGAACACGAAACTATGACTTTACATCCACTTCTTCTACACCGGACGCCTCGACGGCACGTACTCCAAAGCAATCTGCAGCCGCGTCTTCTCTGACCAGTCGTTCTTTCGTAAGTCGGGATCGAGATTGCCGCACGCACGAATCAAAATACCTCCGGAACGAGAATCCCTTGAAAGCCACCCACCGACAGGCCGCAGTCGAAAAGAGGGTGATTAGTATCGCGGCAGTAGGAGACTAGATTGCCACCGTAGCTCTCGCCACTTCAGTAGTGCTGACGATGGTCTAAATTCTTCTCGTCGGCAATTCTGATCCGCCTTCTATTCTCAAACAATCGCTCTTACGGATGTGGGCGTGTCTTCACTTCCGAAAGAGAATTTGCCCATAACCAACATCCAAAGATGGGAGAGCACGTCCGTAACATCTCCGAAAAGGACCACTACCATCAGTCGCACCACGAATGCAGAGCTCGCGGACGTGCATCGCTTCTAACCTGTACACAGAACACAATCTTTGGGTTAGCTTTCGCCATCTTTCGTCTCTTTCAACCAACCACAGAGAGCGCAGGATTTTCGCGGTAAAGGTAGCGTACTTACCATCATTACAGCGAGTTCTTGGATTGCATTGAATATCAGCCAAGCCGGAGAAGGCCGAAACAAAGTTTCCATGAACGCCGCTGTTAGAGGCGTATTAAAATCTGTTTCGTCCCTTATTCATCCATCGTATCCTGCAGTGCCCACGGAAAGGAAACGAGACCTGTAGATTTGCGTTGCATTGTTTGCCATAAAACGTTGTTATCCTCACAGGCCCGGCAAGAATACAAAGGTTTTCTCCTTCATCTTCTTCTGCTGCTGGTTCTGGATGCGGTAGACCTCACGCATCTCATCAACGAAGTAAGTCCTTCGATGGTTACGGTTGGAAAGCACAACAAGCTGCTCCACCAGGTTCACTTGATGAGAAATAGTTGTCAGACACTCCACTGAAACGTTTTGGGAAACGATCTGATTCTCGGCAGAATTATATCCTCTCTTGTAAATCTGCCCTTGCTCTCCTCGCTGAAGCCCCTTCGTCGCCCAGTCTACTGCAAAAAGTATGCTGGTCTTTCCTTCGAATGTATGCTCGAAGAAAAACAGAATGCGGTCATAGAAATTGTCGATCACCACAACATCTTCTTCATCCGAATGACCTCGATACCTTCAGACAATGAAACAAGAAGGACGGTGTATACTTTTGTCAAGGGCCCTAGTAGGATCACTTGATCCAACAAATTTTGTTATGTACCCGTTTTCGCATTCTGAAATCACTAGACCACTCCAACATCATATAGAGTCACTCTCACGAAACGAAAACTCACCTTCAGCAGCAAAGTTGTCAGATTGCAAATGCCGGTAGTAATTGAGTAATAACGTGCCCATGTTAAGATTGTGGCTGTCTCCAAAGCTCTCCAAAGCCCGCAAACACTTCGGATGTCTGAACATGTGAGATAGGGACGTGGATTCCATGCTAGTGCGTTGTAGGTTAGGTCTATGCTGTTCTCGGTCGTCTAATAGAGGGATTTCAAACCCGTTCCTGATGCCAAGTGTCAAAATCGACTCACGAAGCTTGGTGTTCTCTACGACTGACTCCGCAAACAAAACAGTAGCATTGCAACCTCTATTCCGTGACCCCACGAAGTTCTCGACAGCCCATTGAGAGAGTAGAGAGACAGCACCACAGTCCTGGATCGATTCCGCGCTGTGAAGTATAAAGTGGTACGTGTATCTGCAAAGGTTGACTCGATCTGGTCGGTATTGATAGTGGTGCTCTTCATAATGGGCGTAGAATCTCTTCGAAAGCCGAGATATGTGCTCCAAGTCTCAGATACTTACTGACCAGCGGCATAGCCGCTCACAGAGATCGACAAAAGCTTTCCAACCATCCATGATATGAGTGGGAAGCATCCCATCAAGTACAACTAAACTCAGTTCCAGTACAAAATATTTCCACTCAGTTGCCTTCCATTTTCTTCTGTCTTCAATCTTCCGCGGTCTTCTTATCTTAGAACTAAAACTGCGACCGGCTGAAATCAATGACTCACTTAACTGCTCTTTCTTCCTTTCTTGAGTAAGAAAATCGAGATCTTCACATCCTGATATATCACCACACCAAATCCCAACAATGTGAGGCGCAATGTTTTTGAAGAGAAGATGCATGAGGTCGACGGGAGAACTACGAAAGGGAACTAATAGTGGAGACTGGGAAGTGAGGTCTCCTACACTTGTTTCTCGCATACCCAGTTGTTTGCAACGATCCTCATGTTGAGCCTTTGTCATGTGGTTTCTGCTTTAACTCTGACCCTGAGCGAAGTGGCAGACTGTTTGGGTTCCACAACTTTCTTCTTCTGATCTCCCCGTCGTACTTGAATATGATTGGGTAGTATACATGATTATGTGGCTTGGAGAATACGCCATGAATGGAGCAGAATCTGCATGGAACAAGAGCATTATAGCCGCGGAGGTTACCAAGCTTACCCTAACCTGCCAAATCGCACAATACGAAAAGCAGATGAACCCTGACCACAGTAGACTTCCCATTCCATAAGCGAACTAAACGCCCTCTGCCGAGAACTTCGAGCTCTGCCAACCTTGGGTGCAGAAAAGAAGTTAAGTTGGCTGGTGCGTTTGGGCCGGGAATCACTGTTACAGGCATGATGTTCTCTTGCTTGAATCTTTGCGATGGAGACAAATTCAGTATGAAAAGAATGCAAGGCCCATAGCTTTAATCCACGCTTTTGAATGATGATACGCCGTCGGTAGAGAAGCTGAGAAATATGTGATGCTGAATGCGGTTGTATCCACGTAGTTCATGTGCAGCTTCACGGAACAGCTTTCCGGAGAAGAGGTACCGGTACTGCGCTCCATGCCTCTAGTCTGTTTGTAATGTCTACAGATTGGCTTGGAAATACTTGAAGAGCTTCGGACCTTCCTCCTTTGATCTCAGTCGTGCTTGCAACCGCTCCCAAATTCCGATATTCGTAAAAGTAGAGACTGTGGCTGGTTTCTGTCGGCACGAGATGTTTCAGCAAGGAAAGAAGGATCCATCCTGGGTTCTGGAAAGCGCTTCATGAACTTTGGAGCAATAGGGAAACGACGTTACAAATAGTCCCGAGCAATCTAAAATTGCTTTTCTCAATCCGTTTCACGAGCTGTACCCAGTACTAAACTGGCTCACAAAGTCATCCATCATCGCTCAAGTTACCAAGGAATGTTTCATTGCAAATCCAAGTAGAAACTTGTGATTCCTCAAGAACGCACTCAGTTTTGGGTTTGTGACTGGCTGCGTTTGCGGATACCGTTGCCAATGGAGGTCTGAATCCGACGCGGAACCATGAAAAATATCACCAACTTCCATTTGGCTGTATGAACCGGCGTCAAAAGTTTCTCTCATGGCAACGATATCAGCTTCTCTCCCGACAGGAAACCCAGTGGGATCTTGAATATCGTCGAACTCATTAAATTCAGCTGTTCCGACACCAACCTTACCTCCTTCCATGAAGTGCGATACAGTATCGTTCTCACAAACGTTCTTATCTGAAGCGCCTGATACAAGTACAGACTGTGATGTCAAATCTGCTCTGAGGTCCCAGAAATAGCGGAGGTATTGCTGTGACAGTCCATCACATGCCCTTCGTCATCACCAAGTACATCCACTGTCTCAGGATAAGCAAAGCATAGGGTTTTACCCGGTTCCTCTTTTTCGACATCCTCACTTCAATGACGTTGCGACTGTGGTAGCGTGAGAGAAGATGGGAAGGGTATAGAACCAGTTCGATTTGGAAGGTGTTTCATATCATCAATGACTTCCGATCTAGTATTCAGCGTTGGTACAACTGGAGAAGACTCGTTCTCAAAAGAAATCTGAAGTGGCTTCGGAACCACTCTGGAATTCTTGGACTGGGATACCGCCGTTCTCCAGTGCCGGAATGCCGTAGCCCTTGTAACTATTCTTCCGGGAATGCATTTGCAATGATAGGATGGAAAGCAACGAAACCCAGCAGGACCCATATTCAGAGCTCTTGAGAGATCCTGCGAAGCGTAGTTTCAGCTTGCTGGGAACTGCAAATGGTACAAATAGAGAAAAAAACAAGCTCCAACTGCTTCAGAGATACTCATGCGCAAAAGCATGAACTTTGAGACAAGAAGTAGACAAATTTCCTTTCATCTTCTCCGGTTTTCAGGTCAAGTCTCCGGTTTCCATTCGGTGGGTAATTCTCTTTCGGCATCGACTCTGCAAATAGACATCGCAAGGGCTTATTCTCCCCACTTCAAATCGTCCTCAACTCGACACAGTAGCTCTTGTTGAACCCTTTCCAAACGAGAGACCTCTGCGTCACACTCCGACTCGGATAGTCGCCTCGCCTCCTCGCCTCGCATTGACGCCCACATCTGAGAAACCATTTGTTTCAGTCTCGCAAAAATTCACTAGTTACCTCTCGACACCGCATCACGAACTCAATCGTTCTCAGAGACGTCATCTCGAATATCATCTCTTGTTCTACTCATCGGAGTCACCCTAAATCCCCAAGATAACTTGCAACGTCTGGGTGCGCGCGCAACTCTATTCCCTCGTCTGCTTATACCCTCGCTGCTATTCTCACCTCTGCGGTGCTGTGATATGCAGTCGTACAAGCGGGGTGTAAAAAACACCTCCTGACTCCGAAGGGAAATCTGGGAAAGTATACATTGGAGACACTCTAAAGGCTGTAATCGATGGGTATAACGAGAAGAACCCCCAGAATTCCATGCCTCCTATTGAGTGTTCGGGAAAGACATACTCCTACCGCCTGTTAGCAGCCGCCGGAAAAGAACTGGAGTCGTCTGAACTGCTGCATAAGTTCTATGGTAAGCGATCGTTCCATGAGATTGAACTCATCATGTCAAACAAGTACGATTTTCAACAAGAGATTCGCAGAATTTGTGAGAGTTTGGCAGAGAAGTTCCCGCATATTGTCGTCACGGCAGACCCCTGAGCTGCACATGAGGCTGTGAAGAGCAAGTTATTCAACAGAAAGGCTGAGCACAAGAGACAACTTCGAAAGCGTGAAGGTCAGTTGACCGGTTCGGCTGAGATGAATGCGACAATGCGTCAAATGCAAGATAAGGCTGCCAAGGAGGCCCAAAATCTAGTAGGAGCACGTCTGCGAAAGGCCCAGTCAAGAAAGGCCGCTCCACAAAGTGAAACAGGAGATGTATGACCTAACAACCGGACCGCAACTGCGCCAAGCGGCGCAGATCTAGCCAATTCGCATCCACTTTCACTCAGCTTCGCACTGTAGAAAGGGTAGAGGAAATTGTCTTATCATTTGCTTCTCATTTACAGTCTTCCGAGAAGTCGGAGTATTCAGAAGAATCAACTACTCTACTCTTTGACGTTCGAGAAGAACCAAATGTGCCATCCTCTACACGTGATAGTAGAAATTGGAATGAGACTGTTACCAGAGACACGGCCCCATTATTTCACATAAGGAACGATGGAGATCGACATGAATGCCCGACTGCTGGCAGTGTCCCTGCAAGCAAGAAGCGTATTGGGAAATGCAAAACCAAGATTAATGATGCACATAATAATGTTCTTGACGACACTTCTCTGTCATCCAATAAACACAAGAAACTTCAGGCTGCCAAGATGAATGCGTCTGCAAAGAGGAAATGTACCGAGGCAGATATGGGCTTGACGGAAGATGATGGACCTGCACGTAAGGGCAGGAACAGGGTCTTACCCAAGCTGTACAGGAATTAGATTTTGGACTACCTTGTACAGTACCATTACCTTCAGCTTGTGATTGATGAAAGACGCAAAAACAGTCTTCGACGGCATCCTGCTCTTGGCTGCAGAAGATCCATGGGTTGTCGTGCTTCTGTGTGGGTTTTTTAGCAGGTTTTTCCCATCTCATTGAAGACGAACGTAAACAAATGTACTCCGGAATGTATTTCTAAACCCGGTTCGATATGATATATTTATGACGTTCACCTCACCTTTAGATGTATGCATTGTAGGCGATAGAGAAAACAACGGGCGAAAGATGATTGCCTCCTACTCTCCAAATTATTCAAACGCTGTGAGAAACAGATGAAAATGGATATCGGTCTCACTGCGAAACCGTAATGCACCACCTTGTTAAGCGGTGAACAATCCACACCCCCGTTTCGGCTGCCAACAGACTCATAACAGTCGACAAAACGGTATCCAGCGAGCGGTTTTGACGATGTGATATCGCAAATGGAGATGGGTCAAGGAACTCCCCAATGTAGGTGCTAGCGAGGTACGAAGAAAACTGTCGTTTCAAATGCACATAAGTGTGCACGTTGAATTTCAGTAAACCAAGATGTGTAACTTGACGCAATATATCTTGTAGTGCAAAACCACTCCACGAACCAAGACAAAAACCACCCGCGTGGGCTCTAAAACCTCAAGGTGTTCAGCCTTGCTCCCTGTGTCGGGCGGCTGAGTGAGAGAGCCTTCTGTTGAGGTCCACGCGTGCCGGGCGTAACTTCGGGCGAACTCTCCCTTACTTATAGACGGAGGTGGAGTGAGAGAATCCACCGGTGCGGCAGGCCCGAGTGTGAAGGGCACACCACAGGAGTGCGAAAATCCGCTTTAGCGGTGGGAAAGAGTGAAAAAAATGGGGAGAACGGGCCGTGCATACGGAAAAAGAGCCCGAGGAACAGGGGTGGACGGCGAGAAAAGCGCTGAATAAATCTGTAAACACAGAGCGTAACACACAACAACCGTGGCTAAAAAATGTAGAATTAAGAACACAGAAAGAAACAATAGAAACAGGAAGTAGCACCGCAGTGTACGGACAGAGGGTCCTCGGCGGGCAAGGGGGAATAAGTACACCGGAATGGGGGCGATTCTCTCCTCAATGGAGTAGGAGCGGTCACCAGTGGAGCTAGTTAGAGCCAAGATTCCCCTTGTTGGGGTTTACTTAGTGAGGGGTGACGGCGGTCGGCGTCGCCTGAGTACTGGCGACAAGCTACTCTAGATTCCTAGCCGTTGCTGGCACCGCGGCCAGTATTCGCCGTGTGTGCCTCACTGTACCCCTTTGACTCACGGGGTGTCCGCCCAGAGCGGCCACAGTACACGTGTCCGGAAACCATACCCCTCTCCGTTGAACTTCCAAGTTGGGCGAATCCTCCCTATCGATACTCATAACCGAGGCTGTTACCGTCACAACGGATCTAATAATTATGAGTCGCCATTGGCGGTTTTCCTCAGAAAATGGGTTTTGCTCTACATCTCCCCCTCTTTATTTTGGCGTGGCGATTCACTGGTGTGAGCGATACGTAGCGCGTATTGGTCTTTTTCGTCCTAAACTTGCCGCTCTCAAGACGCCTCCGAACACGGCAGCGTGCGACACGAGATTAGCGAGAGCATGGCCCGCTTGTGCGCGTAACTGTTGACAATCTGATATGTTTTGTACAAATGGCTGACGGCGCGCGACAGCGATGGCGTTAGCGCAAGGGCACGCGCCGCGATGTCTGAGAGTGGCGGCGGCTGTGAGCGGGGCGCTATCGGTGCGGCGTGCCGTGCCGGCCTGTTGGCGAGCACCAACAGCAGCGTGAGCAGCCCGCGCATGGTAACAGGGTAAGCAGGGCGTTGGGCAAAAGGGGGTGCATGAGGTGGTTTAAGCGACGGCGTGCGGCGCGGGGCAAGGGCGGCGGATCACGCGCAGAAGGTGGGTGGGCAATTGAAAGGTTAAAACTTTGGTCAAGGGGCTTCAAAAATTTGCAAGCATGCTGCTGATCAGGGAGCGCGCGCGGCACGTATAAATCAGGATCCTCATGTTGTTTTACAGCTCCGCCAGCCTGTGTCAGATGCACTTCCTCAGCCGCCGCTTGTTCTCCGAGAGCTCTGCGCCCTCCGCGCCCTCCGCGCCCTTCGCGCCCTCCGCGCCCTCCGCGGCCTCCCGTCCTTCGTGCCCTACGTACCCGTGCGCCGGCCCACTTTTCCTCCTCGGCGTGGTCCGCGGCCGCCCCTCCTTCGTCCTCCTTCTCCGCAGAGACGCGCGGCGCGCTCGCACTAACTTCTCAAAGCACTTGTGGTACACGACCTTGCGGCACACGCCGGACGCCAGATTGGCGAACGACACCAGCCCCACATTCTTGGCCGGGCGATAGCAGATGTGGCAGAAGCGTGATGGCAGCTGCGACTTCCTCACCGCCGGGCGCCGCCGCCGCCCCGCACACCACCACGGCTACGCTCCGCGCCGGGGACTGCGCGCGCGCGGTGCATTCGGTCGGCATGCAGAAGGCATGCAGTCGCGCCGCGCGAGCAAGCACTGCTCCACCATCGCTTGCAAGCGCGAACATAGCTCCATTGTGAAAGACGGCTGTCAAGTGAATGATAAGGAAGACGGACTTGCTGTTTCATCTCACATGTTAGAAACCGATGCTGCCGATTTGGAACACAACTCCACTACAAAAAACCAATATGAGGCTTTTGGCACAGTAAAGAACATAACGGTGGAGCCGGACACGGTTGAGAAGTTTGGGAATCAAGATGGTGATATGTGGAATAGGAAGGCGGTCACACATTTTGGTGTCTTTTCCAAGCATTTTGGTGTCTTTTCCAAGCACCACTCGCACATTCATTGGCATGGAAAGAAACAAGATCGTCCTGATCGGGTGTAGGTGAGTGTGGGCTGGCAGACGAACGAAGAGAACGAAGCGGACATTGAGGTTCCATCCATTGATCCTCTTAAATGGATGAAAAAGAAAGAGATTCGAGAACACGGGAACGAGTCTGCGACAGCTTCAGGAATGATGTGCGAAGAGTGAATGTTAACGTAATGCAAGAGGTTGTTGAGGGCATTGGGGCTTTGCGTGTCAATGAATACCAGGAAAATCCTGTGCAAGTGCGTGTTTCCCACCCTGAAAGAGTTAAGCATAACTTTTTTGGCCGCATAAATCAAGATGAACTGGGCTTATTCAGCGATTAGAGTCCCCTAGTCACTTACCTTGCCGTCTTTTCTGTTGATGTGCTGGTCAAAAACGTTTCCAACGGAGTTATGGATGTGGCGTTTGCTGCCCCTCTGAAAGGTGGTGTGGCTGATGGGGAACGTGGGCGGTACTGGACGGGCGATATATCAATGTCGCTGGGATCAATCGCTCCCGGGGCCGAACGGACAATATGCCTCACAGCAGTTTTGATTAGTCCTGGACAGTACAATATGTGCAGGTTCATTATACTATATCAATCAAGCAGTTTTGTTCCCAACAGAAGAATGCAACAAATTTACGTCAGTTCGTCTTACATGACGGTTGAAGCTGTTGGAGAGTACAAGCTACGCGAAGATGACATGACGGAAAAGCAACACGAGACTGCTCCGTTGCGACGGAGCTCAAGACGGATAAGCACGGGGTCAAGTGGAATGTTGCGCAAACTGAAGTTACAGAGTCCAGGACCAAACGAAGATACAACAACAGGCAGTAAGCACTCTAAAGAGAACAAGACGTTGGGCCATGGTAGTGGAAGAAAGAACGATGAGGTTGACCTCAATATTAGAAAACGAGTTGCAGATGCCAAAGCATCTAGAGCTTCGGAATGGTCAGATAGAGATCGCGAGCGAGAATCGACGCTACGAGACGTCTCACCGGCAAGGTCGGGGAGAGGAACAAGTCCGGAAGGGAAATCAGTGCAATTGTTTTCATAGCTTAAGAATGACAGCTTTTGGAATGATGCAGACACGGATGAAGACTGACCAAACTTATGTGAGAGGAGTGGGGTGGGGTATAGGGGTGGCGAAATTTTGTACATGTATGCTGTTTCTAATTAAGCGTGGTATCGTATATCTTGTATAACTATTAATTCAGAGGAAATCTAGATGTAAAGCATTTACCTTCGGTAAATGCTTTACCGTAAAAGGCGAGTTTGTCGCAGTGTATCAGGGTTAGCTGGACGTTTGCAACTGGCATGAGCGCTACCCTTGGTACCTTTGTACCTTGTACCAGACTCGTCCACGGTGTTAGCACGTTTGACGATGACAGACGTGGCAACGCTCTGCACGCGACCCGCACTGAAGCCACGCGTGTGCACCGCACGTGATTGCGGCGCCACGCACGTGATTGCAGCGCAAAGCACGTGATTCCGCACGCAGCACGTGATTGCAGCGCGTCGCTCACGTCCCGCATGTATGACGCTGAGCCGGACGCCGTGTGTGCACTGCACGTCGTTACAGAGCGCCGCAAGCCCGTCGCCCCAACTGTGTACACTTCCTCGTGTTCTGGCGAAGCGTTGCAGTTTGCCATGTGTATAACGCCAAACGAGGCGCACGTTATCATGTTAGCGGTGGCAAGCTGCAAATCGAGAGCAACAAAGTCGTACAAGCGCTGCGCGGACTTGATCTGCAGCTCGATATTCTACGTGGGCACGCGCTCACACAGCACAGGCAGAAGAATTTTCTTGGCGTCATCAAGGCAATGGTCCAAGAGCTGCTGCGCGGCGCAGCGAGAGCAGGAGGTGACGTTCAGCGGCGAAATGGTGCTCGGGGAGGATGTCGCGCCGCAAAATAGGTGGCGGCGGTGGATGGCGGCGGCGTTGGCGGTGGTGGGTGGGGATGGGGTGATGCGAGGAATGCGGAAGGACCGTTGATGGACAGCAGCACACGAAAGGTGGGCCGATGCCCAGCAGCGTCCGTGCGCAGAAGCTTTCGCGTCGCGCGAGGGTGAGGGAGGGATAGGGGGAGGTGTTGCGCCGCTTCGTGGCGCGCGTGCCACCAGGAATAACTTGGAGCCGCTTCCCACGCGCTTACGGCGCGAGTGCGGTCTGTGCGGCGTGTGTTGCGTGCACGTGGTCACGCGACGCTGTAAATGCGCGCGGTGCGCGAGAAATGGCTGACGTATGGGTGGCACACATGCGCGTGGCGCCGGGGCTGAAGAGAAGAAAGAGCGGCGTGGCAGCGATGCTGGCTACTACAGCGCGCGCGCGCGCACGGCCCAAAAACCAACATAGTTAACAACGTCTGCCGCTATGCTGCTGGAGTCGAGACGGCTTTCGGAATGCGCACATCGCGTGCGCCACGCCAAGCGCAACGCTGGCCAAAAGGCGCGCAGCTTGCGACGCGCACAGCCGCGAGCTCAAGCGCATGCGCTTGCGGACCACCGTGGTGCGCCCGCGCATGCGCACGAGCGCGCGCGTGCGCGTGCTCTTATACGAGGCGCGACTTTGGCTTTGCACGGCGAGCTGCAGCCTGAAGACCTTGCGTGGGTGACGAGTGAAGTATTCGCGATGGCAAGTAACAGACGCGCGCCCCAGCGCGTGGAAGTTGACGTAGCTGGCGGCTGCTTCTCGTCGTGAGTGCTGTGCGTCGGGCGTTTTAGAATGTGTTGCGTTCCGCTGAGCTCATGAAATTTTGTTGGTTGCTGTTCGTAGTGGCACCTCTTTTGGAGCGGTGCTACACCGATGCCAACCAGTCGATGCGAACCTCGCCGCTCTGGGGACAGCCGTTTGTGCCCTCGCTGACGCCTGTTCCGAGTGCCGCCGTCAGGTGGCTACTCCGCTGCCGGAGTTGCCGCCTTATGCTGTGCATACTTACCACTCTTTGCACCATGTCCCGACGCGGCTGCTCTCGGCGCACTCCAACGTTTCGCTCCGCTTCGCCACCAAGCAGACGGCGTCGCATTACTGACCGTATGTGTGTGGCTCGCCCTGCGAGAAGGCTCTGCTGGCCAAGAGTGCATTTCGTAAGGCAGGAGACCAGCGCTGGGTGCCGCTCGCCAAGGCGAGAAAGATCCGCCGCTGTCACACTCGTGTTATGGAACATCTGGCTTCAGGCGCGATGTCAAGGCGCCTTTTGGCTTCTACGACGACACCAGCGTCGCCATCGTGCGCTGAACCGAAATCATCAGTCCAATGCGCAGAACGTCTTCTCCATGTGAGGTTTTGTTCTCAGAACGAAACCTCACTTGGAGGCTTCTCCAAGATCCGCTCCCCAAAATCTCGTACGTTAGTCAGTGCTACCCATGACAGCAGTCCCGCACACGCGCTCTTCACCTCCTGGCTCTCGCTCTCTACCACCCCTTTGGTTCTAATTCTCGCAAGGATTTCACCCATGTACCACTCGTTGAGAAACCGCAGCAGGAATTTCTTCATTATATCTATCGCTGCGAAACACCCTCGATCCTTCACCTCACCGCTCGCTCTGATCACAGTCGATTTCAGTACACCCCAAAATTAGATCATAACCTGAAGCCTCTCTAGTAGTGCGTAGCTCTCTATCAGCTTACACACTGCCCTCAGATTATCATAGTCAGCGCTTCAAATGCCCTCCGTTGGCAGGAACAGTCTGTCCATTTCTCCGTATAGTTGGAGCTGGCCGCCAAAAGCGCCGCCCACAACCTGCAACCTTCTTCTACTAAGTACAGACCAAAACGTTGCTTGGAATTTTACACAGAAAATCGAAGCCCCATTCGTCAACTTCCTCGTCCGAGATGATTGACTACGGATCAGTGACCCAGCTGTCTGCTTCGTGTTTCGTCAGTACGAAAATCTTGTTATCATAGCTTAAATAAGAAAATCCGTGCGATTATCATCAAAATACAGGAGGAAACTAGCTCGACAAGTTTCCGGCGATATTTCACATCTTATGTTAGGACTCAAGTTTGGTGCCGGCTTAAATTTAGAGATAGTGGTGCTGTTGATCGCATAGGATGGACACTGAACGACACATTTGAGAACCAGCACGGCTCGGAAACATGTATGATCGTATAGTATTCCAAGGCCGTACGAAGAGGTGGCATCATAGTAAAGCCTAAAAAGGAAAGCAAGCATAGTTGGAATTGTAGGAGATGTCTTTGTGTTATTAAATAGAGTTAGGCACAGACCAACCTCTTGGTATCCTTAACCAGCGCTGGGCACAGCCCAACCACTTAGTTTCCCTACCAAGATCTGGGCACAGCCTTACCTCTTAGATCACTTAACCAAGTCTAGGCACAGACCAACTTCTTAGCTTTCCGAACTAGAGCCGGGCACAGCCCAACCACTTAGTCTTACTCCCAAGAGCTCGGCACAGCCCAAACACTAAGTTTTCCTACCAAGACCAGGGCATAGCCCAAGCTCTTAGTTTCCTTACCCAAAGCTAAGCACAGCCCAAACTCTTAGCCTTCCGAACTAGAGCCATGCACAGCCCAACCACTTAGTTGTCCTACCTAGAGCGGAGCTCAGCCCGACCTCTTAGATATTTTAACTAGATCCGGGCGCAGCCCACCATCCTAGCTACCGTCGGTACCAACAACACACCTGGTTCGAATAGCCTAGGGTGATACAAGTTTATCTGACGGATTGTGCCGGTCCGCGGCGGCGGCGGCGGTGTCTGAACTTGACGAAACCTTTACAGCTTGTTGTCGTATGACAATTTTTAGATACTTGTATGACGTCAGATTGCAACAATATGTGTTGCTGCACTGAAATAACTCTGTTTCGCAAAGACAGGTCTCAAAAGTTTCCGGTATGATCGATTGACGATGACACGTTCGAACGCCGCTTCGAAGATAGATCGCGCGCGGCGCCGCACCGGCAATCGCACTCTGTCTGGCCAGACGGCGCCAGATGTGACGTTCGGCCGCGAGGACTCAGCGTCGAAGCAAGCTAATCTCCAATGTTAGTCAGCGCTGCCCGCGACAGCACTCTCACTAACGCGCTCGTCACCACCTGGCTCTCACTCTTCGCCACCACTTTTCGTTCACTTTTGGCAAGAATTTTACCCATATACTGCACGCCTACGTTAGAATTCTGTCCTAGGATTGTTATGTAGCTAGAGCCATGCCGTTGCCTGACACTAGCTATTCTGACTTCACTCCGTTCTAATTGAACATTATTTTGATGCTCCTTGCTCGCCGAAGACCTCCTTTTCAAACTCTTCGTAAGCTGATATATCCTGAACCCATTTTGTCTCTCCAGAAATGGACTCAGCGTGTTGAACCATCTGTTCCTAGCATTGAATTCCGGGCAATTCGCGTGGTGCGCAGATATTGTACGCAGCGCAGTAGTTAGCGTAAGCATTCGGACCAACCATCCCCAATATGTGGATTATATGCTCATCCATATACCTTAAAGAGCGATGGAGCCGCACACATCCTCGTTTTAAAGAGTGAGCAGTAAAAGCTTCAACATCTCCGGACCCTATTCCAATCAGCAATAAGCGAGATCGCATTATTGCCACAAACTTCTTGCAACTTAATGGTGGGTAATACTTTAGACGACAACCAGCCTGAGTGCTTACAATATCAGGCAAAAGGAAGGCTTCTTCATTTTCTCTAAACATAATCCAAGAATACAGCGCAATAAAAGGATCCGATCCATGTATATCGAAAAGTACAATGGTATGTTACCATCCCAATCAAGAACATCGTACACTCTTTCAACGGTCGAGGTGTCTTGATAGCGGTTCGAAGCGTCAAAATAGCAGTTTGTCTTCCGATTGAGACGTTCTCCATCTTTAGCCTCTCAATTTTGTCGTATCTTAGACCTAGATTAAGTTTCAAAACAGAAAGAGAGTGGAATAGAATGTAATCCAGATGAACCTTCTGCGCACCAAACCAAAATTGTTCGGCATGATTACAAACTATCTTCGCTGTCATTAGACGAGCGCTAGTTTTCAAATTTCTGTAACAAGCAAAATTTATCTTGTACGCTCTTCTAAATTTCTCAAGGTCTGCGTTCCCAATCAGTGGGTTTTCATTTGCGGTTTTCTTCTGAGATTCATAATTCCAAGCAGCAGTGTGGCCGCACTTTGAATAAACATGACGAAGTCCATGTACATACCCTCCCATTGAATCGGCAGTCATTGCATTCTTAGTATTATATTTGCACTTCTTGACCAAAAGACTCAAAACAAGTGTACTTCATTGCCAAGATACCGTAAAAGGATCTTTTGATCTATGCTTCTTCGCGAATGAAAGAAGAAGCCGTTCTTCTCGGTTTATGTTTCAGATTGTATAACTGCTGTAAGAGGGATTGATAATTTTATGAGCAGACTTCACCGCAACTTGGGCATTACAATCTATGTCTCAAACAGTACTGTTTTGATCTCTCTCTTTGCTGCCACAAGAACGACCAAGAAGGTCTTGATCCTTGATGAAATGAATCTTGAGACGGTCAACGCCTGGATGTCAACCTGGTTTTGACAGCTCGTCTGATCCATTTGCGGCAGTGGAGCAGAGACGAGCGTTTCTGAAAAGTATGCAAGATTTATTTTTTCTTTTGATCCCCTAGAATTGTACTTAGTGTACGCGGAACACCGTCTTCATCTTCCTTCTCGTAAAAACGTTTGATAGCTGCTTCTCATTTCACCTCATCATCTTTAAAATATCCAGATCGGGAACAAAACTAGAACCCAAAGAAGCTAATTTTTTGAACTTGTAGAATGCAGGCTTTTGCCAGCAGTTTTTCCACGATTCGTCGGAGTAGCCTTGTATCAATCTTCTTCTAGAAGCAGCTTTGTCAAAGCACTGGAAAGTTATTTAGTTTCGTCTCCACCGAATCTCCAAATCTTAATGGCTTGCTCGATAGATTTTGGAAGCCCGGGAATGTTTTGTTTCCAAAGAACTGCTGCAGACGATAGCTTCAGTTTCTTCCTAGATTTTATGATACGATTTTTGTAGCAGTTGAAACAACCGAATTCGTTAACGTCCTTATTACATGAACATTGACCGGTTTCTCTTACTTCTTCTCTTGACTTGTTCGTGTCTATAGTTCCGCTCTTGCGCTTTGTCATGGTGAAGGCACCCTTCTTTCTTATGGCACACTGCGCGGGCAAATGTTTCTTGCCATTTCTATCAACGACTGATGCATGGAAAGTAGTGCGTAATTGGCAGAAAGCGCTGGTTTCAAACTTGAGTCTCCTTTGCCTGAGAAAGAACAGTCGCCACGTAAACGCCTTCTGAACATTTAATAGTTGTTGCTTGTAACTGCTGTGCTTGATGCGGTCTCTTTTCGTGCAGTTCTGCATTACAACTTTGATTTGGTTTACGTTATATTCAGCATAGTTGCGTAATGAAGCCATTATCTTTTCTTCTTTGTACGGTTCATCAAATAGTATTTGTGACGGCACCCGTAGTCCACACTCTGTTCCACCACCTTGGCGAGGACGTAAAGCTCCTCGTCGCTCCATATTGGGCAATAACAACTTGCTGTTGAATGAAAAGTGATGTGCACGAAAACCAGGCTTTTTGCACGAAAAGAGAGTCATGTACGCAATGACAACTTTGTTGATCCCAATGTAGCGCAATATGCCCGACGGCAGCGTATTGTGCTTGGACAGTGATGCGCAAGCTAGCCTAGAAGGGCGCTGTGGGCAACAGAAGCACTTTTCGCACGACTTTGAAGCTGTGGATACAACACCAGCGGGGGTGTGTGGGGCGGAGGAATCTATTTGACGGCGGGGTGTTGTGCCCTACAGAGTCGCTGTTGAGCCCACGGCTATGCTTTTTTCTTCAATGTGAGGTGTTATGGCGGTGTATCCAAATGTGGGGCTTTGTGCACAAGAGCTACGCGATGGTCATGAAGGCAACTCGTTGTGCTAGAAGGCAGGTATGTATGCCAGAAAGCAGCACACGGTGCTCGAATGAAGCACTCTAACTTCGACTTGGCAGTATGAATTCGACGATGGCGCGCTGGTGACAAAAGTGTGGCGACGAATCCGTAGGCTCTGCCGCGAGTTTATTGCCTGCGCGGTGTTTGCAATATTAGCGCGATATCTCTGACGGCGGCACAGTGAAAGGAGGGGCTTCCCGATATGCAAGTACAAAGCACGCTGTGACTGATGGTGTCGCAGAACCGTGATTAATGCTTTGACCGCCTGCTTTGCGCTCTCCGACGCCTTTGTGATTGTAATACGGAAGCACAGGGCTAGTGCCGGTAAACTTCACAATGAGATCATGGTGGCACGGCAGCGATCATGACTCGTTGAAGGTCAACGCCTGGTTTTTTCCTTTGGACTTGAGACCTATTATAGGGCGTGAGTTCAATTTAAAACACTTTCAGTAGAGAAAACAGCTGGGCTACAACTTCAGATCAGTGAGCGGAGTATGCATCATATTTGACGGTTTTGCACAACGCAGAGCGGTCGGAATATCCTACAATTGTGTCGGTTTCCTTGACACAGGCAAGAAAACAGCAGCCGTCAAAAAGGTGCCTTCTTAGTCTTAGCCTGGCACAGCCAAGACAGCAGCAGCCGCGACATAACTGAATTACTAAACACAGCCTTAGAATGCAGCTTAAGAGTGGCACAGCCATTCCCGCAGCTGCTGCATAAAGCACCACCATGGGCCCACCCCGTGTTTCTGCTCATTTTCTTGGCAGAGCCAAGACAGCACCAGCCGCAGCAAAGCTGCGTTCTTATGCACAGCCTAAGAATGCAGCTTAAGAATAGCACAGCCATTCCCGCATCTGCTGCACAGAGCACCACCATGGGATCATCCTATGGTTCTGCTCATTTTTTGGCACAGGTGAGATAGCGGGAGCTGTATCTGGGGCAGAGCTGCATTCTTAGACATAGTCTATAAGTGCAGCGGATTTATGTCACAGACATGCGAGCCCATTTTGTATGGAGTATGTCCATGGAACTATCTCACAAATGGTTTTCGTTTGCCTGTAGGATATAGGAGGCAATCATTTAGTCGGATGGGGAGGTCGATCAACCTGAAAACTTTTTTCATCAGTTGCGTCACTCATACATTACAAAGAAACATATTTAGTACATGTAATAGGAAAAGGTGGATTTGGATACGTCCATTGTCGACTACGTTTTCGATAAAAAGAAAAGCTATTCAATGTGAGGCATGTAAGCTAGTTAGAAGATTGAAAGTAACTTCATTAGTTCATGCTGAGGATTGTGATCTCTAGAAGGTAGCAGTTCATTAGCACGTTTGCCAGTTATGATAAATGGGGTCCAGGTTTGGCTACAGTTCTTGAGTTTTGAACCTTTACTCAAGCACACGTTTACCATATGAACCCTGATCTCTACCCAATTAATGGCAACAACGTGTACGTGTAATACAAAAGTGATAGAGAGTTTGCTTTGCTGCCAAAAATTAAAATTGCTGAAGACTTTATGTTTGTTTTCGAGATCTATGACTGTTTGTCAAAAAATGGAAGACTTCGTGGCAAGTTCGGTACCCCTTGTCACGTTAATGTCCGTTTTCTACCCTTGTAAGACAAGGATAGTAAGGAAAGAATTGTAGGCCGCTTCGCTTCGCAGCCTACAATTCTTTCGTCACGATCCTTGTCTTACAAGGGTACAGAACGGACATTAATATACCATTAGCTCTCTGACCTTTCTACGCAATATCTCGCCAATGATTACTGTTCAGAGAAATCAATATGCCCAGGAATACAATGAATCAACTACTACTGGTTTAAACTACTGCCTTTTAACTCTTCTTTTGAATTTCGTTGGCTTGCTCTTATGTCTACTATGCTAGACATAAGAAGTTTTAGTCCGAAAATGGTTAATCCCATTGCTTCTGCACTATCATGGAAACTGTAAAGTCTTTCGCATATCTGTCAACGCGTAATGCTTTTAAGCCTTGCGTTAAATCGCGGTTGGATGATCAGATTATTGCGCACAAGCTTGCGCTTTTTGAGCAAGAGAGCCTGCAGCTCCATGACTAAAATAAGACGAATGAAAATTTTGCGATTCTCTGGACGAGGAATATTTAATATTTTCCAGTACTCACGTAGAGATATGTACCTGCTCTTGCTAACGAAGACAAAACATTGGTATACCTAAAGATAGACTTATATGCACATCTCAATAAGCGCAAGTGGTCGAAAATATGGTGAGCCTTCTCCCCTACATATCTAGCGAGATCGTTAATATGAATGGTAAAAGAACAAAGCAGCGTAACATCCAATGGCAAGGTAGTTGCCGACATGCAGGACAAAAATTAGTAAATGACTACTTCATTGCTCTTTAAGAACTCTGTTGTCTCACAATTAGGGTCAAAGCGGTAGCCGTCATAGATGAGTAAAACTGTTCGGCTATTGTCTCTAGGGTATGCAATATCTTTAACAAAGAACTTTCCTCACTTCAAGAAGTTATGCTTGTCACCCCCAAAGATGTCGTTTCTAGACGTAAGAAGAGCATCAACTGGCAGACAGTTAATAAGGGACTGATTCATGGGCATATTGTTGAAAACGCTATTTTGATGATTGTGTCGGTGGTTGCAGCCAAAGGGGGCAAAAACGATAAGAATGAAGTTCTCTCTAGTAGAGTACTGGTCCAATCGGACGAAGAAGCACTTGCCAAGTAATAGCTTACGTAGATAGAGCACGACAGAAGAGAAACAACAAAAGCAGGAACACAAGAACAGTAAAGGGAGACCAAACGATAGACAATGAGATAAAGAAGAACGAACAGGAACAGTATATGTATTGAGATATGAATAGAATTGTGTCGTGACAATGAAAACAGAGGCCTGTTCTCTAAAAGATAGTATTTTTCTTTTTTTTAAATGTCGCACGATGACCGCGGCTCCTGTAGTGAACGCGCAGATCGTAGGCTTCAGAGAACCGGATGTCGCAAGCCTTGCAGTTGACGTCCAGCTCGGTGTAGTTTGTACGACGCAAAGCTCTGCGATGGCAACGGCCGGCTGGATGGGCTTCAAGCTGACGCTGACTCTCCACCTTGATGTCACAGACACGACAGCGTTTGAAGATTCGCTTACGCGGCGGGGGGTTACCACGGCACTTCTTCTTCTGAGTGGCTACAGAAAAGATATGACGCTCACGTGGCCCCTCAAGAGGCTGCACAGCCGACTTTTTTTGGCTGCGGAACTGGATCGGGGACTTCTTCTAGACGCTCGTCCGGGTTGACCACGGAAGAATACGGGCTGGATGAGACGAAAGACCTTGGCACTTCTTGTGAAACAAACAAGAAGTTAGTAGTCACACAAAAGCCAAAAGAGCAGCTGAGAACAACTTACTTTTGAACGATTGCCTCAGGGCCGTAGGTCAAAAGGAACCTTACGCCGTATCACACAGTGTGTATAGCAAAAACAGGTGCAAAGCAACACTATGTGAGGAACGGAATCGCAACACGAAAGAACCAGTGACACCAGGGTCCAAGGCCGAGACGAGAAGCAAGGGAACAGATGCAGGCAGGGAAGCCGGCAAAACGTCGAAGGAACAGAGAGGAGCAACAACAAAGACACCTGCGGGGGGTGGAAACTGGAAAGAACGATAACGGGAACAACAAAAACAAAAAGAACCACCACGGAGAAGACGAAGAGATGGGAAACCAAGTAGAACGGACTTCGGAGAGAGAGTCACGCCCGCACAAGGCTAATCCAGCGGTAGGGTGGTGCGGACGCTTTTCCGACTCACACAAGAAGAGCCCAGACGAGGTGCTGTGTGAGTAGCAGGGAGCGTTGGGGGCCGGTGGGACCAGGGCGCCAAAGGGGGAAAGTGAGAGAGCTTGAGGATTGGAGGGTAGTGGGGGGCGAAGGTTGAGACGACAAAGAGAAGAAGAGATGGAGAGTGAAGGTGGGGGTAGGTCGTCGAGGGGGAAGTGGTCTGGCCGGAGTCGAGTCAGAGGCGACGGCTCGGGCCCTTTTGTGCACAACCGCACGGTCGATTCCAGGCGAGAATCGACGGAACGGTTGGCTTTGCCAATGACTGCGTCTTATCTATGGTGTTGCCCAATGAGAGGAGTAAATGGTAGATACTTTTAGGGCTTATGCCGCCACGGGGGCGTCTACGCAACGCAGCACTCACTCTGAAATCCACGTGCACCTATGATAAGTCGTCATAATGCCATGCTGGCAAGTGACACTGCCATGATCTGCCATAATAGCAATTACATTTGCCATGACCTGCCGTCATGGCAAATTCAGGCGTATACAAACCTATGATCTAGACTATAAGAACACGTTTAGAACGAGACTTTCGAGGTGTCGTCTGTCCTACGTTGCTATCTCTATCACTTGTCAACTATCAACTACGTACACCATGAAGGACTCCGTCACGAGCCCCGTTCGAGCGCTGGCCGACGAGTCCTCGACTGGGGCCGTTCCCGTCCTGGACGTGGAGGCGGTTCCGGCGCCGGCCCCCGCCCTTACCGTGCAGGACGCAGCAAATACCCTGCCTCAGGACGTTTCGGGGTTTGGGTTCTCCGAGGCGCTCTTAAGAAAGCTGGAGCAATTTCTACGCGAAGTTTCTACGGGAAATTTTGATGTGTATGGGCATCGACGCCGCCTTTTGGACGTAATTAGGCGGGCGCCGACGCTGTATACGCGCGGAGTTATTCGCGGTATAATATTCGTCTGTGAGGGGCGCCGCAATGATGCGTGGCACATCATTGCGCCGCTTCTTACAGTTTTACTGGAGCGCTTACATAAATAGTGTGCAGCGCGCGTGCCAGCGTACTTTTAAAATTAAACTTTGAGCGGCGCAGCGCATGCACCTCTCATTCTTTTCTTTGCCCCTCTTTTCTCTCTAACAGTTGTCTCGAAGTAGTGCGCGGTACAAAACGCAACATCTATGGACTACAAAAACATTGGCTGAGACCTTCCTTCGGTACAAATCACTAGCACTATTGCGAAGCGGTGTACAGTTTTGAAAGAACAGCTCTAGAGTGATCTGATAAACCGTTTTTTCTAGTTGCTATCGGCATCCAAATCTTTGATCTGATCTTTCCTGCAACCTTCCCGCATTCCTCGAGATTAAATATACGAGATTCGTCAATGTTGTTTTTGTTAATGATGTTCTGTAGTGAAGCGATGTGACTTGTTAAATTTTCTGCTTTGGTTCTCTTCCATCCATCAGCGTTTCGCATACTCCGAGAGCCACAGTGCTGACAGTATGCAAAGCGAGATTTGAATACTCTAAGCCATGTTTTTCCTTGGTCTACTCTTTCCAGGAGGCCCTATGAACATCGCATCTGGCCCAAATATGGCCGAAACCTTACCGAAATGAAGGCGTTTAGCTCGAAAATTTGTGAAAGCGTGTAACACGTGGCGTGGATTAATTTATGTTTTCGTAGATGGAACTATTTGGGCCATATCGTGGCCATATCTTGCAAAGATGAAAATGATTTTATTGACCATACAGGCGTTCTCAAAACTTTTCAAGCTAAACGCCATCATATCGGTCACTTTTCGGCCATATTTGGACCAGATTCGATGTCCATCCCATCGGAGCGCTGCGCGACTCCCGTCAGTTATACGACAAATAATAATTTCTACGGCATTGACGATATCTACATTGTTCAACCGTTGGCCGCGAGATGCATGCTCATTGATCAATCCACGATAAATTTCTCTTCATCAAATGTAATATTAGTCTTTTTGCTTTATTGTAGTCAAGACTGTTGAGGATAGTGTCGCGATTTCTATAGTGATATTGAAATAGGGAAGGTGGAAATCCTGCAGTTGCGGCAGGCATACGTACAGTTTGACCGGCTGCGTACTGCTCGAACTCTAGGATGAGTCATTAGCGAGCTCTTGCTTTGATCGTGGTCAGGAGCGGCATAGTGGACTCTGTGCTGATGGATTTGGTGAAGTACCGAACCATTCTCTACTGATACGTTCACGCTTTTATACAGTTCCAAGGATTACATATTGGCCGGAGAGTTCGACGTAAAGCAAAGAGGGGAAGACGGGTGAGTGTGGGCTCTAGTTTTAAATTGTACGCGGATTTCTTTGTGATAAATATGTCAAGACGTTGTCCCCATTTGGGGTTGTTTGGGCAACACTTCGACTGAAAAATTGTATGCGTTTAGGAAAAGGGGCGAGTTTGCTTAGGTTACCAACAAAGTTCAAGCACAAGATCTCTTGTGCAGTTTACTTGTGTTCAGAGGACTAAAATTTGAAGAGGATGCGAATGAGATTGGTGTAACCGTCTTCATGGCTGCGCAGAGCTCTCGGGCGATCGTCACGTTATTGGTGGGAGCGAGAGAAAAACAGGGGAGCGAAGAAGATGTCGAATCTTTACCTCTGGTGCTTCGTTTTCTCCCCGGGCAGGCCGGTTCGTGGCCAGCTCATGTTTATTGAGTCCCTCAGGCCCACGTGCCATGAGCTCGTTTTGCGAAAGTGACGTGCGGGCGGTAGGAAATTGATAGGCATTAAGCTCACAACTTGAGGGGTACGTCGCCACGGTGCGACATTCTCCCTTTCGTGAGGATGGGGATGGCGTGAATCGCCGGCATCATCACCAATACGTAAAAAACTTGGTTCCAAGGAACCAAGCAAACAGAGTGCGCCGTGATGTGTTGATGGCTGTGACGACCTCTGCGCAGCACTTGGGACCGCCACTCTGTTGAGTCTGCTGGGCTCGAAAGAGTGCTTGCGTAGAACCGACGCGCGACGCGATAACGAAGAAGGCGGCAGACTTTGGCGAAGATTTGGGAGGAAGCCCAGAAGAGGACTGTTGATGTGAATTGAAGAGCAATCAGAACACGAAGATGATGCAAAGACAAAGCTGCAGGAGAGTTCAAAGCGGTGTCGATCGCAATTTCTCTGCTGCTTTCTTGTCAGTCTGAAGCAAAGGGCGGCAACGCACGCAGTTGCACGTAATGTTTTCGCTTGGAGTACAGAGCATTCCACTGTACAAAGGAACAAAGCGCACAAATCCGGAGCGCAGGCGAGGATCTGGTAACACTGTGTCCAACTGCAGGAGGTTGAGAGGGAGACGCGACGGTGAAAGGCTGCGTCTTTTGCCTTATGAGGATCGACGGCAGAGATGCATGGATGACATTATGAATGCTCGGCGCAAGGATGTGAAAGAGCATGAGCGCTACACTGTCGTAGATGTTTTGAATAACGAACTTTCTTTCCGTGCGGCCGAGTTAATACCAATTGTGGGGAAGGCCATTGTTAACTTTCCTAGGAGAACTGGAACGCTACGAGTGGCGTACAAAAGACCTTGAAATCTGGCTCATTGGCGTTCTATAGGAGTACGTTAGGTCGAGAGATTGTCGTACAATTTTGGCCTTCTACGCCATCTGTGCGCCCCGGGTCTTATAGGTCACGAATGGCATACGTACGGTAAACATGCGTTGTACGCCGGTAGGGTAATTATTGTACTTAACTCTATTATTGGCATGCAAGTGGCGTAGAAGCCCAAAATTGTATGCCAATCGCTCGACCTAATGTACGCCTATAGAACGCCATTGAGCCAGATTTCAAGGTTTTTTGTACGCCACTCGTAGCGTTCCAGTTCTTCTAGGGCTTGTGTGGAGAGCAGGCCTGCCGCCGCCTCGACCATGCTGTGGCGAGTGGGTATTGGCTCTATCAGGACGAGACCAACACGGAGGAATGAGGTGTCGATGCCGTCATGTATATCGCCCGGGACACTGTAATGGGAGGGCAACGAGGTGTTCGAAGGTACAGGGGCCCCCAATAATATGGCCGTAATCACGAAGAACTGCATTATACTTGGTGGCCCAAACAATTCTCCACGGTAGGGAGCCGGATCTGAAGAATGCGTTGTCAATGCAAGTTGTGCGGCATGGTCACATGAGCTACAGGGTAGAATTTGAGGCGCTCACGGACTCACTTCGAATAGAGCATATAGATGATTCTCGCGTCATAGATGCGTTTGACTCATACTGTACAAAACATCCTGGTGTGCCAGTTCCTGCGTAGTCTCCAGATGAGTGCTACAGAACCTCGCATGCCACACAGTACGAACTCAGAGAAGATCGCATGCTTGTCTGTCTAACGGACAGTATTTGCATTCAGACATCCGTTGCAATTGCTATAGAGCGCGTTGCCTTACCGTAGCCTGCGAGATACACTGTTCTAAGGCATTCTCTTCCGTCAATGTTGTCGTTTGCGGATGCCGCTCGATGGATGAACGACCATGCAAAGCGTGTCAGCTTGGATCGTGCGTAATGAAATCGAGCGATAAGTGGTTGCTTTGAAGAGTGGATCTTTGCCCCGAAACACAGATTACATTTGATGCGTCTCCGAGCACGTAACGTGGACCATGTTGTAGTGATTGAAAAGGATTGGTTCGAGATACTGCACTGGTTTCGCAATATCCGTTAAGAGGCTGCCTCGGAGCATTGAAATGTTGCGTTGGAGATCCAGCTCATTTTGAGAGAGTACTTGAAGTTCCGATGGTAGTGGTTAGGGAAGAAGAAAAGCGTGGTGGTGAAAACCTGAGTGGGGCTGCCAAGATGAGACGTCGAAGGATGAACGGAGGACTAACATCATAAAGATGCATGTACATGAGGGAAACAAGATCTAGAACCTCTCTTAGTATGACTTCTTCGTTCATAAAGTTGTTTAGTTTCTTGAAAGCTTGAGGGTTCATCTTCGTGAGCACATCCGCCGGGTTCTTCTGAGCAGGTATCCAGTTCCAGCGAGTTGATCTCTTTGGATTCGAATGAATCACGGAGATGAGCAACTGCTGGGCCGAGAAGGAAGTCCCGCTGTTCGTTCAAGGTGGAAATGGTTCTGTAGAGCCCGAAAGAGCCGACTAGCATTTGTGGGACTGGTCGAGTTGCCCGTCCTTGGCGATTTAGCACAAACGGAAGGACTTCAGCCAGGTCGACGGATCTATTGGCTGTCCGTGCTGCAGCAAGAATCTCGGCTGCGGCGGAAGAGAATGAAACACGGTTCTGCTTGAAACTCTGCCAGTCGAGAAAGTGACAAACTGTGTCATACTCACTGAGGTAAGCGAGTCCACACAAAAATATCGTCTGACCGTACGAAGAGGTTCCTGATGCGGCATCACTAAACTTCAGCACATGCGCAGGGAGGTGCGAGGTAGACATCGGCGTGCGCGGTGACTGGTAGAGGATGCACGCGTCGAGTGACTTGATGTGCGCGAGAGCTTTGTTAAGCTGGCGGATGTGGGGGAGTTTCACCCTTTATACGTTCTCCTGCATCTTACTTGCTACGAGAGATGCCTGCGGGAGAGTCCCGTGTCCTAGGAAATTGAGCTTTTCTGTAAGGCTTTGGAATCGACCGAGTTTTTCTGCGGTGGAATGCTGATCGTCCTGGTTCTTTCGCGCAGGGTGTATAGAAGAGATGATTGAGAGAATTTCGCCCATTTCTAACGCGATGGTGAAGTCCGAAAGCTGTTTCAGGAACAGGCAATTGAAAACGATTTCGCATCTGAAAGCCTGTCAACATCGAATTTTGCTACGAGCTTCTTATAAAAGTTCTCAGTGAAGGGAGGCTTTCCTGTAAAGATCATGTCGTTGAAAACTTTAGCGAGGATAAGCTTCAATTGGTCGTACTCCCAAGAGAGAAAGAGCTGAAGTACTCCCCGTACGTTCACGAAGTCTTCGTCCAACAACCACTCTTCAAAGCATAGTTGGCAAAGTCTTCTATAGTCGACGAGATCGTAGGCGGGGGCCAGGAGTTTCCATACTTCGTCGACGTATTCCAGCCACGTGGTGGCAGCATGTAAATGTCCTCCTCTAGCTCACCAGCCTGCAAATGGGCAGACCTTACGTCTAGTACTGATATAGACACGTGAAAAAGAGAGGATAGAGATAGCAGCAACCGGATAGTCGCAAATTGTGTAGTGGAGCAATCCGAGCGAAGTTAGTCTTTGTCCTTATCCTTGTTACCATGGAGCACCAGCCGACACTTGAGTTTCATCGTGTTGCTCTCACTGTTGTGTTTGATTACGAAGAAGTGGTTGAACGAGATGAGGTTAGAATTCCTTGGAACGTGCCGCATCGAGATCGGTTCATATGAATTACGTTCTTCGTAACACTGCTTCTTCTTCGCCATAGTCTCGTCAATAAACGATCTGAGCGCGCATTTTAGTTTGCGTTCAGAAAGGGTTTCGTTTCCGAAGCGTTCATAGAGGTCCTTTAGAACCAATTTTCTAGAGGATTGCCAGGAAACGTTGGGAGGTGGAGGTTGTACTGATCAGTATTCTCCGATTTCGTTGGACGGAGATATGAAGGAACGAGTAGGAAATTGTTTGGAAAGGTAAGCAGAGCTAAAGGGGTGATCTTCCCAGTCCGTAAAGTGAGAGGCTAGGGCGTTCTTCTCTCCATCAAGGACGGCATCTTCGGCTAGCGATACCAAAGAATTCAGCTCTTCATATTCATCACCGAGTGGGTCTTCGTCTGGTTTCGGAAGCGGATCAGGAAGCTTCGTCTATCCAAGCTCGAGCTGCTCCACTTCCATAGGCAGATATGAACGTGGGTGGAGCGTAAGGTTTTCGTAGGCAACGGTATAAGTGTATCCACGAAGATCTTCAGTGGTCCAGGCGATGACAAAGTGCTGATAGACTTCCTTGACGAACCCTGGATACCATTTCCATCTCTTGACATCCTTGCGGAAGAAGTATACTGTGGTCTTTGGTGTCAAAAGAGTCTTATCCAGATGCTTAACGTCTTTGGTTCAGAGGAATAAGTAAAGGGCGCCCCTGGCAAACTGTTCGTGGTAGGCTGCAAGCAGTTCTTGAGTGATTCCCGCTTTTGCTAAGTCACAGAGAGAAGGCCTGAATCCACGCGCTCTTTCGAAACTTGAAAGGAACCTCGAGCCGAGAAGTATAATCTTGAGGAACAGAGCCTTAGCTACTACTTCCTGATCCGATAGAGAATCTTACCACCTAAAGGCAGTGAAGTTTCTATTCTTTATCAGCCTCTGGATAAGGTATCTCATCGCTTCGTTCGACCACTCGACGATTCCGAGCTTGTTATGCCGTCTGGCCGGTCGGAGTGTGAAGGTTATTTAATATCTGGCACAAACGGCGGTCAATTCTTGGCAGTCGAACTCGGGGTCTGCTGAGATCTCATCCGGTGAGCCGTGGATCAATATCCAGTGTGTGGTGATGTTGCAGGCAGCCTCTTTTATACCTCTAGAGTAAGGTAGCCATGCGGCTGTGAAACCAGTGCCAGCATCTTTCATGTGAAGGATGGGGAGATTGTCTAGCTCGGCGAAGAACATGAAATCGATTTGTACATGTTCGTTGAATTTTTTAAGAAGCCCGTCGACGGAGACTTTACGGGAAGCGAGGGGTCACCCCGTTCTACCGCAAGTAGTGCACGATTCAATGGCTGCTTGAAGGAATACATCTAGGGTTCTTGTGACAACTTCGGCTCTCTCGCATATTCTCCTCATGTCTCTAGGACGAAGGTGTGTCTAGGAAAGAAAGCGTTTCGCAAAGTTTTCCTTATTTCGAATGATAGGAACTTTATTTGAAGACTTCTCGGGCTTGAGAGTAGAGACTTACAGAGCAATTCGTGGAGAGTATCAGGAGAAGAGGTGTACGCATCTCCAAGTCTTCTTCAATATGGCACGTTCTGAGGAGGACGGAGTCATGCTCGCTAGTCACGACGACAGGGAGAATCCTAATTTCAATCGCCTCCCCGAGGATATTGGAACGAGAAATCACGTCGTTTCCGAGCAAGATTGGGCCGGAACCCTAAACGACATAGAACGGGACTCGGAATTTGATACCATTCTCATCTTCATTGGAAAAGTTCTAGATCGCAAAGAAGGGCTTCGCGCCTGTACACTCTTCTCCAAGGCTGTGGCAAAAGGGTTCATAATCGAGCTCTCCGAGGAAAAGGTCGATTCCAAGCGAGATGCAAAGATGGGAGATGGGGTATAGGGCTCCCACACTCTTTGGACAACCAGGATTCACGATTGAATTGGGGTCCAAAAGAGATGGGAAAACGTCCGAATAGGCTCCTTTTTCATCAGCTAGAGATGACTGCGTTGGGATGGGTTGGAGCGTTTGTGAAAAATCTTTTCATCCTTGTTGTTCGCCCGGTCTTTGTTGGAAATTTCGTTATCTTTCCGGGGACGTTTTGTTCCATGCGAAGGTCTCTGACAGTCGGGGCTACCACGCGTGTGCGTTTTGGACCCGCAATCGTAGCAGTAACCGTGGTTCCGATCTGTTCGACGTTTGTTGGCCCTGCGTCTTTGAGAGAGATTATTGTTTTGGGAATTGCGAATGGATCCAGTGCTTGTAGAAGAAGAGGTTTGCAGCGGTTCGTTGCGCTTCTGGAAAGCGGCCATAGCCTGTTGCACTCTTTGGTTGACCATGTCGTCAATGTCAGCTTCCGAGTAGGCTTTTTCGGTTTTTTTTGGCCTGAAGGTTAGTTTGCCAACAACCTTGACGGCGTCGTCTAGTTTGAGCTTGCAGCGCGGTCCGGTGGAGAACATGTCGCAGCTTTGTTCTTCTTCGGTGGTTCTTTTGCTAAAGTAGGTGATGACATCGGTGTACTGCTAGAGTATGCTTTGAGCTCCATCGACCAACTGTGTAGACCTGCGACGAACGATGGTAGCGTTGTCGGAGATGTGTAGCAGAGCGTCTTCAGCATTAAAGAGCTCCGTAAACTTGTCTAAGAACTCAAGTGTGGAGGCATGAGCACTCTCGTATATCGATATCTTAGGGTCCAGTTGTTCTTTTTGCCGGGCTTTGCGAGAGCTACAAGTTGAAGCTTCGCATTCGTGAAGGTTTCCTAGCTCAGATTGGCGTTGTTGAGAATCGTAATAGCTAGAACCTCGCTCACCTGAGACGAAGTGTTTAATGCAACATGCATCAGATGGTCTGCTGCGAGACCGCGAAAGCGAGAGACGAATGCGTTCAAATCTTCATTTTCTCTTGCTTCCACTGAGTGACGTCAGTGAAAGAAGATATGATACGAGTGAAGACTGCGATAAGAGGATCGACTGCAATGAGTTTCACAACTTCGCAGACAGCTTCAATTTGATTCTCTTGTTTCAAGTGAACGAGCTGTTTAGCTTGAGCCTCATCCACTGCTCACTTCTGTTCGCAGGAGAGTCCACGGTGCTCGAAGGGACGCGCAAGAGCTGCGAACACAGTCTTGTATAGTTTATCGGTTCCTTTTTCCGCAGCAGCCTGGATGATTTCAACCGAAAGCGAAACGTCACCACGATAGCTTTGTAGATCTTCTTCAAGATTGAACACGGGAGAATCCGTTGGGGTCAACGACTTTGACGGCCCTTAAGCTGAGCCCATAACTGGTGTAACCGGATCCATGGCGGCGCAGAGCTCGAGAGCGATCGTCGCGTTATTGCTGGGAAGGAAGCGAGAAACGGGGGAACGAAGAAGATGTCGAATCTTCACCTCTGGTCCTTCGTCTTCTCCCTGGGCTGGCCGGTTCTCGGCTAGTCCTTGTTTATTGAATCAACAGGCCGGCGCGCCCTCAGCTCGCAGCTCGATTGAGCTCGTTTCGAGCGAGGAGCACGCGGGCGGTGAGAAGTTGGTAGGCATCGAGCTGACAGCTAGAGGTGCACGGCGCCATGGTGCGACAGAGATATGACAGCACATTCTGTTCTCATGTAAGTTTCTTTACAACTCCGAGGAAATGACTTGGTTTTTTCTCTTACAATCTCGCGTATAGTACGAGATCGCTGTTCTGAAACGATTCATCGACAGAAGGATGATACAACGGTTGCTGTCAAAATCTCAGACTGAATTTGGGCTGCGAAAGGCGGCGGGTTTTTGACGAAGAAGTACCGATTTCGGTTTGGCGGAAACTTTGGGAACAATTTTGCATTCTTCAACCTATTGCGCTTGTGTTCAAATACCGGGTTCTCACACTATTGGAGGATTTATGCAAGGCACAAATTTCGTGCGCAGTTGCCCAGCCGCGAGTTATAGAAATCTCAGGAGTATTTTTGCGAACTGTTCGAGAGGTGTATGTTACGCGCAACAATTTGCCTCTCCGTTCTCCTATAAACTGATAGTTTCTTGCTTCTATCACCAACCCAGCCAGAATTAACACCACTTAAGCGTCCATGGTGCGACAAGAAAACTGTACCTCTTCACGTGCTCGCCGAAGCCTCCATAGACGCCGCCTGACCCTGGCGTTGGCACTTCAGGCAAACGCTTCACCTTTGCTTTGCCTAAAACTGGCCTAAAGTTTTCACAATTCAAGCCGAGACCTTTTGAATATACGTCTTCGAACACAACATATAAGAAATCAGTCGTTCAACTTGAATGTATTATTCCTCGAACAATGTCGCCACGACTTCCGCTTTCGGCAAAATGACGTGGGAAGGATATCAAAAATTATGAACTGGAGCCACAATGACACGTCATGCAATCGATATCACTACGATTTTATCACTGCGATTCCATCACCGCTTGCTGTATTGTTAACAAAAGCTCAAACGGTGATAGAACCTTCCAAAGCAGTTATCTTCAGCTTTCACATGGTTTGACTTTGAGCCCGTATTTGGAATGAGATACTCACACATAAGCAAACTATTCTGGGAAGCATTAAAACATTTTGTGGACGCCAAAGGTCGTCTAATCACTTCGTTCCCACCAGAAGTCCGGAGATAGACAGCGAAAATGTAGGCAGAGGCTATATCTAAAGCTGGTGCGCCTCTGCATAGATGTCTTCGTGTCATTGAATGCACTAAAATCAATTTGAGTTGTCCTGGAGGAGAGAACACTAACCAAATTTCTGGTTTCTCGGAACACAAATGCAAACATTGCTTAAACTATTAGACAATTTCCACACGATATGAGCATATCTTCTCTCTAACTGGTTCGATTCTTGGTAGCAGTCACGATTTGATGTTATTGCGAAGGAGAGAAATTGAGAAACCTATGTCATCTTGTCTTATGATAGAGAACAATCAGTAATATATATACGAGAACCCTGCTTATCTTCAAGACCTTGGCTACAGACCGCGTTTGAAGGAGCCAGGCAAGTCATTTTTTACTGTGAAGCACCAAATCTAGACATTTACTGCAATCTATGGAGGGAGAATCGTCGAACTGTCGCCAGTCGCTAATATTAGATTTGCACCTCACCAGTAGCTTTATTACTTTGAGTGGTACACTGATTACTGTCTAAAGCTAAAGGTTGTGCTCTTTGCAATTTCTGCCTCACTGCAAGACTTCATGCGAAGAGAGCGGGACTGGACACATTGCTCAAATGCCGCCACTGATGCTCACCAATTAGAAAGAAACACGTGTCTCGTGAGGATAAGATTGGCAGAAGATATAGAGTGCTGCTTTTCAGAAAGGGTCTTACTGCTCTAGAACTGATTCGTAACAGAGCTTCTGCTTTCACCATTACCAGCTGCTGGTAACCAGCAGCAGTTACAACTCGCTGTGGCTGCGAGATACGTAACATGCGAGATGAGATGGTATGTTCTCGATTTTGTACAACACACATCTTTCGAAGAATTGCGTTTCGGGCTCGTTTTGAGACCATGTACTGCCTCAGGAGAGCGGTTCTGCAGCATTTGAGGTTCAACGTGTTCTCGAGGGCGAGTATCTTCTGTATGAACACTGGTTTTGTATGGTACATATCAGATGCACTAAGTTGCAGAATATTGACGTATCACATGCAGATTTCTTTCAATGAGTGGGGTCTAAGAATATTGAGAACTCTGAAAGAGTTGCTGTCATTATGAGAGCGCGATTTACACCCAGTGGCATTGTGTATTCATATGATGTTTTTCCTGTCACTGCTTTTCTCGTGTTGAATCCTGACTTTGTGTTGCACATGGTGCGGCTCAGCCTCTGCGGCGTATGGGTTTTGCGCTCGTGTCGGGTTTACAGTTTCATTGAAAACGGGATGGAGTTGCATACAATAACTTGAAACGGCTGGTAATTGCGCATATCCTTCGTTTGACTAAGCGCGTTGACTTCGTCAGCAATAGAATTTTTGGGCGCGAATGAAGCCAGTGCCGAAGTCGGTTTCCGGATGTTCTCGCTACTTTTTCCGTCATACAGAAAACATTGCGTGCTATGAGAACATCGGTGTGCTATGTGCGTGAAGTCAGTGCGGAGAGGAGGTGGAAAGATCCTGACAGAAGCTACGGTGTACGGGATTTTGTGAGCTGAGAACGGTTATCACGCAGCTGCGAGACACTTTAGTTGAGGCGAAGAACCGGATAAGGTCACACTATTCTAGCTTTTTGCTTAGAGCAGCCATTATTCTGAGCATTTCCTTACATAATTGGCTTGTTTTTGTTTGAATTTTTCCAATTCAAAGAATATCTCTTCCAATGCTAATCTTCTCTCGTACTGACGTTTAATGCTTCATTGCGCTCTAATTCTCGCGTGGCTTATTTTCTTTTATCTCCAGTCTCTGTTCCTCTAGTTGCACCATTCCCTTCTCTCTCTTCTGTTGCTCTTTGGACTGTTCAACAATCACCGCTGTTATGGCTTTATCAGAACTAGCTGCTTCGCTGCAGCGAAAAAGCTTATTGCCACGCTGTGACACACTGTCGTGATCCTCGGTTTTTCGTTTTGAGCATTGTTTCCTACTTAAAGCTTGTTCTCGGGTCACCTCTCTAGCTTCTATGAAACATTTTTCCTTCGCAGTAAGCTCTTAGTTTTTCTTTCGAACTTTTTAGGCCTTTTCATCAATCTCTAATATGAAATCATCTAACAATGTTTTCTTGTCCCCATACACTTTTACAATTTCTTTGGCCGTTTCATTTCGTTTGTTTTCAACTCTTCGAGCCACAACCAAGCGCTTAGAATGGTCGATGAGCGTCCTTCTACATGGTTTATTCATAGATGAAAATACTGCACACGGCACTAATTTCATAAACGTTGACAACACTTTGTCAAAAAGCGTTTTTGTCTGGCCCTACTCTGTTATATGCGCATCAGCATCGCGAACTGCCCGAGGTAAAGACAATTCAAAGGTGTTTGAGAAGCGAACAAGTTTGCGTTTGTTCACTGTTTTAACGTCTGAAAGTTCTGAAGTGGACGGAAACAAGAGACGAAATGAAGCACATATGACGATTTCTTGCGCTGATATTTTTAAATATCGAAAACAGTCTTTTGACTGCTCGACAACCTGTATCGTGCCGCGAACGTGCTGGTGAAACCTAAGCCGTAATTAGCTCGCAAATAGCCTGATCAACTATTACTCGTATGTGCTATAGTGGTACCTAGACGAAAGCAAAGTTCGTCCGATATTCTCAAAGGGAAGACGGGCGGTAGGAGGTTATGAGGAAGTTGTTCAGTGTTCTTCCAGGTAGTTTTCAATTCTTTCCCCATCATCTAGCATACTAAGATCAAGATGGTTTCGAATTGTTCCTTCATGTGCTTCCCCACAGATTTAGAAAACCGCACGACATGCCATGGTTTATAGTTGCGATAGGTGAACGTAGGATATTGCTTCGTCTACGCGTTCTTCAAACTTCTTGAGTTTTTAATCGGGTATTTTGGCACGACCCAGAACCGATTTTTCTTGCCAGTCTTTCCAACAACCACTACATATTTCCTGCTTACTAATTGAACACCATGAACGTTGTTTTAGGCCACCTTTTTCCTGTATTCCTTCTGATTCTTCTTGATCATATGAAAATACGAGCAACGGAATCTTTTTCCTTGTAATGTTCTCCTTCTCTAGATAATCTTGGCTTTGCATAATCAGGACGATTATATTTAAGAGAAGCATTTATTGGATACATTGCTTCAATTACTGCGTGTGGAATAGACGGCGAATCACCGTATACTGTGTTTTTGTTGGAGCTGATCTGAGGGCGAGACGCATATAGAGATTTCGATTATCTTCTTCATTCTTTAAACTCTTTCGCGAGCTGACGAATATAATCACAAAACGAAGCTGTGCCAGAGACTTTGTGTCGTAGTTCTCGATATCCAGTTCCGTTCTGTACTTCACTGTAACTCCCAGGAAGAGGGCCCCGTTCCTTGGTGTGAGCTGCGCAGTGCACAACGGGGGAATTGTTAACTTGAGCAACAAGAAACTTTTTAATATGATTACGATAGGATTTTCAGATGCATTGGTATAGCAAAGAGAATTCATAGCTCTGCCAAGCTCATCCGCGCCTCCTTTTAAATAGTTCTAATACAGGAGAATAATTGCGCGAATCATTCTTGCTGGTGGGAGAGGACCGCACTGTTTCCCTTGGGCTTTGAATGCTTGCCTTAAATTATAAAAGGTCGCATAGGAGTGTAGGTCGGTTGCATACGAGGATTGTAGAAGATCATCGTACTCTATTGGTATGTGTTTAGCATCTTTTCCTACCCGTTTGAATGCGTCTGTTCGTATTGCAGGAAGTATATAATTGTAGAAATCGAGAAGTGCATCCGTAAACCGCACCAGAACGACATAAATAATCTCAGCAACGCCACGATTACTGGCCTTGGCAGCAAAACAGCAAACTGCATTGACTTTCAAGCACATGGCGTGATGTAAACAATGAAGTCTGTAAGAAACAGAATGCACCATTTGATGAAAGACAGCTTTTGAAGGGGCACTTGTGCCAACGTCGTCAAACTGAATACCACGACCAGACGTATCCCGAGCCTTTGGCGCCTTGTCAATTGTTCCCAACGCGGTCATTGTCTTAAATTCCACAGCACATGCATATCGATTACCATCATCCTAGAAAATGCCAAATATAGCATCAGGACTATCTGAAATCATGGACTCTGTCTTTAATGATATGAATCCAATAGTTCAAACATAGTCAACCCTATGCTTCTCTGTTTTGCTCTAAGTAGTACTGGTTTCCCAAACAAAGATATAATGTTCTTCCAAATAACCTTGCAACTCTTGAAAAACCTTTCCTTCGTTTAACCTTCCTTCCTTCATACCTGGTGTAGTTACTAGGGGTTTCATGAACCAGCAGTCAAGAGAAATTTTGTACAGAGAAAGTACTAATTGCTTTGAGTCGGCTTCAAGCCTTTCGTCCGAACATAGAGAGTGGATCTGCTCATCATGCAAAGTGAGGCTGCCGTTCTGTGCATTAACCTGTATTTCCAGTATCTCGGCGATAATATGCGGTCTACGCAAAGTGCTTGAGACGGAGTTTCCAATTGTACTCAGAGCCGCCGTCAGCTCTTCTTTTGTCTTTTGACCAAGATTCTGCCCAGTAGAATAGAGTAAAAATACCTTGGTGCTTTCGAAATCGCTTTGGGGAGGAGTAGAGGCACGTTCTATATTCAATAGATCACAAACGGAACCCATAGGCACATGTAATCGACGGCTAGTTTTATATTGAGTTTCAGTAAATATTTTTTTCTGCGTAGCCAGTCTCTTTGCCTTTGACGAGATGAGAAAAAGATTCTGTGTTGAACTCAAAGTTATGTGCCAACGCAGTTATGAACTTGCTGGTAGTTCGAGAGGTGAATGCAAATGCGAGAGCCAAAAAAAGGCAAGTGTCTTCAGACTGCAGAAGAGTTATTTCCCGTACGTCGGATAAGGTCTGAGATACTCTTAGTCCTGATAGAGAAACATTTTGTGCTTCATCCAGACCTGCAGAAGTCGAAGAGGTACATTGTCTTTCAAAAACACAATGAAAGCGATCTCGTTTGTTTGCATCTGTAATGGCAGCGTACCCGCTCTTAGGAATCAATGTAAACTTAGAAGCTTGAAAAAGGCTGCCTTTATTGTGATATACGGATGCTAATCGCCGGCTGTAGCTCTCGCGATAAATAACGGCTTCAATAGGGCTCCCATTCTTTCTCCTTGGGTTGCTTCGTGCTGAATATACTTCTCTGCATCCCGTCTCACTAATTGGAGCCCCTGTGTGTTTGAATCTTATTGGTCCATTGCCAAACATAAAATGGTAACCCAAAGACCGTTTCTGAGTTCCGATTGCAGTGGCTCCGATTCTGTCATTGCGATAATTGATACTCTCTTGATGATTGTATCAGCGATTGGCTGCAAACTATTGCATCCGACATTGGTTCGATAGCACCAGCAGTTGGTACGCCTTGAAGGAGGGGAACCAATCTTTTCCACACATTAAAGGCCTTATCTTCAGATCGTGAGTAGTGACTTCCCAAGAATACAGGATTAGATGCAGAACAGATAGCGTTATTCACGAAACCCATTGCTTTCTTTACATTGTAAACATGGCTTAGTAAGGTCAGAAGTGCAACAGCCCGTGATCTTAGTTGTGGATGATCATCATCAAGACCGAAAACAGTTGTTCCCGGAACGAGCAAAAACAACCTGTTGATAGATAGAAGTTCATCTTTTATTTCGATTATCAGGGCGTTAGCTATCATGGGCAGATTCGCCCAGCCATTTCTACAACGCTCTGTTCGGTGTCAAAGTTCAGTGGTGCAGCAAAGCGCGGACCAGACCTCTGCATAACGCTTTCCGAAGAGTCCAATCTGGAAAAAGAATTCTTCATTGTTCTTCGAGGTCATTTTTTTCACAGAGACATTGTAAGAAACAGCCAAAATGTGCTGGATTATGATCGCTTTTAACTCCACAGAATCTTCCAGCTTCTGTGATCTTGCTTTCAAAGAACGATTTATGTTCATGACAATTTTGCCGAGAATATACTCGGGTAAGAAAGTCCCTATCAAAATACATTGCCATCGAATCATCATGCCGCGGTAAATGAAATTGATGCCTTTCAATAAAATGTAAGGGCATTTTCGAGGATTTTAATTTTTTCAAAAATTCACACTCATGGAAATGTCAGTGAAACAAAAATTTACTTATCTTTCAATGACGTTGTTCATATTACATTACTACACCAGTCGTCTTGTCTTCGAGCCTACTGAAAACCCTTTTACTTCTCCCGTAACGAGTTTTACCTGGGAGTGTCAAATGCATCAAGGCGAGTCAGGTGTGCTGCAGTTACAACGCTTCCAGAATTTCTTTCTTTTAATTACTTCATGACATTATCCAACACTGTTTTTGTCTTCACAACAAATCCTTTCCCCAGCTCTTCGTTGATGGAATCAGTATCTATAGTAATGGAACAAAATGAGGAGCTGTACTGCCAATCACGAAGACCATTACCAAAGTGCCACCTGTTTGTTGTTTCAAAACCGCTTACTACTTCACTCTGAAAAGTCTGGTGAGAGTCAATTCTGTTATCCAAAGCACAATCCATGTCCGCGTTGAAAACCGAAGACCACAAATCTTCACTCGCTACAGTTCTTGATTCTGCAGCGTTTGCGGCTGTTGTACAAACGCTGCTCCTTGCATCTAACGGGATTTGATCTTCCCGTAATCCTCATAGTTCTTGTTCTGAGATGTGCTCAATGTAGAAATATATGTTGGCAATAACGTCAATCGTTGATGAGGACTTGTCTGTGCTAGAACTGTTGTTACTGTAAGGGTCGTCGAAATCGTAATCGTTTTCTTTAATCCTTATCGCTATCGATGACATGCTGCTGAACAATCCGCTCATGTATCCTGGACACCAGAAAAGAATCTGTCTGGGAGCGACATCGCTTTCAGAAATATGAGCAAGGTTTTCGTTTTATGAGTGCAATGAATTCCATGTGAGATAAAGTGATGCGCGATGGATGTCCTTCGGATGAAAATTTGGGACATCTATGGAATATCAGTCGAATATTTTCTGCGGGCCTAGGATATCCGAATGATATACCGTGGTACCCTATTGGAGGCCTTAATTGATGCCATCTACAGATCCTTTCGATGTACAAAAATTATTTCAAAGATATTCATATGATGCACGAAAATATGTCCGATGGATGTACGAAAATCGCGGGTGCATCACTTGGACATATTAAAATCAAAGGGGCATCTCTTCGTACATCATATGCGTATCAGGCGGCTACCATTTATATATATTTCATGCATCATCTGCTCATCATTTACTTATATCATGTGGACATCGTAAGCAGATCAAAGGAACATCTTCAGGTTTCGTAATTCTAATCTGGCTTATCTGGGGGATATCATCCGGATATTAATTCACCTCTCTGCGATTCTGCTCAATCTCTGACTCGGTAAGACAAGTGTCGAGAGAAATTTCATTTGTTTCCGTCGATTTCAGTAGCACTGTGTCACAGGACTTGGTAAACTTGTTCTGCAGTTCGCCGACTACATGTTCCGACAGCATCGTAGAGCGTGTGTTAATTTTGAGATCAAATTGCTGCAGCAGCAAAGAGACCGTCTTAATGGAAGGGAAGAACACGTTAGGATATTCCGGGATGCGTGAAGAGTATGTTACGTAAGGTCGTTTAGTAGATCGAGAAACACTTTTTGTGCTATGAAAGCCTTTGAATGTAAGATGGCACGGATGCTCTTATAAAGAACTCGTGTTGTTACGGAGAGGCCTCTACTCTCTTTGTAGAGGCCTCTCCTTGCTTTGGAGAGGCCTCTCCTTGATTTTGAGAGGCCTCTTTTTGCTTTGGAGAGGCTTCTCCCAAGCGCTTAGAGCTCTTCCTGGCAGATAGACAAGCAGGCCGTGCCAGGGAGAGACGGGCAAAACTCTTCAACTCTCTACAAAAATATTTAGAGAAGAAAATTCCTCTCCATACAGGCATGGGGATATCAACCGCAATCAGGGGCCTGGCGGTTTGCAACTCCGCAGAGATTCTCTTGGGGAAAAATCTAGGTACAGGGAAAGTACCTTTTATCGTCGCTTTCGAATATCAAAAACAATGTTCAGTCAAATGTCCAACAAAATGGAGAAATTCTTTCAATATTGGGCACATCATGAAGACACAAATTGCTTTTTGTCTTGGCACATTTCGAAACCGGGCTGTACAGTAGGTAAAGGTGCTGATACAATGAGTGCAGACAGAAATTATCAGAGAGCCATCTGGGGAAATTTGGGCCATTCAAAAACGACCAAATTTGACCGCGACGCCCAGGCAAAACTCGTGAAGGGAAACTTTAAACGGTTTTCAGTAGACTTACGGACAAGATGACTGTTGTAGTAAGGTAATATGACCAACGTCATTGAAAAATAAGTAAGTTTTAGTTTCACTGACATTTCCATGAGTGTGAATTTTTTGAAAAAATCAAATTCCTCGAAAGTGGCCTTAGATTTTATTGAGAGGCATCCATTTTATTTACCGCCGCATGATGATTCAATGACACAGAGTTTTGCTGGGGAACGTGATTTATCAAAGATAGCTTTGTAGGACAAATCAATTGGTGCGGCAAATGTAAGTTTAGGTTCGCGCCACACATACAATGTTAAGAACATGTTCTTGTGACGCATGCGTTTAAGTGAACTTCAAAGCTTATCGTGTGTCACGTGCGCATGATACGGCTCCCATTCAAATTCTAGACGGAAAGGTTTAAACTTAGGTTGGCGTCCGTAGAGGTTATATCTCTTTCCTGAGAATAGCTTTCGGTTTTAAAGAGCTGTATGATACCCATACTTGAGCAGCAATGTACATGCGACAGATACATTCTTCGAAGAAACTTTTCCAAGAACTTTTGGAAAGAACAACTTTCGGCTATATTGAGCATGAAGAGAACCTATTCGAAAGCGAATTCTTCTAAAGCCGGTGACGTCCATAAGTCAAAGAAAAGGGCAAAGCTTTCAGATAGTAATAAGACTATCATACTTGGAACTACAATGGGGTTTGCTGGGGGATCGCACCAAATAAGCGCGTTTGGCGTCAACTTTAAAAGCGTCTCCACAGCACCAAAACCTCCCCCGTTCTTGCAACTCTCACACTGATGGCTGACCGAACTGAGAAGTGTGCAGTCAGAACGCTTTTTTGGGCTATTGCTGCACCTCTTCGAGTCGCAATGAGTATCTCCAAGCAAAGGAAGAGGCGCAGAACGCATAAATCTGCAAAGCACACACGCTTGGGCCTCATCCGCTCACAAGAACCGCAACAAAGAGCCCCTTGGCAGCATATTCTCGAACAAAGAACCAGTGCAGAATTTATTGCGGTCACAAACTTCAACAAAGTGGTCTTCAAGCAACAACATTTACCGTTTTTGAAGCCGCAGGAGCACTTTTCTGAGCACTTTCCACTTATGGAAATCCCCATCTCAAAATTCAAATCAAAAGGGGCCGTCAGCCTTTAAAAGAAAGTTCCTAACATCGCGCGATTCGTTAGTTCTTGTTCTTTACTTTCAAAAGACCTCGTTCACAAACACACAGCTGTACACCTTTTCGTTATAGTACCGTCGTCCACAAGCGTTTGGCTTGAATACAGAATCTTGGTGTTGGGTAAGGCACTACGGTCACCAGGTGCGGAACACTTCTCTGTGCGATGGCAGACATTCGAAGAAATGAAGGCATCGGCTGAGCCGATGAAGAAGAACCGAAGCCTTGGACCTTTCTTGAAAGGCGTGTTCTGCAGTACAGATGGTGGAAGATTACGTTGCCAGAACTACGGGGATATTAACCTGCAAAATGAATTCTACGAAGAATATGCTCAACAGGAAGAAGTGATTAATTTTTTTGTGCTCAACTTCTTTGGGAAAATCATTCATGCTGCCATAAAGTTCCCGGGTAATTTGCACGATAACAAACTCGCTGCTGTACCCAGGTTATACTATCCAAATCTGTGGGAGGAGCGCAAGCCTCCTGGCATGGCTATACTGGGAGACTCTGCTTTCGTTAATAACTCAAACTGCCCAAACTCAAAGATTCTTAGGGCAAGAAAGTCCAACGAAACGCATGATACAACACAGTTTAGCGAGTTGGACGCAATTGACTTAATGAAATGGAGGGCTACGCCTAGTGAACGGCAGACTGCTGAATGGGGCATTCGCGCACTGAAAGGTTCTTTCCAGCGCTTTCAGACGGTTCTACCGTAAGATGCAAAGCGAAGGGGAATGATCATTGAACTGGCTGTTCGTTTACTTAACGGCCCTACATGTCTCCTGGGACGCAAATAGATGGCATCTACATACAAGCCCTGCATTATATACGCTCGCGAGGTCACTTGCCGGAAAAGAAAAGTACGCGACTGCGAGCTTGCGAGCATTACGCGGACTTAGCCCTGCGGGGCTAGGCCCGCGCGAGCGGAAGAACTCACAACCTGTCACGTGCCATCACTTAAGTTGTTGCTGAGATTTTCTCCCAAACTGATTCTCCCCCAGTGTGTTGGAGAGCTGGAGTAAAACAGAATGCATACAGGTTATCATAGCCATTGTCTCTTGCACGTTCATTTTCACAACGTTCTTCACAGAACAAATCTCCTCCTTCATATCTATCCGCATGCTGACCGTATCTGTCGTACTACTAGTATCCTTGCTGCTTGACGGCATCCAATTCGCAATTATGCCAGTGAAACCAGTCATGGCATCTACCTTCTTTACCAGAACGTTCTCCGTCTTCTGCCCCTTGCCACATATACCTCTAGCCCCAGTCTTACGCTTATGCTGCTTCGTTTCTAAGGTACTCTTCTCCCCCGTTCAATTGTCACTTCCCTCGTCGAATTCGTTTTCGTTCGAATTGCTCGAATTAGAGTTTTGGCTATCGACATCGTCATCATCCAATGTCATTGCGCCAATGTTTTTGTATGTCACGAGCAATTTGCTTCGCTCTACGCACATTAGAAGGACAAGAAGGGTCACAAGTGTTTTTCCTAGCAAGACGAAGCTTGCAATACTTGTTCCTTAGAGATCCATGATCTCGAGTTGGGCTTCTCTCTTCCTTGCTCCATGCCAGGAACTTTCCCCCCACTATAGCCTACATGTTTGTACCAATTGGATTGCTCCAACATCTTGCACGATATCGACTAAAGCTGTGACATTGTCCTTACTATAGTTCGGAGCGCCACTCGACCCTCGGACGTCTTTTGGGAGTAGAAACGGGCTTTGATTTGCCATTTGAGGCCCACAACCTTTTCGTTAGGTCTGCGAAGCTAGACGGTCCATTTTGTGGTAAGTGCAGCTTTGATATTATCGCTCATGGTGTTCAGGGATTGGTAAGAGTATGCGGCGATTGAGCGAAAGGATGGATGATTTGAGAGGACGTTAGCAGTGCACTTGATGGAAGTTGAGGTCCACCATGCCCAGGAACAGTGCTACATGCGCGGGTGTTACGGTTAGCGCCAAAGGCGCCAAATCTGATTCCCTGTTGTCGGACGTATTTATTGAACTCCACCAATTATTTGGGGGGTTGGCGGTCCGATAATTTCTGGCTGCACCCATTGTATGGCATTGTGTCCTAGCCTCTGACCCAAGCGAAGTTAACCATTTTGGCTAAAAGTTTGAGAGCCACCTCAATAGGTTTCAGCAGCACTGCTGATTGGACGCCATTGTACACAGTTAGTCATGATCGTGCCAAGTGTTTTCGCGGCTCAATGTATTGCTCTGTATACTTAGGCAACACAAGTTTTGATTGGCTGTTAGTAAAAATCAACTGACACTATGAGAAATTTTTGAAAAAAAGGGAGCGCAATTTGAGGGTGGATGGCTCCAATGGGTGATACATGGATGCCAAACGCAAGGCGCATTGATTGCGAGCAATGTGAGATTGCAGCCTAATTTCGCGGTGTCACATTGGAGGACGCCCGCTAAGCACATGGAGCGCACTTGAAGTGCACGCGATACATGTTGCACTCTATCAGCGCCCACATTGTCCGTACTTCGCGCCCCCACGATGTCAGTTTGCACTCCACGCGCACTCACAATAATGAAATAAACTATTAAAAAACTAAAATGCCCTGCCGAGAGTGTCACATTAGAACGCGGATGGCGTACAGGCGGAGTGCAGTTGGAGGCTAAACCACCCGAAAGATGCACTCCGTTTTCACTCACAAAAATTAAAAAATTTCTTGTAGGGTGATCATGGCCAGTAAGTGCAGATTCTGAAAACTGCTCTTGCCTCAAGAACGAGATGATATCAAAGAGTTGACATATTATGCACAAACCAGGAAATGGGGCACATCATGTCCGGTAGTAGTAAACAACCGCCAAGAGCACTACGCAGTATTCGATCGAAACATACCATGAACACTCACTACGAAGTCGCAACCTTTTCGCAAAGTACTATCAGAAAACGGCAAAAAGGCAATTAGGGCCCACGATGCCAGATGAACCCGAATCTGATGCTAACAATCTTGAACGTGAAGGAGATTGCGTTGAAGAACTTTTTCTGATGGACATGATTCAGAGAAGTTTCTTGTCATTGCATTAAAGTCCGAAAAAAATCCAACTGTACAACAATGTCCCTTATTGCTTAGAATCGTGCCAGAAAAGCAATTTACATTTGGCCAAACTGTAACTTATGAAACGATCATACTCTCATACGAGAAAGATTGGCCTCGTCAACTTGTTAATGAATGGAACTTTTATGAACGGCGTAAGATTGTGAACTAGTAAATAGTTGCAAAAACGAAGGAGAAGAAATATGTTTCCACGCATAGATGCGTTGAAAGCATACATTGGTCTATCCGCGACGAAGCAGCTGAAGCACAAGCTTTGTGATCTACCTTTGACTCCGTTTTTTACGGCAGAGCGTCGTCATCAAATCATGTATTTCTTTCGCATACGTTTGAGTGGTGGGTCTCGAAAGATTTCTTTGCTGACCCCTGTTCATCTCTTCTCGTACGTTTTATATTTTCGAAGCATCGGGGACGATTATGATGTACACACAGCATCACATCCTCTGCTGAACCTTATGCAAACTTTTGTGTAATCTAGTGTGTTTCAGCCGACCCAGAAGCTTCCAAGTGCAGGGGGGGATGACGGGACTCTGTCGGAGTTGTTTGAAGAATTTACCTTTTTACCTTTGGCTTAAAACAATCAGGTACCAACTACGGGGTGGCTTGAAGTACTTATGACATTTTAAAACATTCCGGTTGTTCTACGTTACTGGAATTTGCGTTCCGTCTTCTGTCCGTCAGGCTGTCGTATTCTAGTATCGAAAGAAGTTTCAGCCCTCACAGAAGGATTCGGACGCCGTCTCTAAACAGTCTACATCCTCTGAAGGTTGAGAAGATGATTTTCTGTGCTTCCAACGGCGCACTTACATCTCAACCTCGCTGTCCTCCAGCCAAAATGACGAGATCGTACGCATCGAATCCAACACCGACAGAAGAGTTTGAGGTATCCGTGGTAAACTTAGGGTCGTACTTTGCTGCAGACGCAATTGCTGATGCGAACGACGAAGACGAGAATAATGATGACGTTGTCGTAGATTGGGAAAATGATAAGGACGATATTAAACTTCTCGATGCTGGAATTATGCCGTCGTTCTTCGATGAGGACATTGAAGGCGAGCGTCAGCATCCCCACCTTCAGTCGTAGTGTCATTGGAACCAGAATAGTCACTCTGCGCTATCTTTAGCATTCCGACAAGATTTTCGTGAACAAACTACTCATGTAGTGCGCTGCAGTGTGTGGGATTCATAGGATCAAGGAGATTTAATTATTGAATGTTTCGGGACTGTGAGATCCTTCGTACCCTCGAATCAACTCAGTCAAACTTACTATCCCTTCGGAGAAGCTTCCTCGCTCCAAGTCTCATGTCATCCTCATTGTATCCCTCTTCATTCCCGTCATTCATATTATCGCGACAACATTCTGTTCGCTTTTTCGCCTCAGCCCCATATGTTTTAACAGACCGGCCAACCAACTGGGGAGAAGAATCGGCGTGCTTTGAACCCACTACATCTGGCAACTATCCGTAACTGCCTGCTCTTTACTCCTCTAACCTCGCAAGATCTGAAAGCGCTTCGTCCCTCTTTTTCGTCTTCTTCAGCGGCGCATGAAAACCCGAAGGACCTCCGCACACTCCATTGCCGCCCATTCTTCCTTTGAATATCAGGCATTCCCTTGCACTATCATCGCTTCACCGTTCGTCTTATGCTCGACCATCAATTGCATCTCTGAGAAGACCGCCCTCTATGAGGAAGCGATATGTCGAGGACAACCCGAAATTCTGGCTTTAGCTTGAGGCCGAGTACCTGACGGCTTGGCTCAACTATGAACTTGATGACGCTTCAGAGTCTCTGTTGTATGTCCCAGCATCTAGATTTGTGACATCCGACATATATGTTGCAAACTATGAGTGGTTGCTACGCTTCCATAACGAGACGAACTTCAGAACGGACCTTCGTCGTCTTGGAAAACGCGTTAAGGAGGCCAACTTGTCCTTCAGTCCATATGTCAATTTGGCGACTGATCCATCCAGGTTTGAGCAGTTTCTTTCGCTCCTCACATTTTCGTACAAACCCACTTGGCTCCTTCTGGGATTCAGCGCCCTACTCCGCACCAGCTTTGTGTAATCTTGCAGAACACTGCAAACGCTACTGATGAAGTGGACATTGCCGCATTGTTGGACCAACTGGTTGACCACATTTTGCGAACGCAGCTCGCTGTAGAGAAACCAGTTCTTCCCAATTTACATTGGAGAGCGCTCGCGCCACCACGTCTACCTTGCCGAATGGGACTGCTCCTGTCGAACAAAATGGTCTCTTATTACAATCCACCTTGTTACCGTCGCTGCATCTGGCCCAGGCGAGCCGGGATCGCGACGTGACCAGCAATATTCGCATGTCTTTGCTCAAAGCTATCTCATCGGGTCAGAAGTCTCAAGAGGTGCTAGAAAGGTTAGGCAAGATCTGCATGTACGACCCAACCGCTCTGAATCTCTTCCTGAGCAACCGCAGTTACAGACTTTAGTTAGACTGTCCAGTGCGGAAGATAAGCAGCAACTTTGCCGTTCGAGACATCTCCACAGAACTTTGAGATTGCATTAGACTATGCAGATTTGTCGGCTTGCTTACCAGCGATCCGCAGATGCTGCAGCAAGTGAAGTACGGGTTCAACTTACGTACCAGCGACATGAAGAGAATGGAAAGGTACTCGCTGAACGTCATGACGGTCTTAGACTCTATCACGACTTACGCATCCAAACGTCTTCGCGCTAGAGTGCACTGGAATGCAAGCGTGAATGATATCATGGAAGGAAAAGTTTTCCCAGGCGCTGGAGTAGCATCAGATGACCATTCGTCCTTCCTTGCATCGCAAGTAGCAAACAGTGAAGAATGCAGCCCAGTTCGCTATAGAGACTCCTTTGCCGCACTTAGACACGACAACGTCGGGTGCAGTTGAGAGGGGCTCCAGAACTCAATCTGCTGCCATTCAAAGCGAGAAGAAATGCAAAGAGAGGGCGTCAATGGTGATTTTCTCCATGTACAAAGCGTTTCAGCTTAGAAAGAGAACTATGAACGACAAGGATAGCGCTATGTCGCTGCAGAGCGCTGTTAGTGGTTTCTTGGCTGGTTCTGACCATGAAGGCCTGGTGAACAGGAAAGAGAGGTTTGCCAAATTGCTGGAGAGCAAGCTCTGGAGCAGAAAGTTGCTCGCCCTCTCCGAGGATATGATTGCTTCAAAAGTCGGACTTTACAACATCCAGGAGGAAAACGAAGAAGCATTGAAAGGCTACCGGTTGTGTTCAAAATCTCTGGAAAATGTAGGAAAGGCAATAGTACTTCTTCTGAGTCAATTGAAGAAAATCGATGATCATATGCAAACAATGCTCTCACATGAGCACGGGATGAAGACTGAGAAAGCCGACAACGCATTGCCAACTAAAATAGATGTATTCGCGGATATTGCTGCCAGGATTGACGCAACTACAGCGAGAACAGTTCACAAGCCATAGACGGAAGTAGTTCTATGGACACGATGAAAGACCAGGGGTTTTCGGTTCAAAATCAGCAGACGCCAACTTCCCATTTGTTGAAACGTTCCATCAACCCAGCATCATCAAGAGCGGAAAACGAGGGTTTTCAAACACCTTAGATGACGTTTCGGCCAAAATCAGGGAGCAGACATTACGCAGAAACTCCATGCGATCGCTTCTCGTGGTATACAGCAAGCTCAGCAATTCAGAACTCGAAACTTTTGGAGGACGAACCCTATGACGCATCTGCAGTCATCGTTCAATGCCAGTATAGGAATACAGGAGACAACAGCTTTGCACGCATACGTACTTTGGAATCTAGTACCTCTAAGATGAATTATGGTCGTGTCAAGGGCGAACAGAATTTGTCTGTTCCGAAAAGTCTTTTTTTTTCAAGAGGAATCTTATCGTCTGAAGCAGAAACGAATGGGAGTACTGCGTATCAATTTCGTCTTGAGAGAAGTGAACTAATCTCGGAGATTGTCGCTCGAGCGGCTTATGATACAGATTTGGCGATGCAGGAGAACAGTCAGAACCAGAGAAAACTCCGTGACATATCGATTTCGAATGAAACAATGAAGGAAGTTGTGCACGGTGTGCTTCAAGGCAGAGAATACGAGTTTGATGTCGGAATCGGGCACGAAAACGATAGAGGCTTATATATCCAGTGCAGACGAGAGAAGCAGACAAAAAGAGTTTGCCCGGGCGGACCCACTTAACCAGGACTCGGACTCCTCGACGGATTTTGGAGACCCAAGTGAGGAGCTCCATCGTTTTCAGAGAAACGACGACATTGAAAATGAGGGAGTTACAAACTCGCAGTATATGCAGAAAGCGTGAACCCTGTGCAGAACAATGTTCCAAAGCCGACTGTTGTAGCATATGAGAAGCGTGTTTCCGAGGACACTTTCGAGATGAATCTGGAAGATTTGGGGAGCCCTCGAGGCCAACGGGTACTAACAGAGGCTTTTACTCTATCTCCAACACAGCTTTCTTCGTTGATTGCCTGCCTGATGGCAAAGTTCAAATACACGCCGATACACCTTGTTCTCTCAGTACAATCCATCGCTCAGGTCATGAGCCTGTGAAGCACAGTGGCTGAGAAGTATCGGAGGTGCTTCTGAACAAGAACGTTGCGCTGACGATGCGCAAGTAGCACATGCTAACATGGTTGGAGAAACTGGTATTGAAAAAGAAATGATAACATGTATAGAAGAAGCGTTGCCCTCTGCAGATGCTGCGTTCGAAAACCATATGGAACGGATACAAGCGAGGCATGATTCCGATACACATTGAAGAAAAGAGATATAAATGCGCTACAATAGAATTGATCAAACTGTTACTGCGTTCATGAAGAGATTAAAGCACGAACAAGGAAGATCAGAAGCCTCAAAGGAGGACTTGATAAAAGATTCATGAACGCAGAGCTTCCCGTTTCGCTTGAATTTGAAGATGAGGAATGATTAGCTTTCTTGAAGATGATTCAAGCTCAGAATCTAGAATTCTCTCTGCAGAAACTGAAGTAGAGCACGAGCTTGACGGTCTGGATGCAACGCTTCCTGTGACAAGTGCAGAGGATGACGACACTGACAGAGAGCTGATCCAACTGGAATGGAGGCGAGGCGCGATCTACAGAAAGCTGAACAGTTCTACTGACGTTGTCGCCAACGACATTGACAGCCTCTTGGTTTTTGGCTGAGCGAATCTACACATATTACAGAAGTGAACTTGTACTAAAACTGGTGCGAGAACGGCTCAACCTAAGACAAGAGGGTCAAACACTATATGAATTGTTCGAGAACTCTACGTACAGTTACAGGCTGAAGCTAGGTCGTATTGAAGAAGACGAAAATGAACTGGAAGATGCTGCTGCTTCCTTGGATGAAAGACTGCAAGATACCGGATCTCCCGTTTTCCAGCTACTTGAGGCCGATATTGGTCCCAAACCTATCCCTGGTAATCATTTAGCTGGTATATGGACTATCTGTGACTCACAAAAGAGTTCAAGTGTCTACTATGTGGCTGTTGTGTGCGAAAAACGGATGTACGACGTATGTGTGTCGTATCTATGTCGTGTGCATGGTTGGTGTATGAATCGTATTCGCACAAAACAGGCACAGTGCCAATACCAATAGATTGCGTTTTATTCCGTTACATCTGCCATCATTTTTCATGCACCGGGCACTCATACGGCAACTATGCGACACAGATACGACTTATATACGACATTTTTTCAAACATGGCACAGAGTAGGCACCTGAACCCCCATATCAGAATTGAAACGTACGTACACCACCCAAATTTTCCCCTGGGTTCTGCTCATTGATCACGCACACGAAAGAGAGAGAGATCGAGTAGGGGTTTTTAATTAACGATTCCTGCCTTTCGAAATAATCCCTTGATTGTGGCACGTCCTTAGAATCAAAATGAGCCCCATCCTTATTCCACACACAAGCAGATCTCCCTATGAGAAATTTTTGGAAAATAGTGAGTGCAATTTGAGGTTGGATGGCCCCCAGTGGATGATACATCGATGCCAAACGGATGGCGCATTGAGTGCGATCAATGTGCGATTGCAGCCTAATTTCGCGCTGTCACATTGGAGAGCGCCCGCTAAGCACATGGAGCGCACTTGAAGTGCACGCGATACATGTTGCACTCCATCAGTGCCCACATTGTCCGCACTTCGCCCCTTACGATCTCAGTTTGCACTCCACGCGCACTCACAATAATGAAGTAAACTATAAAAATATTAAAATGCCATGCCAAGAGTGTCACATTGGAACGCGGATGGCGTACAGGCCGAGTGCAGTTGGAGGCTAAACACCCCAAAAGGTGCACTCCATTTGCACTCAAAAAAATGAAAAAATTTCTTCCATTGCACAGGTCCCGCAATGAGCGAGAACGGCTTGCCGCTCCCCTCTCTCATGTCCACAACCGTATGTCAGATTCGGAGTAAATGCTTCGTGCTTGTGGGGGCCAGGGCGGGTGTAAAGTCCGTAGTGACTTCGCCGAGATGAGCTCGCGAAGCGAGCGAGCTGAACGTGGCGGAAGAGAGAACATGGCCCGCGCAAGCACACTCGCTTGGCACGTGAAGTTACTCGTCAATATTCAAAGAACCACCCTCATTCTCTGAAGTAACCACTCTAGTTGAGGGCTCGAGGCTTGTAGCAGCAGGGACAACGACAGTGTCTAGGCCGTTGGTTTCGTTAGCATCAGAGAGATGCTCAGTAACGAGAAGCTGTTTTTCAAGGGATGGGTCTAAGATCAATGCATTTGTTGGCAGCGGTGGAGGTAATGGTGTCACAGTAACTGGAACAGGAAGGTTTTGACTTTTTGCCTAAATACTCACTAAGAGCCCAAATTGTTCACTTTGTCCCCTTTGTAATGCGGCACTTGCCGTCGCGGCGTTCGCAATTCAAGTCTGCGCACGAAGATTTTGCAAGTCAGCTGCAGACCTTCTTCTCTCCCGCATGTCTTTCTCTTTCTTCCTTTTGCGATTGTACTCTTCGAAAGCTTCTCGGCGTTCACCACCTCGCTTTAGCTTTTGCGCTCGAGACTCACGAGCCCTAAGAAGTGCGGTGCTGGCGTCATCATCTGTTGTCAGAGCCCGCTTGTTTGCTTCGTGTTTGTAATCGAGTACCACCTGATCCAAAACATGCTATGCGTCACCATCCTTTCCACGCGCGGCAGCAATCAGATCGTTCTCTGCATTTTCGTCAGCTGCAGTTGAGATGGTTATCATTTTTGCCATTTCGTTTATGTTCTTGGCAACTTCATACACATTCTCTCCGGACACATTCGACATATACACACGGCACCATGCTATGCTGTATTTGTTAGTTTCACTTATGACTTGCGCGTCAGTGATATACCTCGTTCGAGACTTTTTAGCTAACGAAGCGCATGTCTTCTCCAACGTCTTGAGCTTCTGTAGAGCAGCTTGCAACGCAACTAGCTCTAGAACTACCCATATCTTCTCCACCTTGTTCATCACAAAGCGACGTAAGTCTTTCTTTGAATTGCTCTGTGGTGTGGGTGAGGGAGGTGGCGAGACGATGACTTCGTTTAAGCATGGCGTTGAGGCCTGCATATGCTCCAAGAGGACAGCATCCGATTCGCTCTCCATGGTCTTCTGTGAGATGGAACGGTGTTGAAACAAGTTTGGAAACGTTGGAAACTAGTGTGAGCGCCACCGTCGATCATAGAGCCGTGTATGATGCCTGATCAACAAGGATATGAAATGACAAGTTTTACTTGGACGGTAGGCAATCAGGTCTTATTCTTTGCCTTATTTTAAAATAAAGGTAAGAACTCGTTTCTTAATTAAACACGAAGCAACACCAAAGCAGTCCTTCTGCCGAAAACAAGGGTTAAAATCCCTTAGTTAAAAACCCCTAGTGAAGGCGTCATTGTGTATACGCGATCAAACTATGGAAAAGCTTGTGTACGAAAAACTGGTGCGGTTCTATGAGTAACTACGTATTCAAGGCGTCTAAACGGAACTCTAAAGTTGGACGGAAGGTTGTCATTCGACTGCATTTGAGCAACAGAAACCGGACTACGGCGTTCAAGAAACTCCTGATTCTTTACCATAGTATGCGGGGAGAGATGCATTAGATATGTCGAAGCGAAATGTGTCTCAAATGCAATGCATGCAAGCAGAAAACACCACGAAGACGTCCGGGATGTTCCTCTACGGAGGGCAACCCAAAGACCAGAGTCTCTCTGCAATAGCGCAACGAGCTGGGTGTAAGACCACGGCCAAGCCGTCACCACGGCGCGTAGAAAGTTGGATAAGAAAGCAGACCACGTGTGTTGGATATCTCTCTCTAGAGGATCGGTACCATGAAGTGGGGAAGGAAGGGAAAAGGGAAGAGGCACTAACGTGAGTGAGGTGGCCTCAAGAAAAGAAAGGGCCTAATAAACACGACGTACAGCCGGGGGTTTTCTGTACAGGGTCGAAACGCGACAAAAGCGGTTAGCACTCTCACGATTGGGTTTCTTAGGGAATGCAGGGTGGATAGCCGAACCGTTGCAACACGGAGTCCCTCTGCTAAAGAGTTGTGAACCACCGAAGGCGAGAAAGGCTAGAGCCGAGATCCTGAAGTAGGGTCATCCTGCTTGGGGAACGTTTCTGGGCGCGACGACGGCAATGGCGGCGCGCTAGTAGTGCGCTCCATAAACGTAATAAATAATATTAACTAAAACACCCGCTAAATGTGGCAAACGCCCACGAGTAGTGGTTAACCTCCAATCAGCTCCACCGTGTTTCACGTGTTCGAATCATCTCGATGGAAATCACTAGTTTTTACTAGTCATATACTTGTGTGTACAAGGCAAACCCGTGAAAGGTAACAATGGATAAGTCCAGCCAAAAGATTCATAGATGAGCGCTGCACTACAGTGTCGACTCCGGATGGTTCTCTGCGAGGTTTCACTACATCTCATAATGAACGCCCACCAATTTCGTCTGGAAATGAAGAGAAGGCTGGAGAAAAATAAGAGAACATTGAGTGGGAAAAGTATCGCGATGATGGGGTAAATGTAGTTGTCGGTGTTGAAAATCGTGAGATTTTTAGGAACCTCACTGTTCAGCTAAGTGCCTTCAACATCAATTCTCCCAGGAAATGTGTGAAAAAGTCATGAGCAACCGGATTTTGGCAAGCAAAGTTCGGGCTCATGATGCAAATGCTCTTTGAAGGTCGCCTAGATTGATTAAACACTACTCTGGTAAGATGAATGCCATTTTGAATGCATTCCTTTAATTGAATGCCATAAAGCGTGACCACTTGAATGGAGTTGTGTATTTGAATGGTGGTAGAATCATGGCATTCAACTGCATTCAAGAACTTTGCATGCCTTCCTTATGAAAAAAAAGTGACTGCTTCGATTTTGAATGCTCCTACCTCAGAACCATTTGAATGTCATACCTTTTTGAATGTCATATGAATGCCCAACGTGTACATTTACTAATTACACGGCTTTGACAACCACTCCTTCCCGTTATGTTTGTTTCAAGAGTGGGCGACGTTGTGTGAAAAGCAAATACCGTCCTTGCTTTCGTGCAATCCTCCATTGCTGAACAGATCGTATTCATCGACTTGTTCATGCGGCCGTCGCTTGACCGTCGGCACTAGGCAAGGCAAAACTGCCGCGCAACAGGCCGCAAAGCATGTAACGCGTATCGAGCAAAAATTTAAGATTTGGTTGCCAACCAGCCGTGTTTCTGTCACTGAAGTTGACGTAAAGGGAGTGTTTCTCTACACGTATGTTATTGGTTATGTCAAAAACACGCCACAAGCCAAGAAATCTGTCTCAATGTGATGGGTAATAATCGGCTACAACACCAATGTCGTACGTCACAACAAAACAGCTGGTACTTTGAACTTTTCGTACGATAGCAAAGATTTTGGATTGCTTGGCAAGCGCCAGGAACACTCACTTGCTTAGCTTACTCTTCACTTTTGCTTCGCGTAAAATCACGCCCAGTGATAGCGAGGTTGCTCATGAAAAGAGCGAAAGAAACGAACGGTTCTTTCAGCAAGGTGTGTTCTACGTATGCTGTTGATATACGGCAGAGTAATTCTTGCAACTCTGGTACAGGACTTGTCGCCTAAACACTTTTGAAGATATCATCCATGTGACCACCTCCACCTTGTTTTACAAACGTTTTGAAGGTTGAATGTCTGAAGGCCTGTGTTAGGTTTTCACACTATTTTCTTGCGGCGTATGTCCACAGAATGTCGATAAGGACTGAATTTCAAATGAACGTCGCAGGACCTACGGTAACAGTACTAATCGCAGCCACATGTTTTTGCTCACTTTATGTTTTTCCAGACAGGTAAGCAATGAGTATCAACCACACTGATAATGAAAATCGTTATGTCTTCTAACACAGATTTCTTTACTAGTAGCAGCATGAAGTACGGATGCAACGTTCAAAAAAATATAGCAGCGAGTGCAATAACTAGGATTCATCTGGGAGGCTTAAAAAGTCAACGTCGGGTATGTCATTAAGGTTCTGAATAACGGAATGACACATTGCGGTCTCTAGCAAATTCACCGCGAGATCATCAGCGCCTGTCATCCGCTTGGGTATTTTCTGTGTCCATTGAGAACCTAATGTTCGTATAAAATTGGGAAGCTCATTCATATTGCAATGCAGAAATAGCGAAATGTCGACGAAGGCACTGTACATTCTACTGCGTTTGTTAGATAGTAGTGCTCCGGCGGTACCGAGATCCCTATCAATTTGCGAGGATGAAGCTGGACGGCCTAGTAATGACTTGGCAACCACAGACAGAGCAAGATATTTTGTTTGGCAGCTTCTCCACCAGGAAGGTAAGTTGTGTCACTTAAGGTGTGACGAAGATATTTGTTCTGACTCTAAGTATAGGTCAATTTCTGCTGTGACTCGCTCTTATAGGGTTGGAATGGTAGCTGGAGGGTTTGGGATGATTTCTTCGCACTCTTCGAAATTCCATACGCGTTCGGTACTCACTTGGCTTGGCGTTGTCGAAGAGTTTGGAGCTGCGACATCACTCTCGTTCAAATCAGTTGTGGATATATTCTCTGCCGTTTTTTTGAGAGCCAGAACACCCCAGTCCAGAACTGCGTTTCTAACATTCTCTCTTCGCTGTTCGGTGTCCTCAAACGTGTCAATATGGTTCAGAACATACAACTTCCGGTAGCATGGCTGGAAGAAAACGGCAAGTTCTATCATCAGTGAGCGCGGAGTGCCACGACATCCATTAAAAAAGCGCCTGTCAAATGCCTCTCGACAAATCTTTCGTCTTCTCTGTCAGATCGCTAAGGGAACTGCTCTCATTACTCTCTGGATCTTGCGAGTTCCGTTGTACCCTTTCGATGCAGGATCATATATAGACAGAACTGCCTCGGGCCGAAGAAGGTTGGTGCGAACAAGACAGAGCGCTAAGAAAGACTCGATTGATGACGGGTAGGTCGTTGATTGGGACATGACGACTGTTTCCGAGACAAGTAACATAATAGAGAATAATTCCAGTAAAACTTTGTGGTCGTTGGCTACTGGAAAGAACGTTTGTTCGTGACGCTCGTAGTGTTTCACAAGTGTATCCCAGAGGGAAAGAAACTTCTCCAACATTCGGACAGTAGAGAGACAGCGATGCAAAACATTGTGCAGAAGCTTCAGTGTCCGACGTCCTTCCCTGATCTGCATATCTTCAACCAGAGTACCCATTCTTTTGCTCTTATGAATGTGCTCTATGACAGATTCCACGTCTTTCAAAAGACTACATGAGCCATTGTTACGGACGTTATTTGAGCTCAAACAGGTTCCAAAAGCTTCCACCAGAACACAGAGTAGCAAATGCGGCAAATACCAAGCCCAAGAACCCGGCATTAAAATGGAGCACAGACGATTTACATCGGAACCACTATCCGAAGTAGAACTCATTATCAGTTCCGGATCAATATTAAACCCAGCAATGATCTTTTGAAACCATACGTTTAAGACGGTAGACAGTTGGGTCGTGCCCATCAATGCTTGCTCTGGTCGGAAGTGCCGTACAGCAAGTAGCATAGTCTTCAACAGCCAATCGTCGTTAACATAGAACACACGTACACCAAAAAACTTGTCATCAGAGGCTCGTGACGTCTACAGATCAACATTCACATGTATAAATGGCACAAGACGGTTTTGACACAGCCTGCGCATCTCGGTTGCTATTGTGGATGTTGAGGCAAGATACATCTCAAGCATAATTTTCTGAACATTTCTTGGATGTCATATGAGGGTTCATTTCTTTACTGTGATCCAAAATTGAAACAAAGTGACGAAACACTTCCGACTCTACAATAGGGAGCTTACGCAAAGCTCGTGAAACAAGGCGTGAGCCAAATATCGCTCAAAACAATTACAGCCTGACAGTACTGTTGAAGTCTTCGCAAACTCGAACTACAAAGAGTTGAAATGTGACCATTTGCTAAAGAACATATCACAAACAATTCATGCTTTGGGTAATGCACTTCGCCCCAAAACATAGGAAGTTCAGCTCACCCTGATGCGGCTTTTCCGCTTCAACCCATTCTCTTGACCCTCAATATCCTAGCACACCCATCGCCTAGCGCTAGGGATGACAATAATCAACGTGAATCACAATCTCGTGACGAAAATCAACCGCTTCAGCAAAATCAAAACCTCTGCCCTAGTTCCTCACAACAGCGTCCAGATATTCATAATTCCCCTTCTCCAGGCAACAATCCCCTTTCTACAACTGTTGAACATAATGCATCGTCGATCACGCCTCAAATTCCTAAGAAACGAGGCAAGTATTTACCACACGAAGACCTCATCATCGTTCGTGAAGTAGCCGCATGTAAGGCGCACATCGTCAAGTATGGCGAAACAAAAAAAGAGCAGTTTATGATAGATTGTCGTATGGTTAATCAAAATCCAAATATGCAGCAGAAGGTTTCGTGAAAAGCACTACAAGATCGCTAGAAGAGGTTACAGGATGATTTTGATTCAGAAGACACTAACAATCAGGGTCTCTCCGGAGTCGCAGGCGGTGAAATGGGAGAAATGTATCAACTGCTTTCGCAGCTTCGTGAAGAACGAGAGTCGTTCGTAAATGACAAAAATGCGGACAAGAATCTACGTCAAAAGCGTGATGAAGAGAAGGAAAAAATGGGAAGAGAGGTTGTAGAAATGGCATTGCGGCGAAAAAGAGAGCGAAGCACACCGAATACTAGTGGTTCAGTTAGTGCTGTTGAGTCACCAGCTGCGCAAGGACAAGAAGAAGCAGCGCAGCCAAATGGGGCAGTCTCTGGGCGCTCTACACCTGCAATCAAACGACGCAGGAGAGAGAGAGTTGATGAAGGAGGTGAACTTGCTACATTTGGACAGCAGCTGAAGGAAGCTGATCTTGCGCGGTTGGGTTTCGAACGTGAACAATTGGCGTTCGAGCGAGAAAAGTATATGAAGGAACTGGATGAGCGAGAGAAAGATAGGGAGGAACTTCGTAAAGAGCGAGAAGACACACTGCGACATGAGCTAGAGACGTTTAAGATCATGTTTGATTCGTTTCGTAGTGGAAACAGTGGCTAATGCGGCTGGCTGTAGACGGGATTGTGGTAGGCTTTCTTTGTGATATATATTCCTCCAAACTTGGAGGGGCGCATGCAAAGTACTTCGAGACATGGTTCGGGTAAATGCAATTGCGTACGTTACACGGTAACATAGTAACGATATAGAGGAGTCCAACAGGGGATTCGCAGATCTTCATTTTCCTTTTCATATCGAGGATTGAGAAGTAAGACTTCACTTCCTCGAAAATCCACTCCACCGTCTGTGTTCTGCAAAGTGGAATATAGTCTGTTCGCTTTGAAAACTAAGCTAGGTTTGAGGCTATTTGGGGCGCGCGAGGGGGTAGCAGAGGTTGGCACTCAAAAATTAAGAAATTTTGGAATATTAAATTCCATCTCGCGCAGTTTAGTTCTTGGGTTCTCTAGTTTTTGTAGAGGTTCTACTTCGCCGCACCACCCCATTCACTGTTTTCCGCGATTCTCTCTCAAAACTGCACTCGTGCTAGTTTGCCTTTCCATTTTCTCCCATGTTGCAATGCCAATCGCAACTCATCCCACCTCAACCATCCCATCACTTCTTCCCAGTCCACACTACCCCCGCTATTTACCCATTTCTCGCCCATCACGCGTTCGCATCCTCTCTCTCCGTCTCCGCAAACGTCATTTTGTAGAAGTCAGGTGGACAACTCTCCCCCTCCTCGTATACCCGCCTCGTCCCAAACCCGCTTCACATCCCTCCCATCCTTCTCTCCTCCTGTCCCCTCAGAATCCCCTTCGCAGTCCGCGCTACCTCCGCCGCACTCCTAAACCCAGTCACCACCGGAGCTCCGACTCCCTCCCGCGGCACCTCCTCCACCACCTTCTTCATCTCCTTACGCCTCTTCTTCAGACGGCTCTTCCCATCCCCAACACCACCACCCTTTGTCTTCGGTGTCACAGGAGACCCCTTCTGCACCGCCACCCTTCCCACACTTCCCTTCTCCGTCTTTCCCTCCACACCTCCTTTCACCGTCTCCTCTTCCACCAATCTTTGCCTCTTGCACAGCTCCTTCACCTCCTTCTCCAGCACGTCCAACCTCTCGTTCAGAACCCTATTCTCCTCCCGCAACTCTCGAACCTCCCTTCCCGCACACTCCACTATCCCATACACATGATTTCTCATCTCCACTCCCAATACCGACAACAAATTCCGCAGGCTCGAAATCGCCTCAACCGAAACACCACTACCACCCCCACTCAGCACCACACCGCCCATTTCCGTTACAATCTCCACAATTCCATCGTCCAGTTGCTCCTTCATCACCAACCCCAACATCCCCACCCTCGCCTTCATCTCCCCCACAAACCGCATCTCCCTGTCACCCTCTCCGCCCCCACTCTCTATCTGGTCTCCAACCTCTAACTGACTCAGATGCACCGCACCCCTTCTCTCCATTGCGACCCCATCCACCTCCAATTCTACACCCTTCTCCACCTCATCACCATCCCCTCTCCTCGCCTCACACTTCTTTCATTCATCAGCCACTTCGTTCTTCTGCGACATCCGACCAGCCGCCGTAATCACGTCCTCTTCCCGCTTTGGTGACGGTGTCGGCGGTACCTCCTTCCCCTCCAACAGCGCCAACAGCTCCTCATCCTTCACGTATCCGTTCGACATCTTCAGAAGAAGTAGTAGTTGGATCGAAATTTTCGCTGCGATACAGTGCAATCGAGCTAAACTGTGCTGTCCACCCCCACTGTCCAACCACACGGGCTATATCCAGCACCATGATTGTCCCTGTTCCCCTCATCCCATTTCCCGCCAAAACACCTACTGTACACCTTCGCACCTTCCACTATTTGAGCGCCACCTCTCTGTCTCCTCTTTCGCGCTCACATAATCCCCACCCACCTCGCCTCGACCGGCGATATTTTTCTCTTCCACCATAACCCCACTCGATGGTTATAGCAAAACAGGAAGATATTGCCAGTGGAGGCAAGCTAGGGACTAGTGATTGTACTTAGAGTAGCTCACCCTCTGTCTCGACTGGGGGCATGTTCTTCTTCCGTCACATCCTTTGTGGGTTGTGACAAAAAAAGAATATGTCACCACTCGACACCGGATGGGTAACAATGATAGCACGTAGAGTAGTTCATCCTCCCTCTCAACGTCCACTGGGGATATATTGATGTTCTCTCACATCCTTTCCCGGTTGTGATACAAGAGAAATACATCTCCAATGGAGACGGAGAATATAGTCGTGATAACACGTAAAGGTAACAATGTAATAAACAATAAATTTATGCTACTATCTCTAACCAACCTTTCGAAAGCCAGCTATGACATGAGCTGGGTTACTCGAGCCAAAGATGGCAGATCCTGCAACTGAAATGTTTGCACCGGCCTTCACTACTCCTTTCACAGTACTCAGTCCAATACCCCCATCCACCTGTATCCCTATTCTTGGGTACAACTCCCTTGCATGTCGCACCTTATCAAGAACACCCTCCATAAACGCCTGTCCTCCAAACCCTGGCTCCACCGTCATCAACAATAACATGTCTACAACTCCTTCCTTCATAAGTGCTTCTACGACCTTTATAGACGTATTCGGGCGCAATCCAACTCCATCCTTTTAATTATGGCAATCCGAGTGAAGCTATAAAACCCGTTCACGTCATTTATGAAGCCAAAATGGCTCCTTTCATCCTGTATTCAAGCTCTCCGTAACTCGTACTTTACAACTACTTTACAACTCAGGTTCGAAATCAGTTTCATTCATTGTACACTTTCTACTCTTCCACCTACTTTTCATAAAACGTCATCACACTTTGTGGCTTGTCGTCTCATACAAGCCCTATCATTCATTCAGTACAATCACATATCATACATTTCGCTCACTTTCACAAAGTGAACCATGTTCCCGTTCTGCGCTTCCCAACCGTTTGTACTTAAGTATCACTCTTTACCCCAGCAGTTCTCCGCCCCATCTTTCATTTTTATCGTCACACAAAAACAATCGAGCACTTGCAATGAACTCCCAGTCCGACATGCCTCCGACTCCGCCTCCGAGTCCCAGATACTCTGACGTCCCTCAGACCTCATCTCCCACCCGAAAGACTCGGGCCGTTATTGTTGGAAGGGGACGTATAGGTACCATGCTGGCGAACGAAGAAGATACGGTCATTTCCGCACACGAATTCTGCAGCATGGCTGCTACCTCTCATCTTTCTGATGTACCGATACTAGTTTGTGGAAGAACGAACACCCTGGAGACCGTAATTCAGGCTTGCCCTTATTCGCTCAGAGAGAATCTCGTTTTCTTCCAGAATGGAGACATCATACCATTGGTTTCGAAGCTCGGTGTGGACAAATGTTCAAAAGTTGTCCTATACGTTGGTGTCCCCTCAAGAAACGCAGCTCCGTAGGATGGTGTCACTCCTCAAATTCCGGATGGTCTCACTGTCGCAACAGGAAAGTGGGCCTCCAACGTTGCAGACAGGTTTAGGTCTATGGGTCTCACTTGCGGGGTTGTCGACGAAGACATATTTCTCGTAAGCTATTATGAGAAGCTCGTGTGGCTATCAGCGTTCAACATCGTCGGGGCCTCAAGAGGTTTCATTCCTATGGACGTAGTCGCTACGGAGTGCAGTACGGTTGTGCTCACAATAATGAAAGGGCTGTTGAAGATAGTTTCGCTTAAGACAGGTACTACTTTCAACCTGGAAGAGACCGTTGGGCGACTTCTTGCATATGCGAAAACTCTCGTTGGCTTCCCTACTTCTTTCTCCGACTTTCAGTTTAGGAACGCGTACTTCTACGACTTTTCCCGCCAAGAAAGAAACATTGTAGGCGGTGACCCCGCTCCTTTTCATACAAACTACGTCAACGTTGTTAAGGAAAAGTTATCCCCATCCCCATTCCCTCAGCTTTGAGGTTAGAACACATGACTTTTCGGTGTTGTAAACCTTTTAGAGATAGTTAAACATAAAAGTTACTTTATCGAAATGACCTGTTCCTATTACATTACTTATAGTGTTCGTCCTTCTGTGGTTCAAATATGCTCCTTTACATCCTACATCCCTTATCACTAATACCTGGCTAAGGTTTTGCTAGATGGAAAAGGGTCATTCCACATCATTAAAGTGCACGACACTAGTAAGGAAACAAGTACAAAATTGTGATATTTCTGAAGAACTAAGCCTTTGCAATACTTGGGTCACCCGTATAAAGTAAGGTAAACCTTTTATGGGTTTCAACCCTTAATGGAGGTTGTTTTACTGATCTTGATTTCTAAGCTCATGTTGAAGATATTCATAGTTTTCTTTACCCACTTGAACCCGTACATATAATTTATGACTAAATCATCCTTTCTTTACTGTAAATCGATGCAAAAGCTTCTCGTCGTAGTAACGTTTTAAAACAGTGCTACAATACCCGTATATTGTCGTTCTTAGACTATTTTTATACTACGAAACACCTTGTGAACATCAATCACATCCTTCTCATTCGTATACCCACACCCATTTGCAAAACGAACCCTTTCGAAAGCTTTCAAAACATGTAAAACTCAGAAATTAGAGCCCAAGAAGTAACTCCTCAGCAGCTGGCTAACGAAATATTCGAAAATAGCTACGCCGTGATTAGTGATATTGACGGTACTCTGAAAAGAGCTGGGGAGAACATTCCTACCGAAACAGTCAAATGCATGAAGTACATCAACGCACGCGTTGGTTTCGGAATTGCTACTGGGCGAGATATAGAGGATGCCGAGAGTTTTATGGAGCACCTGGGTGGCTACACTTTTGGCATCTCTGGAAACCAAGGCGCACGGGTGAGATTATCCAATGGTACCGAAATTGATCAGGACCTTGACAGGGAAGGCTACGAAAGATGTGCAGCCGAACTTGAGAGACTTGCACTCTCCTTAAATGAATCGCACGGACTTCACGAAGAGCGTCAACAAGCAGTTGTGAGCACTAGAAAAGACAGTGGACTCCCTAACTTCACGTACAATGGACTGTCGAAGTGGAAAACAGAAGTTAACTCCGGTATTTCAAAAGTGTTGACATCCTTTCCGAACCTGGTTCCGTACCCTCAAGATGAAAACTGTGACATAGGGGACATTCGTTTCACGAAAAATAGTGGGGCGCTAGCCTTGGTTGAAAACGACCCCCAGTTCGACACATATTTAATCGTTGCTTTCGGGAATGCTTCCAATGATGGTCCTCTACATAAAATGGCAACCCTGGCAGTTCATGTCAAGGGAGAAGACCCTCCAGCAGCCGTAACATATCTCGTTGATGGGGTGGAGGACGTGCATGAGACCATCAGAAGGGTCGCAGAACTGTACGGGTACACAAAATGCAAGTGTCAATGGTTTAGAAATGCTCTTGGAATTTGTTTCAAGTGCTACGATGTCTCTAATACTTAGCTATGATATGAGATCTCAGTAATAAAAGTGTCGTATATATCTCAATACCCTTTTATGATTCATGGTGGTTTTTATCGTGCTGCTTTTCCTCGTAGCCGTACAACAGAGCCACCAACATAATTGTCGAATGTACATCCTCCACGCTTTCGAACAGGTTGTGTACTCCACCCGGGATACAATCTTCTTTGACGTGAACGCCGTACACGCCTACCTCATGCAAAGGCCCGTCGCTCAAAGCACTTCCGAACGTCACGACGTCATCCGTATCAATAAATCTCGGTTCATTATCCACAAGATTTTCTCCTCCGCTTCCTTTTGTGTATCGCTTGTCCACAATTTCGCAAACTTTTATCGCCGGGATAGATAACAAACGCATCCATCTTCTGCAACAGGTCCCCAATAGCAGAATCCACTTCTTCTTTCCACTGCCACAGTTTGTTGTACACGAAATTGGGAAGGCCACTATCACTTCTGGTCTCCACGAACCCCTTGTCATCATCGTTCACAATACCATGCCTCCTATTCAAATCCCTTGCCAGGAACAGTAGTCCGTCAACAGTGTGGTCAAGGGTGTGATCATTGAATGCACCCTTAATTTCCCTCTCATCAGAGAAACGCAGGAAAGCTCCATGATTCGCCGAGACACCAAACTTATAGTCTCCGAGTCCTTCCATTTTCCCCTCCACGTCGCCCACATCAGCCCCTGTGACAAGTCCGAAACCAACACGTTCGTCAATGAACTTCATACAATTCACAACTTCTTCTGGAATTGACTCTCCTTCTCTTCTCAACGTTCCATCAACGGAACTTAATATACCGTAACCATTGGCATATATGAACTTAGACAAGGTATTGGTGTGAAATTTCCGCCAAGTCTCTCTGTTCCTCTGCCATTTTTCCTGATATAGTCACCATACTGCCACAAGTACCGCATAGACAGGAACTGTATAGACTTCTCAGTTTCACACTTCTCTTAAAAGCAACCTTAAGTGCAGTTTCAGAAATGTTAGGACGCTACATGTTCAATTGCGAATTGACTGGTGCCACCAATGATGTTAACGATACCGAGCATTTGGCATGTTGCAATTAGACGCAACTGGACCAAAGACGTTTGACATTTGTTCAATTACCAGCGTGCCGCACCTTTTCTATGTTCATATGTATAGCCTTGTAATAGTATACTACTCTTAATACTCGCAAGACACACATAATTTACTAATCATCTCATTCTCATCCACTTCGAGGCGCTCGCAGCCTCATTATTGGCAAATCGTCATCACTACTACTCTCGAGCACTTCGGTTCTACCGGCGTCCGCTTCCACACCAATCTCCACGACCACTTGGTCTTCGTCCATGTCAACCGCCCCACCCTCCTTATCGGACAACAGTTCATCCTCCGCCTCCTCCTCCTCGTCACCATTGACAAACGTGGGTCGGAAATCCCGCACCCGATGAACAGCATCAGGTAGTGCGTAGCCCTCTGGTACCATGTACATGTGGTATCTAACCAGCAAATCCATAGACTCGGGCCTATCCACCTTGTCCTTCCCACTTGCTCCAGCATGGGTCACATCATCACGGCCCACGAATACAGAGTACGGTGGGATGATTATCTTCTTCGCTGGACACACCTCCGACATCACTCGCAACTGTTGGTTGTTCATCCCCACCAGTTGATGGCTTCCAGCGCTCACCCAGAGAGGAAAGCCCTCTTTCCCAGAGGCCATTACAAAGTATCCGGGGTTACCAGTATTCATTGTTTCTTCGTAACCAGACCACTGAAGTCGGTGTGCAGCGTCTGGCGCTTGCACTTTCTCGTCGTCCCCAGAAATCGACCACCAGTTTTCGGAGTGTACATCTTCACAGCTTCCCTTTCATTGTCCCATAGTCCCAAAGCCGCAGCAATTGTACCCATTCGAACATCAAGTAAAGCACGCGACCTTACAACCCACCTGAGCTCCTCATTATCCTCCGGCTTCTCCACCGTACCCCAACGTGTCGACATCACTCTCCCCTCAAATGGTCCATCGCTACCGTCCTTCCATCCTTCATCATCGTTGATTATTTGAACAAACGACTTCTGTTCCTCCCCTTTCCGTATATTCGGCATCGCTCTATACTCATTCTCGAAGAAGTCCAGCAACTTCCCCGACACATCTCCGAACTCCCGAACTTCTTCCAACTCCTCCCATTTAGGGACACCATTATCCGTCGCAAAGCCATCAAGCACGCAATATCCATTCTGCTTAGCTCAGCTTGCATTCGGGCGAAGAACATTTGCCGAAATTCGTCATGCTCCTTCGCAGCAATCCACAGCACCTCTTCATCATCCATACCTGTCGGTCGAGTACGAGGATACTGCATACCAAATGTCTCCGCCCGTAGGCGATGTTCAGCCCTTGCAGCGTGCCAGAAGACAAGATGGTGTACATCTCTGAGATTCGAGACACTTAGCAGCTCCGACCTATGTCCCTTCGGCAAGTGAATTACTCTGAGCCAGGGGTCCTTGTGCTCAATTACGTTCTTCCCTTGCCATTCCTGCGGTCTCAGCCTGGCATACCCGCACCATGATGGGTTCGGTGGGCCATCATATGGGTCTCTCGAACAAGTCCGTGCTCCTCAGATTCCGGAAGAGCTGTAGGTAACTCGTCATCAAATGACCCCCCACCTGTCTCTTGCTGATCGTCTGGCGCAGCATCTTTCTCGAGGTGACAACCCGTGGAACTGTCACAGAAAGAAGCTCATCGTCATCCACAAATGCAGAACTGCTTGCGTTCTCTGCATTCGCTCCCTCTCCCAATGCCACGAACTGAACCTTCATCGACCTTCCTCTCAGCACATGTTCATTTAGTTGAGACATCAGGTCATCCGGTGTCATGCTGTTCAGAGTAGATCTCATCTGTTGTGTGAAATTCTTTCTCCGTTTCTTCCTCGGCGGAGCCCGCTCTTCTTCTTCAGAGCTATCCAGAACTTCTATGGCACCTCGATTTCGGCCGTGCTCACTTTCCCTATAACTCACCTGCGCCCGTTTCGTGCACTTCTTCGCGGCTCCCCTTCTTCACTGGCAGATGTTGCAGCAGCAGCAGCGGGAGTCCTCCTCTTCGTCACGGACTGCTTCACTGGTACGGGGGGCGGAATTACCTTGAGCATCGTCCGCAATCGATTCTGAACGGAAGTCGTGGCAGTTCTAATTGAATTCGTGCTGCTCCGAACACGCGGCAATGTGTTGAAGTTCACAACTTGTCCAAAAGGAACTGATACACAGCTGCGTTGTTGTCTGGTCTTCAACGTCATCTTCATTCGATGGAGCAGAAAGACTGACTTCGCGTTTCAGGAACACTTCCATGGACTCTTCCTCGTTCAGTTCATTCCTTACTGCTCGAGCCGCGCGGAACAGAGACACTGCTCTATCATAAAAGAAACCTCGAACCTCCTCAAAGCTTTTCCATTGCTTTGTCTTCGTCGACTTGCCCTTCAATAGAAACATCTGAAGACAATCAAGAATGAAGGAAAACTCCTCGGCATCCAAAACATATAGCGGAGTATGGGACAGATGTGTGAGACCTATGTCACTCACTGTCTCACATATATCCTCGAAATGGGCCAGCATTCCCTCACGAGACATGAGTTGCAGGGCAACATTGGCATATCTCAGATACTGACGCTCTTGCATAGTCCCAATCAGTTGGCTCTCCTTCAACACTTCTGTCACTTCTGCAGGATCCACGTCTGCCGGCGTCACCCCCTCAACATCTTCAATTAGAATGGCGACCACACTAAATATAGAGTGTATCTTGTCTGCAAACATCATCCTTCGCATGGTACTCATCGACTCATTGAGGTACGAAGCAACACATAACAATTCCTTCATCCCAATGGGCCTCCCATCTCTTCGTATCAGCAGATTGCAACGCCAAAACTTGGCTAATCGCTTCCACTTCGGTGCACCAGTCGCTGCCAAATATTATATAGCTTTCAGACGATGCAAACCATCTACAATGAAGCACTTCTTCGTTAGGCGTCCTTTGTCAGTATCCCTCTCTCCCGTAGTAGCATCTTGTAAGGCCACCACTGGAGAACCCATCGACTGCAATAACCCCCGCTCCTCCATACTCTTCACAAGGGCTTCAACGTAGCGTTTACTTACTCCACGGAGTAAATTGGGCGAGTGTCCACCAGAGTGATGTCAACAGTAACAACAACCATCCGGTACTGATTGAGGTTCACCTTTGGTACCTTCTGACGAATTCGTCTGTACGTCTTGCTCCGAGTAGGTGTCCCTTGTGTTCCAGACCGCTCGCCAGAAACACTTGAACGTGCCATTCTTGCGGACAGAAGCACAATGTCATCGTCCTGCTGCTCCGCAGTTTCTGCTGCAGTTTGGGGTAAAGATGGACCAGCTCCTTGTGCGGATTGCGCATCCGCGTCTGGAAGGGGACCTTTCATGATCTCATCTTCCTCCTCTGCACAGCCGTCCCCTGCTGAACCGTCTGTTTCGACGCAGAAGATACCCTTGTGTCGACGGTCTGATTCATCGCAGGAGATGCCCTTTTCGACGCAGTGGGCTTCGTCGCGGAGGTAGACTTTGTTTGACCTGTCCGCTTCGTAGCTGGGGATGCTCTCGTCTCCATAGACCGCTTCGTAACAGACGAAGGACCTGCCCGCGGAGGTGGTACTGATGCGCTACCTCTCGGTGTTGATGAACTTCGAATTGGCTCCGTGCGGCTTGTCGGCGTCATCACCTCACTCAGAGCGTTCACCGTTCCTCGCTTGGACGCCGGAATGCTGGCAGCCACCGGTTCCATCATTTTCTCATCCCAAGGAGCGGCCGTCCGGAGATCCTGGATATATTGGGGAAGATCCAGGCCCTCCGCCCGGTAAGGGTAGAACGTCTGACCTCTTCGACTGATGAGAATATTATGAACCACCACAAGACCTGGGTCCAATTGCTTCCCGTGCAACTCGCGGCGTAGAACACTTCTAATTCCATGCAACAACGCTTCCCCGACTATCACCTTTCCTTCATCCTCAATATCCATCTGCAGAGAAACCCGCATTCCACCTTGCAATAATCGAGTCCTCCGTCGAGTGCGAGGAGTCACGCTTTGCGTACGCTTTCGAACACGAGTTGGCTTCATGTTGAACAGCTATTGCAGTGAAAGGTGTATATCAACAATACGCTCGCTCTGGACGATGCAAGAACGGATGCAAGCCTTTATATGGCGACTTACGCTGGGCACCCCCGCTTTCGGCAGCTCCTCCCAGCGCACTGCCAGTCTCGTCCGTGTCCTGTCCGTGGCCGCTCGCACACTGATTGTACGCTTTAGAGTCGTGGAGTTCGCGCAATGATGACTCACGCGAGCAATGGTCGCGTTCTCGAATCATGCTCTTCAAATGCTTTGCATAGTAGTCAAGAGTACACTCATTCACTTCCATGTACAGCCTACCCCGCAAATACACGTAGACAGCGGCGCCAACATACCGGCGGCCGGGTGTAGCGAAATCACTGCGGGGCGGCGTGTTTTGGGAGGTCCCGGGAAGGCGCCGGAATGTGGCCAGAACGTGCCCGCGGGCGGGGGGGTTCGGTCGTGTTAGGGTAGGTACCCTAACACGACCGGACCCCCCGCCCGCGGGCATGGGGGTCGGTCGTGTTACGGTAGGTACCCTAACACGACTGGACCCCCCGCCCGCGGGCACATTTTGGACGATTTTTTGAAAAATGTGCGATTTATGCCCGCGGGCGGGGGGGTCCGGTCGTGTTAGGGTACCTACCCTAACACGACCGGACCCCCACCGCCCGCGGGCACGTTCTGGTCACATTCCGGCGCCTTCCGGAGACCTCCCAAAACACTCCTCCCGGCACTTCCGGCAGTGATTTCGCTGCACACGCCGTGCACATATATCAAACTAGAGAAAACTAGCGCTTCACACCTACTTGATCCGCCACTTTTAGCACAATACGGGACCGTTGCAATAGCTCCGAATCGCGACGTGGCCGACACGCGACGCTATCGCTCCGAGCGGACACGGACACGGACGAGACTGGCAGTGCGCTGGGAGGAGCTGCCGAAAGCGGGGGTGCCCAGCGTAAGTCGCCATTTAAAGGCTCGCCTCCGTTGTTTGCGCTGAAGCGATGGATTCCACCGATGTTGGAGAGGAGATACATCCTATCGACATGAGTGCTCCGCCTCCGGCGTTCCATGCATATGTCAGACTTTTCTTGGTTCTTCGCGATGCTTTGGCAAACAGCGATGGAGGCCCTGATTGGCCACGGGACGTGGGGTTTAGAGGGTTAATAGAGTTCTGCGCCGAGAACTATAAGGATATTCCGGAGGCAAGGAAGATGTTTGAGGAGGCCACTAACTCCAAGAACCTGCAGAACTTGACACTGCAACAGCTGCGAAAGAGTGTTGTGAATAACAAACCTGTGCAACAACGATATCTTGTAACGAAGCTTCTTGACAAGAAGGACGGGGATGAGGACTAGAGATTGCGCGATTTTTTCCTTCTCTCTATGGACATGGGTATATACCTACCGTTGCGATGCCTGGTTGGTTATTTCATGACCAGGAGAAAGCAGGTTCTGAAGACGACAGTGTTCATCCCACCAACAGCTGTGAACCCATTTGAGGTCGTTATATACTTATCATACCTCGGCCACATAATGGGAGAGAACGACAACATCCGAATGATGAAGAAGAAACAACCGAAAAAGAAACGAAAAGTGAACCATGCACCATCTGTGTACATACCCACTTTTACGTCGTTCTCAAAGACAACTGTGATCGACTGGGATTCGCTATCAGTGAGGTCGTATGGGCATGGAGTTGTTTTGCGGCTCATCTTGGATACACGAACGTTCAGCATATGGTGAAACCATACATTTACATGAATATGCAGACGTTGAAGTATACGGCGCTAGAGACACGGGAGCCTGGTTATGCCCCGCCGAGACAGAGTACTCGATTCAACACACAGGATGTGCCACAGAGCAGTACTAGTGGATCGGTGGAGACCTTGAGTGATGAATGCGATACAAACCTCCGAATACTGGCTAAGGAATTTTTGACTGACCTCGAAACCGTATGCACCCACGATAGCCTCTATAGCTTACGGGCTGATCAGATGAGGAACTGGATAGAGTTTTCGGAGATACGGATGGATACCGTATCTGGTTCTGACTCCGGTGAGTTGCCTGCTCGATTTCAGGAGTTTTCGGAGTTGCTATGGAAACCGATACAGGATATGCGTCATGCGGCAGGGTTCCATGTCGGCATTCACGCGAAACCTGATATTGAACTGACGAAAACCCCTAAAACTTCCGGTAATGCCGAACCTTCTTCGACCAAGTCTGCTCCACCCCCACCTCGTCGAGAGTATATGAACCTCGTGAGCTCCGATAGCGACGACTTCGAGAAGCCGGTGAATCTTGCGGAGCATGAATCTCGGGTTGCCGGTTACAACATCCAAAAGGCTGGTATTGAGCCGCCCATGAAGGGGATATCCAGTCTCCTTCGAATGAATATGGACAAGGTGTCGAAGGGGATGAGAAAGGACACTTTGTAGCGTACAACTGTGACATGAAGGACCTGAGGCACACACACGAAAAGTTTGTGAATCAGAGTGAGATTTTATGGGGTGAGGCACAGCTTGTCCTAACAGACCCTCCCTTTAACACTCGAAGGAAGAGGAACAAACGGAATAGTGCTCACGATGTCTTCAGTGAGGATGACATGATCCGTACGGCTGACTTAATAAGTTCCGCGCTTCGGTCAGGTGGGCACTTCATTATATTCTGTGCCATGGCACAGTTTCATGTTTGGCACAGGATACTTTCGGAAACGGCGAGTACGAAAGATGAAGCTGGAAGCGAAGGTAAACCAGAACTCATGCCTTCGTTTAAAGTGGATGCGAATCCACTGGTATTCATCCGGGATCGAAGTAATGTTGGAGGGAATCCACGGAAGTTTGGGATACAGCCCGTAACGGAGTACGCCGTTCATGGGGTGAAGCGTGGATTGCGACCATCGGAGGAAGCCAGTCTTACTCCATTTGAGGAGAACAATTTCATTCCTTCTACTTTCCCGGCTAACAGGAATGTAATTGACCGGGTGCCAAACCGAGAGCGGGGGAGTGGTTGACATGGAAGGTACATGAGCCAGGTAGTTCAGTACCAGGTGGGCAGTACATAAGACCGGAGCAGAAGTCGAGGGAGTTGATGAAAGAGTTGATATGTCGCTTCACAAGACCGGGTGATCTTGTCATGGACATGTTCGCGGGAACTTTTTCTACGGGTATGGCGTGCCTATCGCTGACAAAACATAGGACGTTCTTGGCGTGAGAGAAGAATAGGCCATGTTTCAGCCATGCGAAGCACCATATAACGACTCTTATGGCCCAAGTTATTCGCGGGGGGAAGAATGACATCCTGGTTGAACAGGAGGTGGTGGATGCGGCTTCAACGACTTATGAACGGGTTCCACATCGGGACCGAGGTCGGCTTGAATGGGAGGCTCCATTTGGTTACCCCTAGTACCAAGTGATGCCTGGACATATTTCTCAGTTCCTAGGAAGATACTGGAAGGACTGGGACTTTGTCGACAAGTGTGGACAGCTACTGTAGATCTTTGGGAGGAGAAGTACCGAGGAGCTCTGAATCTAATGGATATGCATATGCTGTTGACTGTTGAAGCCAATCGCTATCGCTTACATATAGCATCTTCTAAGATTCGACATCCCCGTGCTGGTATGGGGGTGTTCACGGAACATAAGATATTGGGCTGGGGAAACTATCTGTCATTTTTATGGAACTTTGGTATACACGGATCTGACGAACCGGAAGGAAAGACACTTAACGTATGGAAGTGGCTGTCTCGGAGCAACTCCAGTGCGGTACAAGTTGTTTTCATGATGGTCACTGTGACTGGTACGGAGTTTCTGCACCTGAGGAACAGACCAGGACAGGCTCAGGATAGAAAGGAGAGCGAATTCTACATTGTCCCGGCGCCTTTTTGTATCGAGGGCTACATTAACGACGCCGGATATCATGCCGGGGATCCCGATTTATCGGAGCCCCGGTCAAACAGGACTCGAAGTGCAATTTGCAGGTGGTGGAAGCGAAGTCCGTGATACAGTTTACGTCCGACCTTTCTAACTATGCTCTACTTCGTTGTAGAGCAGTAAGAGATATTGAGAGGGGCGAAGAGTTGTATTTCAACTAGGAGAGCATACGCCTGGGACTGGGCTCTGACATTGGAGCAATAGATGAGTTCAGTACCGAATAGAAAGTAAATATGCTTGTGAGTGTTGCAGCTGCCTGCAATACGCGTTGTTGTACATGTAAACTGGAGCTCTTCATCTGTAACGGCGATATTTGCGACCCATTGGGCACCTCAAATTCCTAAAAAGCAGGAACTGCGGAGTCTCCCGGAATATCTGAACCATGCACCCCCCCCCCCCCCCCCAAAAATTTCGTTTCATTACCCCGTTTATCTCCACAACATGGGTATAACGCCGAGAAAGCGAAATAGTACGCAGCGGAACAAGAGTGGACAGAAGAAGAGAAGAGCATCGGATGATACGAATCAGGCTACAAGCACCGCACTTCCTAAACGGAAGTCGTCCTCGACGAAGGAAGAGTCAGTGGGCGTCCTTCTACAGTACTCTCTCGCCCATCTCGCAGCGGAGCGTCTTCCGGGATTGCGTCAAGAATTCGTGGATCAGCGAACGATGTCGTGCCGTCAACTGCCGATAATGCAAATCGTGCATCTGTCTCTGCTCCTCAAAAAGATGAGGTAACTCGGCCCAGCGGGTCAGGACAGGAGGGCATGACAACTGGAACTGAAGAGGTTCGTATGACACCAAAACCTTCATGTCCCCGGCCGATATCGAAGACCGGAGCTACTGGGGCGCGGGTTACGCCTCCCAGTGGATCTGGACAACAAGGGACAATGACGAGAAGTCGTGAGAGCCCTAGTATGTTAAGATCGTCACGTCCATCCCTGTCTTCTAGAACTGGGGCCGCTATGAATCGTATCATGCCTCGCATGGGTCCGGACAAGGGAGAAAGACAATAAGAAATCGAGAGACAACTGATAGACGAGTTACTCCTCGACCTTCCCCTCTTTCCAGAACGGGGGCCGTTGCAGCTCGTACGAGGCCGAATTCATCTGATATACCATGCCATGGAGAAGGACAGACACGGGAGTTGGAGCTCGGAGCCGTGCCAAGGGTGGACACAGAACGCCTGCAGCCTCTCGTGTCTAAGGCTATGGCACATGAGGATAGTTCCGATAACGAAATAACACCGAATCCTGCGGCATTACCGGGGCCTGTCGCCGAAGAGGCTAGGGAAATACCGGAAGATATCCACACTGGTGTGAAATCAACCTCTATGACCAGACGTGATCTTTTATTTGAACTGAATTGCTTGAAAGAAAAGGTTAAGACGCTACAAGAGGACTTGATGGTTCGGGGAATTCTAGTGAAGGTCGCCCAAGAGCAGAGTAGGGCTTTGAAAAAGAGGCTTGAAGAGAAGGATCTAGTCATTGAAGGGCTAAGAGGGGCACTGAAACAGGAGGGAGATAGGAGTACACGTGCTGGTGAACCTGGGCAGACAGGTCGAAAGAAGCATAAAATTGAGGTGTGCGACGAGTTTCGAGGGGTTGCTCGAGCAGTGTATCAAAACATGCTGACGTGGGCAAGGAGAGAAACAAGTGAGCTATGGCTCGAAGGTGAGTCGCTCACCCGAAATTGGGGTAACCGTGCCGAGAAGGTGGAAGACGCAACAGAGAGTGGGGAAGGGCTTATTGAGCCGGAGGAAGGTGGTTCATACGTGGTTCCTAAAAACCCCGTGGAGCTCTTGGGCAGTTTTGGCATGTTCACACCGTCGGTAGAGGGGGGGCCAGATGCTTTGCTGAAGAAAATGGTTGAAAGCGAGTTGAAGCAGTTGAGCTGGGAAGGTATTAGAAAAGCATCTCTTACCGACAGGTGTATACTGGAACTTTGTGCAGATATGTGCCTTAGGCAGAGAATGCGGCAGACCATGAGTGACGTCGTGGGCGTTCGTAAGAGAAATACGAGGGATAAACTATTTCTGCTCCTGGGGTACGATCTGATTTGGAGAAGAACAAAGCTATTGTGGTGCACAGGGTGTCTGACTGCAGTCTCTCGATTGTGGCCGTTTTTATCAACTTTGAGATGCCGAGATGCAAGTTGTGTAATGGTTCGAATGAGAACAGACTGTATGGAGACAATCCCGGGATCATTCCAAGGCTTACGGAAGTTTCGAGGAACGAAGGAGTGAGAGATATGGAATTTGAACGCATCAGAGTATCCGCTTGAGATCTCCTCTCTCTCGCACGACGTGGACGTCTTTCCGCCTCGTCTTTTTGTGCATGTTGCAAGATAGCTGTGTATGTCTTTCGGATGCTTTTCGTGTGCTTTTGAGAACGTCCGTTGAATGAGGTGGTAATAGGACTGCATAAAGATGAGCGAGGGGCTTTGCATCTATGACACGGGCTTTCCGTTTTGGTCCCATAAAGAATGGACAGAATGTCCTTAGCCTCAGGAATATCCGCACAATAACTTGCAAGCAGAGGATGGCACACTCGACTTAGTTTGTCTTCCCCGATGAACTGAAAACCTTTCTGCGTGAGATTTAGAATGGGCTCCAGGACTTGACGAAGAGATTCTTGAAGGATTTGCATCCTGGACTGGCGTAGAGACTTGCTAGAAACAAATGGCATTGCGTCTGCTTCAGATGCGGAAACCTCGATCAGTGTGGTAGGGAAGTATGCCACTACTGTGAGGTCATCACGGATACACTTACGGCGAAGCTCGTCGGAGAAGTTGAGAAATATGAGGTGAAGAGGATAGGCGGTAACCGATGTTTGCTTTAGAGTTGTTGAAGACTTATCGGTGTATACCTGCAGAAGACCTACGAAAGATTCACTGTAACTTATTTCTTGGGAGTACCACACTATTCTACTATCCAAGGAGCCCATGACCATTTCCTTAAGTTTTGAGGTGGCGTCTCTTGCGAGAGAGCCGGACATGGGGTGAGATACTTTCGTGGAGTGGGTCTGAGGTATAGGGTGGAAGAATGTGTTTTCGTTGTTAGCCAACTGGAGCTGTTTCACAAGTGTCTGAACGAGATCTCTCGTGTAGAGGGTGGCGCTGAACTTACATCCTTCTGGCGAGACAGTTCTGCGATTGAAACCGTTCTTTGAGGCGTATCGTTCGAAAATGGCGTTCTTCAGTTCTGTACAGCGCTTGGAACTTGTTATGGTCTCGTTGAATCGCTTTTGCGAGAATCGCGGGTCCCGAAGTAGCCCAATTAGCTCGTCTGCCTCACGATGACCAAGGTTGGAAGCTACTGAAGCCAGACAAACCGTGAGATAATCCATATGCAAATCACCGAGAGCCTCCTCAGAAGGCACTGGGCGGGAACTGCTTCCGTGTTCTTGCTCTAATGACGCGGGACCCGGGGAAGGAGAAACACAATGCGAAGTGTCCGGAATGGGAGGGGCGCACGGAGTGGGGTCAACGATGTCCTCGGACACCGGAGGCTCGGGAAGGCGACAAGGGGCAGTGACCGTTTCGGAAGATGCGGGCGCGGGCGCGGAAAGCTTGAGACGCTTGCTTCTCCGAATGGGCTGGCTATTGTCGTCTTCCAGCGCTGCTTTCAGACAAAACGGGCAATGGTTGACATGCTGTTGAAGAGATAAGACTCCTCGGCGAGTAACGAAGGGGCACCCACGCTTCTTATGTGTACAGTAGTAGACCATGGGAAGAAGAAATGAACGAGAAACGACTACAAAGACTGCAAGGGAAGGGCGTCCGAAGGGAGAAGGAGGTCGAGCGACAGTCAATATCGACGTGTTGCTCAGAACGGAGAATATATTTTGAGTTTAAATCACGTGCTTTCGTTCAAAAAGGAACGTAGGTACACGTCGACCTCAACACAAGGGTGTACTTCTCGTATTATCTACCACTGGTTATAAACCTGTGGTTTCCCAACGTTGTACGCTGTACACTTGTCCAATCTCGCACAGAAAAATAAATCTCTTCCCTCCGCCGCCGCCCCCGCCCGTCCGACGTCCGATCTTTTGTTACCGTCGTGATCCGTGCCATCCTCGCGTTCTACTCCGCTCCGTCGTACGTTTTTCCGCCCTGGCACTCGCTACGAAGTGCGAGGGCGGAAAAAAGTACGACGGATTACGAAGTAGCGTGCTGAGAATGGATTCCATTAAGCGGACATGAAGCGTACCTTATTCTCTTTCTCCGCCCTCGTCGGACGCCTCCATAAAGCGGACAGCATCCGTATCTCACGGATGTATTCCGTGCAGTCTTTCCGTGCAGTCTTTTCGTACGTGCTTCCATTTCCTTCTACGTATCTTTGTTCTAAACTAACCAATCCTCACCACGTCTCTTCGCGCTCTGCGACATGTAAACGGCAGGAAAAAGGCTTTGGGTTACTTTTGCGAGTTACTAGGTCCCTCGACTTTTCTAGCGCAACGTTTCTGTTTTGCTCTTATCAATGGTACGTTCTATCGCATTTCAACTGTATCCAACGGAGCATTGACTAACTTATGGATACTTTCTGCTTGCGTATACAGGAAAACGACCAATTTCATTTCGTCTCTCAAGATCGATCTCTGGCTGTTCGGGATAGGCAATTCTGGTACTTGGTTGGGACATAGGCTGCTCTTTCGTTTATCGCATCTTGCGGTATGTTTGCTGCATGGGCATTCTTGTTGTCCTTGCTTGTGAGTTCTCGCTTCGACACCTTTCGCGCTTTACGATGATGGTGGTCTGGTAATCTAACCGATCTCTTTCCTGCTTCTTCTTTCTTTTGCGAGTTACTAGGTCCCTCGACTTTTCTAGCGCAAGGTTTCCGTTTTGCTCTATCAATGGTACGTTCCATCGCATTTCAAATGTATCCAACGGATCATTGACTAACGTATGGATACTTTCTGCTTGCGTATACAGGAAAACGACCAATTTCATTTCGTCTCTCAAGATCGATCTCTGGCTGTTCGGGATAGGCAATTCTGGTACTTGGTTGGGACATAGGCTGCTCTTTCGTTTATCGCATCTTGCGGTATGTTTGCTGCATGGGCATTCTTGTTGTCCTTGCTTGTGAGTTCTCGCTTCGACACCTTTCGCGCTTTACGATGATGGTGGTCTGGTAATCTAACCGATCCCTTTCCTGCTTCTTCTTTCTTTTGCGAGTTACTAGGTCCCTCGACTTTTCTAGCGCAAGGTTTCCGTTTTGCTCTATCAATGGTACGTTCCATCGCATTTCAAATGTATCCAACGGATCATTGACTAACTTATGGATACTTTCTGCTTGCGTATACAGGTAAATGACTTTTGATGCGGACGTAGCTCACGAGTTGCAGGTGCAGGTTGCTCTAGTAGGGAACCATGCATCTGGGCATGGTTCTCTACATGAGGAACGGAGAGGATGAGGCGCTTCGCGCCTCATCCTCTCGGAGTGCGTATTTGTTCTACCGATACAGTACTATGGTGGAGGTGCAGTCTGCGGCATCTGCCGCAGATTGCGCCTACACCCGCTCCCTCATGGGGAAATGGTACATGTAATATAGCGAAGTAGTGGTTAGCAAAAGCGGTCGATAGAAGAATAGATACGAATAAAACGCTATGATTTCATAATGGGCATCATCTGTACTAGCACTAGTATTCCATGCGTTGCAGGGTATCATTCCGCAGAAGGTATCGTGTAATGTGCACCTTAATGGAAACTGAACCTAGACTTCGCGAAATATGGTTCAGGTAGCCCTCGACTAAAGAACTAGCATGAGTGTAAAACCCACCAGTATTTACTGCACAGCGATTCTGGACGACCCAAGCAATTATCTCCAAATTTTGAAATAATTGATCTCGATATTTTTTCAAAAAATTTACTGGACGACCCTTGCCAATTTCTGGACGACCCTCGCCAAAAACTAGCATCTGCAAGAGACAGACGACGGTTATCCTCAAGCGTGACGTCGACGTATTGAACGCCTTCGGCTGCGCTGATAAATTGCTTCCTTGAAAGGGTATGTCAAGGAATGGACGCCAGTTGTAACCTGAATCACCATTCAATACAAATTGCTTTCCATCTATATTGAGTATTTCACCTAGGTTGCCATCCAGATCGCTGCAGACATACAGAACCAGTCGTGCCTACGTCCTTCAGTAGGCCCATGAGCATGCAGTATCATGCCATCAGGCGTATTTACGGTCTGGTACTTAAGCGCGTGCTTTCTTTTGTGCCCATCGTAAACTACAAGCTGTAGCATGTGTCCTGTCGGACGTGCTACACGGACTACTGTTCCGTCGATAAAGCCGATGCAATTTTCAACTGTGCCACACTTTTCTGCGATTGATTCTGCGCATGTTTCTGCTCTTTCTTGTACCTACGTTTGCGGTATATCGTTTAATCAAAGATTACCTCTTACTTCAACGAACTGTTCTATACCCTCCCAAAATATCTCCGACAACTGCGATCCATGCTTTCCAAAGAGTAGTTCTAAGTCAGACCATCTGTCCGGTACGGCGAGACGACGTAGTGTCACGCAGGTCACAAGAACTGCATCACATTTATAACGGTTTCTTGTTGTGTGGGTGTTACGTGCTGGCCATCCAAGCACTTGAGCAAGACGCAGTACGTCGCTAACTCGAAATCGAAAGAGTAAAAGTGCTTCATGGTCGCTAAACCGAATAAAGTTAAAGCGAAAATCTGTGGCCGCAATATGTTGTGATCTGTCAAACAGTAGTTCGATCTGTCGCTTTTTCTGTATCCAGAGCGACGCCAAAAAGAGAAGTGATTCTGTAGAGCTGAAAAGCGATGGTCGTTGTTTGTGACGTAGATATCGTTTTGCAATGCATTGCAAGGCCACGGACATGTTAAGCAGACGGCGACTGCACCGTCGTATGGTGAGGTCTTTTTGTTTCATCTTCTTGATGTACTTTTAACGACTTTCTGGAAGTCGTGAGGGCAAAGACGGGGTGATGTAGATGGTGGCGGTTACTTGTTTGGACATTTGTTTTAAACTTCTGAAGTTTTGAAATGCGTAAAGCGATTTCAACACTTTAGGAGATCAAATCTCAGTCAAATGTTGAAGCGGTTTTTTGTGAAACACTTCAGAAATTGTGTCTTGGCGTAAGCTCACTAATAGAGAATGGCAAAAACTTTTGAAATATTAGACGACCACAATTCAGTTCATGATACCGTGAAGGATCTGTTTGGAGAAAAACCGATCTGTGTTTTGCCATAGCTCTAGTCTTTTTTATCTTAGACTGCATTAGGTTTTGCGTACGTTTTGAAACAATCCCGTGCTACGTTTTCAAATGATCCGTTATGTTACTACTACTTCTTCCAATTTTGATCTTATCAGAACAAAGGCCCATTAAACAGTAACAAAATTGATCATTACTGTTATTCTCACAGGTGGTTACGGTGCCAGTATCGTACATGATAGATCTTTTTGCCCTTACTGGAGGAAAAGGGATTATAGTTGCCTTCGATGGGGGTACATACTGGAGCAATCGGGTTCGATTTTGATGAGAAAATGTGTTGAGTAGCCGAAGATCCTGAGACATTAAAGAAAACGTTTGCAAAACACACAAGATGGTTATCAGATTGAAACTAAACTTCGGAATGATCTATGGAAGACGGAACGTTTGGAGGGGCAGAGCCATCTTGAGTACAAGGTAAACAATTTGAACTTGGTTCACAGTTTGAATATTTGAATTTTAAATACGTTGGCATTCAAATATCATTCAAATGTTTTGAAATGTGGTTGTTTTGAATGTTTTGTTTGTTTTGAATGGCAGTATTTTGAACATTTTGAATGCACTCATTACTTTGAATGCTGCTTAATTGTACGCATTCAAATGGCTTGGTTGGTACGAATGGTGTAAGCATTGAAAACATTGAATGCATTCAAAATAGCTGTAAGCACATTTTGAATGTCGTTTTATTCAAAATGTAATCAAATGGCCGTCCATTCATCCAACCTGAGAAACACCACGAACCTCGCATGACTAAAAACAGTCAAGTACTAATCGATAAAATGACTGGCGCGACCGGCACTGGAGTCTCGCGCCGCCGGTGTATCGATTTTCATCTTTGTCGAAAGAAAATAGTTCTGTGAGCCGTAGAAGCGTTCGTTAGAACTTCTGCAGTAAGGGCCGTTCTTGGTTGATGGTGGTAACTGTGCCAAAACTTATTAGTTTTACCGATACAAACCACAAATATGGTTTTAAATCACGCCCTCTCCTTGATACGATAAAGAAATTTTGCGGCTTCTTCAACACAATTGTCGTCATCGATTTGAAGAGAACCATCTGGTTTATAAACCTTCATCACCTTCGTTTCAAACAAGTCATACTGTCTCATCTGTTTTACTCGAAGCTCCAAAACGATTATAGAACTACACGATCCTTTCGAAAGCATTTCCAGTCGATCTGTAAAATTCATGTAGACGGAATCAACAGCTATCGTCATCAAGTAGAGGTACTTCCCGCGGTTGAATTAACTTACTTCTTGTCTTTGTAGGACAAACCACTCATGTCGTTATGTTGTTTGGATGCAAGTTCTCATTCTGCGTCGGCCTGAAAGTTGGAAAGCCTTTCCATTCCAGCAAAACGATCGAGAGAAAAGGTTGATTTGTAGCCGTCGAATTCTATAATTTCTATCTCGAGATTGACGCGATCCTGATATCGCATGATTGCGCATAATAAAAGTGAGGCAAATTAGACGAAAAAGATGAGATATCGTGCTGAGCGACTTTGAATACTTCAGAAAATTTTTGAACGATGAACGAGTTGCAAGAATGCTATATTCAAAAGCCTAGATGACCCACATGATTCTATCAGATACAAAAATTGAAACGGCTCTCTGCAAACAATTTTTAAGCCGCTACCGAGCCTATTTTGAACGCTTGGTGAGGAGCGCTATTTTGAATCAAGAAGAGGGAGGGAAGATGAGAGTTGGAGTTCCAAAGCGTCTTGAACGAATTGACGAGATACCCTACAAGAATTTTTTTCAATTTTGTGAGTGCAAATGGATTGCATCTTTCGGGGTGTTCAGCCTCCAACTGCACTCCGCCTGTACGCCATCCGCGTTCCAATGTGACAGCCTTGGTAGGGCATTTTAATTTTTTAATAGTTTATTTCATTATTCTGAGTGCGCGTGGACTGTAATCTGAGATGGTGGGGGGCAAAGTACGGACAATTTGGGCGCAGATGGAGTGCAACATGTATCGCGTGCAATCCAAGTGCGATCCATGTGCTTAGCGGGCGTCCTCCAATCTGACACCGCGAAATTAGGCTTCAATCGCATATTGCCCGCACTCCATGCGCCATCCGTTTGGCATCCAGGTATCAACCACTGGTGCCATCCAACCTCAAATTGCACTCCCCTTTTTCCAAAAATTTCTCATAGGGATAGAGCGTTGGGGAACTTTGTTGAATAGCCAAGTTGCGAAGTTGTATTGTGCAGTCTCGTGCTACAAGCACACGTGTGGTAGCCGCCTCCTGTCAGTGACGCCGTCTACCTGCAGCTGACTCAACTTTTGTCAGTCTTTGCTGTAGGTGCATAACACAAGAACTTTCGTATGTTATGCACGTACAGCAAATTTTAAATTTAGAAAGTTCTTTCGGCAGTTTCTCAAAATTGAAGAAAAACGATACAGAGCTCTGCGATAGACAAAACCGTTGTACTTGTGCCGGTCACGACGAAGAGGGGGAGGAAAGTTTTAGAACTCATTCATCGCTGGTTACGCGCCGTATTTAGTAATTCTTTTGGACATTGGTCAGATGCAATCACTATTGTGTCAAAACTGATACAAGAGGACAATGGGCATCTCGGCGACCGACCGTCGGTTGCCGAGGCCTTTATTGTGTTGAAAAGTGCACACAATATTGCGGTAACGGCGTAATATGCTGGCGTTTTGTAGTGACATGTACGCATCTTCGCGTGACCGCATGGAAAGGTGCGTGATGACACAATTCCTGTTGCGTATAGCTCGCTGCGGACGTCGTCGTGTTGTTTACGTCGCCTGTAAGCTGAGAAGGGTTCGGATGCGTTCAAATGAGATTGGTTTGAGAACTTTGGTATTCATGTCCGGTCGTTGTTAGGGAGAGGGGACATGTTCGGAGCTGACGTGTTCGCGGCGTATGTGGTGGCCCAGGAAATGTTTGCGATGGTTAAGATATTTCGTTGTTTTGTGGCTCCCCCTTGAAGAGCTGCGCAAATAACAGCTTATATCCATACGTAGTGGAGAAGGCTGGCCTATTTGGAAGCCTAAGAATGCAAGTATTCGTCGGAACAGGACTGCATCGCGTGATGCGGCTGTGAACGCATAGTATTCTGCTTCACAGGTTGACAGATCGGGAACACTTTGCTTTCTCGAGGACTAATCAATGAGTTTGTTTGCAGGGAAATGTGTGGCTCCGGAGGTGGAGCGTGTCGTCAATGGGTCTGCGGCAAAGCCTGCTTCGGAGGAAGAACAAAGAGTGGCAGAGACTGTATTTTTACCATAAAAAAGCGCCAGGTTGACGGTGGCTTTGATTTGTCTTGCGCCTGACTCTAAATGTTTCCAATGACGTTCAGTTGTGCTTGTGTGGGCGAGTGCTGAGTTAGATGTGACAAAGGGTATACCAGGGCCTGTGCAATCTGCAAGCCAGCGAAGGCAATCGACGATCGGGTCATAAAGTTGTTGCGGATTGTTCGATGGGGTGTCTGTAAAGTCTGGAGGGAGGTATTTGAGGGTGTTTTGAACGGACTGCGCTTGCCATTTGCGCTTTTGAGGCTTATGAGGGTATAGATCTGATAAATTGTGTGGAGTTGAGATATTGAGATAGCCTCATTTGTGTCTCTAGTGGTCTTCCAGCCGAGGAACTGTGATGACGTCCCTTGACGTTTGATGGCGTATTTGGGTTGCAGTTCTTGGTATAGTACATCAATTCGAGCTTTACGCGTGGCAGAGATAATGAAATCGTCGATGTTTAAGCACACAATGGTGTACTCGGTGGGGCTGTCGCGTTTGATAAAAAAGGCTGAGGAATCCTCCGATGGTGAGAATCCAATGTCTTGAGGTACTTCCGAGCTTCCTCCAGAAAATAGTGGCCGGCTGGCGGTGTTCTGTACAGATTGAGTATGAGTTGTCCACCGGGAACATCGTTGGTGTATGACCCATCAAGTTTTGGGTGCTGTTTGACGTACACAGGTTTTGTGTGTTTCTATTCTTCGTTTGTGAACGCGAAGGTAATGTCGAAGTCTCCCAGGTACAGGTTTTGCTGTGCTGTGAGAGCAAAGATTAGTCTTAGAGTTGCATTTTGTGATACGTGTGCGGCGGTTTCGTTCGGGATTTAGTCCTCGTGCGGGATCATCTTGTCCCCACGCATGGAGCAGCGCGCTTTTCTGCTGATGATGTGGCCGTCAGTATTACGTTTATATTTGCATTTCATAGTCAGTGGGATCAGTCTCTTTGGAAGTTCTGCTTTCCGGAGCCATTTATGGCGTTGAGTTTGTCAAGCTTGGACAGCTCGACATTGTGGGCTTGTACCCATTCTTGGACATTCGGGTATGACATGGCCTGCTTGATGCTTGCTAAAGTGGGTGTGATTTGTCGATGGCTGTTAGCATGCGCTGTGGGATGTTCTTCTTTCACGCTCTGGATTGAGATGCTACGGGGTTAGCAACTCTCTCATACCGGTGGGAGTTCGATGCCGGGAGTTGTGTGTACTTTCTAGTCCCAACTACTAGCAACATTATGTTTTGCGTTGTGAGCCAAAAATGTATCTACATGGTATCCCTCGACTGTCGAGTTTCGTATAACAGTTTTTTTCCGTTAGTATCAGTGCACGATTGAGTTGGACGAAAGCATAGAGTGCCTTCGGTTTGGATGGCGAGGCGATAAATGCTTCATGTGGAGTTTGCCCAGTTGTTGAGTGTGGGTTGAGGTTGTATTTGTATGCCGTTTCGTGAACGGCATCCTCCAAAAATGCGTCGCCCAGCGTGCTGTGAATCAGATTCGCACGTGCTACCGAGCATAGCCTTTGGTTTATGCGTGCAGCAAGGGCGCTTTGTTGGAGAGTGAAGGCGGCAAATATAAACTGTACTGTGCCATGATCGGAGACAACGCTGCCGGCGGCTTTTCATAAGTATTCTTTGGCATTGTGTGACAGAAAAATTGTTGGTGATGTTCCAATTGCGTGGCTTACAAGGCGGAGTGTGAAGGCGATTGCTTGCGGGAGTCCATTTTGTTTGGGACTAAAGTGGAGGTTAAAGTAACGGCTGTAGAGGTCTATAAACGTTGTGAAGAATAGATTTCGGTGGGTCGACAGCTGTGGTATTTGGCCGCAAACATTGGATGTAATGAATTTGCCTTTGCTGTACTTATGGTTAGTTTTGGTATGCGGTCTACGTTTGAGTCGTCTTTGGTGACAACTACAGCATGCGATGGTTCAAATAGTAATGTATCGTATGCGTTTGTCAGGTATGGTGTTTTGGAGCGCGAGCTGCTTAAGCTTTTCGTCTTGCGCATGGTCATATATGAGGTGCCACTTGTCTAGTTCGTTTTTTTGTGGGATTTCAAGTGTTTCTGTGTATCAGTACGGGCGCGAGCGAGGTGCGTCTGTGGGTTCTTCGTGTACTCGCGGGCGCTGGCTTTGTTGCATGTTCTTTTGCTCTGCCTACGAGTGGCGCTGATCTGTTGATGGTCGTGGCGTCTTGAGAATTATGTGTCCCAGAGAGGTGAGTTGATGTACAGATTATATCCCTCAGATAACCCATATTAGAATTATGAAATCTGAAGATGTCCTCATTATATACGTAAATGATGCACTGATGATGCATGAAGTATATGCAGATAATAACTACCTGATACGCATATGATGTAAGAAGAGATGTACATTGGATTTTGTGATGTCCAAATGATGCCCTCTGGCTTTTAGAACATCCATGGGACATATCTTTGTGCATCATATGAATATCTTTGGAATCGTTTCTGTACATCCAAAGAACATTTAAAGGGCATCAATTAGGCATATCCAACGGGTTACCACGGCATATCATTCGGATATCCTGGATGCGCAGAAGATATCCAACTAATATCCTATAGATGTCCCAAATTTTCATCCGAAGGACATCCGTTGCGCATCACTTTATCTCACAGAGTGTGTCTGTGCTGTTTCTGTTTGTGTTAGCTTGGCTTTCTGCTGTGTGTGCCTGTGTTGAGTATGTAGCAGTCTATGCGCCATGAAGCGGATGAAAGCAGTTTAATTGGTGTCGCTCGATTCAGGATAAAAGCGGGGTTGGGTGTGAATATGACGGGCTCGTATTTCTTCGTTACGGCTTGGACAGAGATGAGGTTGCCCTGAAGTTATTATGAATGAGGGTTGGCAGCGAAAGTTGCGCACCAGTGTTACCCATCAGCTGAAGTGTTCCCTTCCTCTTCGTCTGAAATTTGTAGAGTGAGCCGGTGTGCGCAATAGTGGGGATGTGGAGGTTCATTTGGTTATGTATTCCGTGTAAGACAATTGTGGGCTAAGCAGCGGAATCCAGAGTATACGTACTCCGGCAATGTTGGTTGGGGTCGGTTGTTGGTAGTGACTGCAACAACTGGATAGCTTCCCCGATCTCCGCTAGGGCCTTGTAGTTCGAAGAACCGGCGTGCTTCGCAGAAGAGCGTGCTTGTGTGTTACGAAGGCGGGTGTTTGATATCATCAATCTTCTTTATGAGATCCTCAATGGCATTGCGTAGAATACGCGCACTAGTCCAACCATGGCAACCACGCCCACGGCTACCTTTCTGTGAGCTGCTTGAGTCATCGCGGAATAAGGGTGTGGTTGTTCGATGGAATTTTGGGGGCGTAGGCTGACTGTTGAGCCGTTAAAGTTTTATATTGCTCTAAGCGATGTTGAGTTTCGTTGATGTGTTGTGGGAGAATTTCAAGCATCATTGAGATAGCACGCTGAGAGAAACGTTCATCTCTCGCAATACTCTGAAGTATTTAGTTGATTGTGAGTGGCTCATCCGATATGCTTGGTTTCTGAGCAACGATCTGCTTGCGTCGAATGGTAAGATGTTGCTGGATATATTCTGCAAGTGATCCGATTCTAAGTAAGTTATTAGCATCAGCTCTGAGTGAATAATAGTTTTTGGCCGTTTAAAAGTCAAGTGTGTTGCGCATGGTTGCCACTATTTTAGATGGGGCGCAGGTGAATATGGTGAGATCGGCGATGAGGTTGAGCACGTCCTGCGTGACGCTTTTTGTAATAATGCGTCGTAGACTTGCTACTGCCTTTAACTGATCAGAGTTTCTCGGTTGTTATTCGGGGTCTATGACCTTCAAAGAATCATGTTTGGTTAAAGACAGATCCATTCGTGACGATAAAACTTCAAAGCGAAAACGTATGTTGGAGATTTTGCGTGCGACGAAAAATTTCCTTCTTCAGCGGCGCACTGTCAATGGCAACGGTAACGCTATAAACTTTCAGACAGGCAAAAAAACTCGCCAAAAGAAGTTTTTTAGCCAGAGTTTTAGCGGCGACGGTATGGTGTTACATCTGGGATCTGGTAGTCTGGCACTCGTGAACATCGCGTATTTATCGTTGAAAATGATCTGGGTTGCGAGGAGCTTCTCATCGGCCGCCCCGTATTGCGACATTTGCGTGTCGATACCGAGACCCTGCTGGACATAAGTCGTTTTGCACTCAATTGTGCAGACTGTTCTGATCTAGGCAACCCTACTGTCGACTCAGAGCAAGGCTTCGATAGCCGGCTCATGGTCGCACGATTGCATCGTTCCAGGCAGCAGGACATGACATTGAAGTCATCCGCAGCGCCAAACCGTCTCCGTACCCACTACTACGCGGCAAGGCAGTCTTGATCCCTTTTTAATTGAACCCATCAACAGCCACCAACACGGAGACATCGAAGTTGCAGTCAACGGGATGGTCGACGATGCAAGGCAGAAGGCTCTCAGTGAGCCTCATGTAGCCAGACTGCGACACATTCTCGACAAGCACATGAACGTATTCCGCGTACCGCGCTCTGCAGGACCTCTTACCAACATCAGGGCACTGAAGATCGAATTGACGCCCGACGCGAAACCTCTGCATGTTAGGCTCCGAAATTACATGAAGAAATAACGCGAGTTTCTGGCCAGCTTCGTCAAAGATCTTATCAACGCTGGAATGGCCTACGTCTGTGTTCTGCAAAGTGGAATATAGTCTGTTCGCTTTGGAAACTAAGCTAGTTTTGGGGCTATTTCGGGCGCGCGAGGGGGTAGCAGAGGTTGGCACTCAAGAAATTAAGAAATTTTGGAATATTAAATTCCATTTCGCGCAGTTTGGTTCTTGGGTCTCCTAGTTTTTGTAGAGATTCTACTTCGCCGCACCACCCCATTCACTCTTTTTCGCGTCCCTCTCTCAAAACTGCACTCGTGCTAGTTTGCGTTTCCATTTTCTCCCATGTTGCAATGCCAATCGCAACTCATTTCACCTCAATCATCCCATCACTTCTTCCCAGTCCACACCACCCCCGCTATTTACCCATTTCTCGCCCCTCACGCGTTCGCATCCTCTCTCTCGGTCTCCGCAAACGTCATTTTGTAGAAGTCAGGTGGACAACCCTCCCCCTTCTCGTATACCCGCCTCGCCCCAAAACGGCTTCAAATCCCTCCCATCCTTCTCTCTTCCTGTCCCCTCAGAATCCCCTTCGCAGTCCGCGCCACCTCCGCCGCACTCCTAAACCCAGTCACCACCGGAGCTCCGACTCCCTCCCGCGGCACCTCCTCCACCACCTTCTTCATCTCCTTACGCCTCTTCTTCAAACGGCTCTTCCCATCCCCAACCCCACCACCCTTTGTCTTCGGTGTCACAGGGGACCCCTTCTGCACCGCCACCCTTCCCACACTTCCCTTCTCCGTCTTTCCTTCCACACCTCCTTTCACTTTCTCCTCTTCCACCAATCTTTGCCTCTTGCCCAGCTCCTTCACCTCCTTCTCCAGCACGTCCAACCTCTCGTTCAGAACCATATTCTCCTCTCGCAACTCTCCAACCTCCCTTCCCGCACACTCCACTATCCCATACACATGATTCCTCATCTCCACTCCGAATACCGACAACGAATTCCGCAGGCTCGAAATCGCCTCAACCGAAACACCACTACCACCCCCACTCAGCACCACACCGCCCATTTACGTTAAAATCTCCACAATTCCATCGTACAGTTTCTCCTTCATCACCAACCCCAACATCCCCACCCTCGCCTTCATCTGCCACACAAACCGCATCTCCCTGTCACCCTCGCCAGCCCCACTCTCTATCTGGTCTGGTCTCCAACCTCTAACTGGCTCAGATGCACCGGAGCCCTTCTCTCCATTGCGGCCCCTTCCACCTCCAATTCTACACCCTTCTCCACCTCATCACCATCCCCTCTCCTCGCCTCACACTTCTTTCCTTCATCGGCCACTTCCTTCTTCTGCGACATCCGACCAGCCGCCGTAATCACGTTCTCTTCCCGCTTTGGTGACGGCGTCGGCGGTACCTCCTTCCCCTCCAACAGCGCCAACAGCTCCTCATCCTTCACGTATGCGTTCGACATCTTCAGAAGAAGAAGTAGTAGTTGGATCGAAGTTTCCGCTGCGATACAGTGCAATCGAGCTAAACTGTGCTGTCCACCCCCACTGTCCAACCACACGGGCTATATCCAGCACCATGATTGTCCCTGTTTCCCTCATCCCATTTCCCGCCAAAACATCTACTGTACACCTTCGCCCCTTCCACTATTTAAGCGCCACCTCTCTGTCTCCTCTTCGCGCTCACATAATCCCCACCCACCTCGCCTCGCCCGGCGATATTTTTCTCTTCCACCATAACCTCACTCGATGGTTATAGCAAAACAGGAAGATATCGCCAGTGGAGGCAAGCTAGGGACTAGTGATTGTACTTAGAGTTGCTCACCCTCTGTCTCGACTGGGGGCATGTTCTTCTTCCGTCACATCCTGTGTGGGTTGTGACAAAAAAAGAATATGTCACCACTCGACACCGGATGGGTAACAATGATAGCACGTAGAGTAGTTCATCCTCCCTCTCAGCGTCCACTGGGGATATATTGATGTTCTCTCACATCCTTTCCCGGTTGTGATACAAGAGAAATACATCTCCAATGGAGACGGAGAATATAGTCGTGATAACACGTAAAGGTAACAATGTAATAAACAATAAATTTATGCTACTATCTCTAACCAACCTTTCGAAAACCAGCTTTGACATGAGCTGGGTTACTCGAGCCAAAGATGGCAGATCCTGCAACTGAAATGTTTGCACCGGCCTTCACTACTGCTTTCACAGTACTCAGTCCAATACCTCCATCCACCTGTATCCCTATTCTTGGGTACAACTTCCTTGCATGTCGCACCTTATCAAGAACACCCTCCATAAACGCCTGTCCTCCAAACCCTGGCTCCACCGTCATCAAAAATGACATGTCTACAACTCCTTCCTTCATAAGTGCTTCGACGACCTTTATAGACGTATTCGGGCGCAACCCAACTCCATCCTTTTAATTATGGCAATCCGAGTGAAGCTATAAAACCCGTTCACGTCATTTATGAAGCCAAAATGGTTCCTTTCATTCTGTATTCAAGCTCCCCGTAACTCGTACTTTACAACTACTTTACAACTCAGGTTCGAAATCAGGTTCATTCATTGCAAACTTTCTACTCTTCCACCTACTTTTCATAAAACATCATCACACTTTGTGGCTTGTCGTCTCATACAAGCCCTATCATTCATTCAGTACAATCACATATCATACATTTCGCTCACTTTCACAAAGTGAACCATGTTCCCGTTCTGCGCTTCCCAACCGTTTGTACTTAAGTATCACTCTTTACCCCAGCAGTTCTCCGCCCCATCTTTCATTTTTATCGTCACACAAAAACAATCGAGCACTTGCAATGAACTCCCAGTCCGACATGCCTCCGACTCCGCCTCCGAGTCCCAGATACTCTGACGTCCCTCAGACCTCATCTCCCACCCGAAAGACTCGGGCCGTTATTGTTGGAAGGGGACGTATAGGTACCATGCTGGCGAACGAAGAAGATACGGTCATTTCCGCACACGAATTCTGCAGCATGGCTGCTACCAGCTACCATGGCTGCTACCTCTCATCTTTCTGATGTACCGATACTAGTTTGTGGAAGAACGAACACCCTGGAGACCGTAATTCAGGCTTGCCCTTATTCGCTCAGAGAGAATCTCGTTTTCTTCCAGAAGGGAGACATCATACCATTGCTTTCGAAGCTCGGTGTGGACAAATGTTCAAAAGTTGTCTTATACGTTCGTGTCCCCTCAAGAAACGCAGCTCCGCAGGATGGTGTCACTCCTCAAAGTCCGGATGGTCTCACTGTCGCAACAGGAAAGTGGGCCTCCAACGTTGCAGACAGGTTTAGGTCTATGGGTCTCACTTGCGGGGTTGTCGACGAAGACACGTTTCTCGTAAGTTATTATGAGAAGCTCGTGTGGCTATCATCGTTCAACATCGTCGGGGCCTCAACAGGTTTCATTCCTATGGACGTAGTCGCTACGGAGTGCAGTACGGTTGTGCTCACAATAATGAAAGAGCTGTTGAAGATAGTTTCGCTTAAGACAGGTACTACTTTCAACCTGGAAGAGACCGTTGGGCGACTTCTTGCATATGCGAAAACTCTCGTTGGCTTCCCTACTTCTTTCTCCGACTTTCAGTTTAAGAACGCGTACTTCTACGACTTTTCCCGCCAAGAAAGAAACATTGTAGGCGGTGACCCCGCTCCTTTTCATACAAACTACGTCAACGTTGTTAAGGAAAAGTTATCCCCCTCCCCATTCCCCCAGCTTTGAGGTTAGAACACATGACTTTTCGGTGTTGTAAACCTTTTAGAGATAGTTAAACATAAAAGTTACTTTATCGAAATGACCTGTTCCCTAACTTCACGTACAATGGACTGTCGAAGTGGAAAACAGAAGTTATCCACAATTTCGTAACTATTATCGCCGGGATAGATAACGAACGCATCCATCTTCTGCAACAGGTCTCCAATAGCAGAATCCACTTCTTCTCTCCACTGCCACAGTTTGTTGTACACGAAATTGGAATTGAGGTTCACCTTTGGTACCTTCTGACGAATTTGTCTGTACGTCTTGCTCCGAGTAGGTGTCCCTTGTGTTCCAGACCGCTCGCCAGAAACACTTGAACGTGCCATTCTTGCGGACAGAAGCACAATGTCATCGTTCTGCTGCTCCGCAGTTTCTGGTGCAGTTTGGGGTACAGATGGACCAGCTCCTTGTGCGGATTGCGCATCCGCGTCTGGAAGGGGATCTTTTATGGTCTCATCTTCCTCCTCTTTCACAGCCGTCCCGTGCTGAATCGTCTGTTTCGACGCAGAAGATCCCCTTGTGTCGACGGTCTGATTCATCGCAGGAGATGCCCTTCTCGACGCAGTAGGCTTCGTAACGGAGGTAGAGTTGATTTGACCTGCCCGCTTCGTAGCTGGGGATGATCTCATCTCTATAGTCCGCTTCGTAACAGACGACGGACCGGCCCGAGGAAATGCTACTGATGCGCTACCTTTCGGTGTTGATGAACTTCGAATTGGCTCCGTGCGGCTTGTCGGCGTCATCACCTCACTCATAGCGCTCACCGTTCCTCGCTTGGACGCCGGAATGCTGGCTGCCACCGGTTCCATGATTTTCTCATCCCAAGGAGCGGCCGTCCGGAGATCCTGGATATATTGTGGAAGATCCAGGCCCTCCGCCCGGTAAGGGTAGAACGTCTGACCGCTTCGACTGATGAGAATATTATGAACCATCACAAGACCTGGGTCCAATTGCTTCCCGAGCAACTCGCGGCGTAGAACACTTCCAATTCCATGCAACAACGCTTCCCCCACTATCACCTTTCCTTCATTCTCAATATCCATCTGCAGAGAAACCCGCATTCCACCTTGCAATAATCGAGTGCTCCGCCGAGTGCGAGGAGTCACCCTTTGCGTACGCTTTCGAACACGAGTTGGCTTCATGTTAAACAGCTATTGCAGTGAAAGGTGTATATCAACAATACGTTCGCTCTGGACGATACAAGAACGGATGCGAGCCTTTTAAATGGCGACTTACGCTGGGCACCCCCGCTTTCGGCAGCTCCTCCCAGCGCACTGCCAGTCTCGTCCGTGTCCTGTCCGTGGCCGCTCGCACACTGATTGTACGCTTTAGAGTCGTGGAGTTCGCGCAATGATGACTCACGCGAGCAATGGTCGCGTTCTCGAATCATGCTCTTCAAATGCTTTGCATAGTAGTCAAGAGTACACTCATTCACTTCCATGTACAGCCTACCCCCGCAAATACACGTGGACAGCGGCGCCAACATACCGGCGGCCGGGTGTAGCGAAATCACTGCGGGGCGGCGTGTTTTGGGAGGTCCCGGGAAGGCGCCGAAATGTGGCCAGAACGTGCCCGCGAGCGGGGGGGGGTCGGTCGTGTTAGGGTACCTACCCTAACACGACCGGACCCCCCCGCCCGCGGGCATAAAATCGCACATTTTTCAAAAAATCGTCCAAAACGTGCCCGCGGGCGGGGGGGTCCGGTCGTGTTAGGGTAGCTACCCTAACACGACGGACCCCCCCCGCCCGCGGGCATAAAATCGCACATTTTTCAAAAAATCGTCCAAAACGTGCCCGCGGGCGGGGGGGTCCGGTCGTGTTAGGGTAGCTACCCTAACACGACGGACCCCCCCCGCCCGCTGGCATAATATCGCACATTTTTCAAAAAATCGCCCAAAACGTGCCCGCGGGCGGGGGGGTCCGGTCGTGTTAGGGTAGCTACCCTAACACGACCGACCCCCTCCGCCCGCGGGCACGTTCTGGCCACATTTTGGCACCCTCCGGAGACCTTCCAAAGCACTCCTCTCGGCTCTTCTGGCAGTGATTTTGCTGCACACGCCGTGCACATATATCAAACTAGAGAAAACTAGCGCTTCACACCCACTTGATCGGCGACTTTTAGCACAATACGCAACCTTTGAAATAGCTCCGAATCGCGACGTGGCCGACATCAGAGCGACTACCTGGGCAACCCAAGTCTCTGAATCTTCTCCGCTTACCAATACAGTGGAAAACTTTGGCTTTCTACTGGGACCAAATGCTGGAGAAGCGAAGACACGTTGGATGATGGGGTATTTGGGTCGTCCAAGCTTAAGTGCCTTAGAAGACGAATCGAAGTGTTCAAGAGTCGGAACGAAACCGCCTTTCACGAGGGCCGAACTCACCAGAGTTATCCTTGTCTTTTCTGGGAAGTATGTAATAGAGTGCTCATCCAGTGTTTCTTTCACGAGACTGAGGAAAGGAGGAAGGGCCTGTTCACCAATTTGATCAAGAATCGACCTTGTGTCCGTACTTGAGAACATCTCTCTAACAGCATTCCATGTTTTTGAACTGGACTTACTTGAAACACAATGTTGAAGAGCTCGTAAAGTGAAAGAACGCGCTCTCATTTCAAACCGAGGGAGCTGTGTGGAAGTTCCTGGTAAACCTGGATTACGCTGGTAAGGAGTATTGCCATTCCATTGCTTTCTAACATGTCCGTGCTCAATGGAGCGAATAGTCTCCTCCACAGCCGTTGCTGTTCTTCTGGACGTCTTTTTGTAGTGTCTCTTAAATAGCAGGTGTGCATGTTCGTATATGCCTGCGTCGTAGTACTTGATACTTCCCAGACGGCGAATATCGTCTACGAGATGATCGAGAAGATGAAACTTCAGAGTTCCCAGTCTGGAGGGATGAAAATCGCCCAGAGTCTTTGTTGCGGAACGCTTGAAGGCTTCAATCTCCGAACTAAGACACAGGAGAGAGCTTTCAGTCCAATACGGGTCACGATTGTATCTGAATAAGGTCGAGAGCAAGTCCGAGTACTGAGAGAAAACGGTTGTGATTGGGGCAACGTCCTGTTCTCCACAGCATATGTCAAAGAATGCTCCTATGAAGGGAAAGACCATGTCAAGTGCTTTGTAGTTTTTGGCCTCCAGCATTCCACGGAGACCGTCTTTCGTGAAGATACCATTCAAAGATTTGCATTTCTCCTGCGTGGAGAAATCGATATGTAAACCTTTGGCAGGAGAATCGCGTTCTATGGCAGTTAGAATTGCGTTTGCATGGTTGAGGAGTTGGGTGCGTATCGTTCGAAATGAACGCGATGCAGATGTTCCTATTGTGGTGCACAGGGTGTCTGACTGCAGTCTCTCGATTGTGGCCGTTTTTATCAACTTTGAGATGCCGAGATGCAAGTTGTGTAATGGTTCGAATGAGAACAGACTGTATGGAGACAATCCCGGGATCATTCAAAGGCTTACGGAAGTTTCGAGGAACGAAGGAATGAGAGATATGGAATTTGAACGCATCAGAGTATCCGCTTGAGATCTCCTCTCCCTCGCACGACGTGGACGTCTTTCCGCCTCGTCTTTTTGTGCATGTCGCAAGATAGCTGTGTATGTCTTTCGGATGCTTTTCGTGTGCTTTTGAGAACGTCCGTTGAATGAGGTGGGAATAGGACTGCATAAAGATGAGCGAGGGGCTTTGCATCTATGACACGGGCTTTCCGTTTTGGTCCCATGAAGAATGGACAGAATGTCCTTAGCCTCAGGAATATCCGCACAATAACTTGCGAGCAGAGGATGGCACACTCGACTTAGTTTGTCTTCGCCGATGAACTGAAAACCTTTCTGCGTGAGATTTAGAATGGGCTCCAGGACTTGACGAAGAGATTCTTGAAGGATTTGCATCCTGGACTCGCGTAGAGACTTGCTAGAAACCAATGGCATTGCGTCTGCTTCAGATGCGGAAACCTCGATCAGTGTGGTAGGGAAGTATGCCACTACTGTGAGGTCATCACGGATACACTTACGGCGAAGCTCGTCGGAGAAGTTGAGAAATATGAGGTGAAGAGGATAGGCGGTAACTGATGTTTGCTTTAGAGTGGTTGAAGACTTATCGGTGTATACCTGCAGAAGACCTACGAAAGATTCACTGTAACTTATTTCTTGGGAGTACCACACTATTCTACTATCCAAAGAGCCCATGACCATTTCCTTAAGTTTTGAGGTGGCGTCTCTTGCGAGAGAGCCGGACATGGGGTGAGATATTTTCGTGGAGTGGGTCTGAGGTATAGGGTGGAAGAATGTGTTTTCGTTGTTAGCCAACTGGAGCTGTTTCAAAAGTGTCTGAACGGGGTCTCTCGTGTAGAGGGTAGCGCTGAACGTACATCCTTCTGGCCTGACAGTTCTTCGATTGAAACCGTCCTTTGAGACGTATCGTTCGAAAATGGCGTTCTTCAGTTCTGTACAGCGCTTGGAACTTGTTATGGTCTCGTTGAGTCGCTTTTGCGAGAATCGCGGGTCCCGAAGTAGCCCAATTAGCTCGTCTGCCTCACGATGACCAAGGTTGGAAGCTACTGAAGCCAGACAAACCGTGAGATAATCCATATGCAAATCACCGAGGGCCTCCTCAGAAGGCACTGGGCGGGAACTGCTTCCGTGTTCTTGCTCTAATGACGAGGGACCCGGGGAAGGAGAAACACAATGCGAAGTGTCCGGAATGGGAGGGGCGCACGGAGTGTGGTCAACGATGTCCTCGGACACCGGAGGCTCGGGAAGGCGACAAGGGGCAGTGACCGCTTCGGAAGATGCGGCCGCGTGCGCGGAAAGCTTGAGACGTTTGCTTCTCCGAATGGGCCGCCTATTGTCGTCTTCCAGCGCTGCTTTCAGACGAAACGGGCAATGGTTGACATGCTGTTGAAGAGATAAGACTCCTCGGCGAGTAACGAAGGGGCACCCACGCTTCTTATGTGTACAGTAGTAGACCATGGGAAGAAGAAATGAACGAAAAACGACGACAAAGACTTCAAGGGAAGGTCGTCCGAAGGGAGAAGGAGGTCGAGCGACAGTCAAGATCGACGTCATGCTGAGAACGGAGAATATATTTTGAATTTAAATCACGTGTTTTCGTTCAAAAACGAACGTAGGTACAAGTCGACCTCAACACAAGGGTGTACTTCTCGTATTATCTACTACTGGTTATAAACCTGTGGTTCTCCAACGTTGTAAGCTGTACACCTGTCCAATCTCGCACAGAAAAATAAATCTCTTCCCTCCGCCGCCGCCGCCGCGCCTCCGACGTCCGACCTTCCGTTACCGTCGTGATCGGTGCCATCCACATCCTCGCAATATACTCCGCTCCGTCCCTCTTTTTCCTCCCTCTACTTTATGGAGGCTCCTTAAAGTAGAGGGCGGAAAATAGTAGGACGGAGTCATCCGTATCTCACGGATGTATTCCGTGCAGTCTATTCGTACGTTCTTCCATATCCTTCCACGTATCTTTGCTCTAAACTAACCAATCCTCACCACGTTTCTTCGCGCTCTGCGACATGCACACGGCAGGAAATAAGCTAATCACCCCCAACTTCTTCTCTTTGCTCAAGATATAGAACGAGTTGAAGGGTGAAAACGGGAACCTGGTAACCCAAAGCGACAACTGTAAGTACGCGACGAATGGTTCATTTCGTTGCGCCATAGGCTCTAGTTTCGCCTCTTGCGCTACTTTTCAAAAGTAGCGCAACACGCGAGAAGCTAGAGCCTATAGCGCAACAAACCAAGTTGGTTTCTTGGCGATCTTGGATCTCTGACTGTTCGGGATAGACGATTCTGGTACTTGGTTGGGACATAGGCTGCTCTTTCGTTTATCGCATCTTGCGGTATGTTTGCTGCATGGGCATTCTTGGTGCCTTTGCTTGTGAGTTCTCGCTTCGACACCTTTTGCGCTTTACGATGATGGTGGGCTGGTAATCTAACCGATCCCTTTCCTTCTTCTTCTTCCTTTGGCGAGTTACTAGGTCCCTCGACTTTTCTAGCGCAACGTTTCTGTTTTGTTTTATCAATGGTACGTTCCATCGCATTTCAAATGTATCCAACGGATCTTTGACTAACTTATGGATACTTTCTGCTTGCGTATAGAGGTAAACGAATTTTGATGCGGACGTAGCTCACGAGTTTCAGGTGCAGGTTCCTCAAGTAGGGAACCATGCATCTGGGCATGGTTCCCTACATGAGGAAGGGAGAGGATGAGGCGCTTCGCGCCTCATCCTCTCGGAGTGCGTATGTGTTCTACCGATACTGCACTTCGGTGGAGGTGCCCTCTGCGGCATCTGCCGCAGATTGCGCCTACACCCGCTTCATCATGGGGAAATGGTATATGTAATATAGCGAAGTAGTGGTTAGCAAAAACGGTCGATAGAAGAATAGATACAAATAAAACGGTATGATTTCATAATGGACATCATCTGTACTAGCAACAGTATTCCATGCGTTGCAGGGTATTATTCCGCAGAAGGTATCGTGTAATGTGCACCTTAATGGAAACTGAACCTAGACTTCGCGAAATACTGTTCAGGTAGCCCTCGACTAAAGAACTAGCACGAGTGGAAAACCCACCAGTATTTACTGCACAGCGATTCTGGACGACCCAAGCAATTATCTTCAAATTTTGAAATAATTGATCTCGATATTTTTTCAAAAAATTTACTGGACGACCCTTGCCACTTTCTGGACGACCCTCGCCAAAAACTAGCATCTGCAAGAGACAGACGTACTCGAATACCACCTCTACCTGGGAAACTGCCCCTATGATTGTCCCAAAACCGGGCTCAGTCCGTTTTCGATTCAAAGTCGACCATCCGCCGGTGAACAAACTTACAGTTCGTCATCAGTTTCCAGTGCCAAACATTGAACAGGAACTCTCAAAGCTCTCAGAATCGAAGTTCTTTGTCAGTTTTGATCTCTCCCACGGGTACTGACAATTCTCTCTAGATGAAGATTCTCAGCCTCTGCACTAGTTCGTAACCCCGGACGGAATATTCTCGCCAACCCGAGTGCTGCACGGCACTAACAACGCAACCATCCACTTGCAATCTGGCCTGGCCGAGATCTTTCCAGAGAAACCCTGCAAGCGCCTCTTGTACTGGCTCGACGACATTATGCTCCATAGCAGAACCACCGAAGATTTATTCGATCGCATTGAGACCTTTTTGAAGCTCAGTGAGAAGTACTACATCAGATTGCACCCGAAGAAGTGCATATTGTTTGCCACCTCCATCAGATGGTGCGGACGCTTGATTTCGGAATCCGGCGTGAAGTACGACCTGCTTCAACTCGAAGGCTTGCTCCGTACGCAACCTCCGACAAATGGTGCGCATCTGCAACAGTTTTTTGTTCGCACTACAGTAGGTGAAGATGAGCATTCCGGATTTCTCCGACCTGGTATCCCCTTTACACAACTTTCTGGAGAAGGTGTACGCCAAGTCGGGAAAGTGTAAGAAGTCTTCCGTCGCTCTAGTGGAACTTGCAGCACTTGGATGGTCGGATGCGGAGACAAGAGCCTTCAACGCGTGCAAACACGCTCTTGCCAACAGCGTCATGCTCGCCACAGAGACGAGACCCTGCGACTCTATTTCTACACTGATGCCTCTGACAACATATGGTCTGGCATCATGACGCAAGTCTCCACCGAAGACCTCCGCAAAGCTCACGATCAACAGCAACACACACCTCTTGCTTCCTGCTCATGGTTTTTCAACGAGACTCAACTTGGTTGGGCCATCGTGGAAAAAAGAGCTTTCGCAATCCTCCCCACGTTAGAGAGAATGCATTGGATGGTGTGCACACCCGACGGATCTGACCTCCTCACCGACCACAACAACCGGATCTTTACCTTCGACCAACTTTCAATCACTCCTGATCTCAGTCTGCCTTCAATCCAAAAGGTACTTCGATGGTCAGTAAGAATGAGCTTGTACAATTACATTTGATTTCACATTCGAGGCATTGACAACTCATGGGCAGACATGTTAAGACCTTGGGTAACTTTCCCAACCATACGTCGCTTGATTAAGATTCCTGCACTTCCATCGACCTCCTCCGACGACTTCTGCTGGCCACAAGCCGAAGAAATTCTCGCACAGCAGTATCTGAATGAGAACTAACGCCCTGGGCATACGAAGAAACGCAATGGTCTCTGGACATACTCGGAGGGAGCCGTGTAGATACCCGACTCATCTGAAGAGCTACAACTGCGTATGTGCATAACTGCACACACTGGTCCCGCAGAACATCGAGAGAGGATCTCAAAGCTGAAGACAGTACGCAAGAAGTACGTGTGGAGCACTCAACAGGAAGACGTCAAGGCTTTCGTACGCGCATACATACACTGTATCTCTACAACGAGATGTGAAAGAGTCCCACGCCACTTTGGTACTGCTCTTCACGGCACAGCGCCAAATGACCTTCTTCAGTTCGACTTTCTCGACATTGGCCAAAGCAGAAAAAGGGGTAAGTACATTATCATGTTGCGCGATGACCACTTCCATTAGAAATGGTTCTTCTCTTTTCAGAATACGTCCACAGCGAACACCGCGCAGGCCATCATGGACTGGTGCGCTCCATTCATCGTACCAAATGGAATCATATCAGACGGTCCGAAACATTTTCGTAACGAGACTATTCGCCTTCTTTCGAGAGAACTACGCATACCACACCACTTCACGGTACCTTGCACCCCTTGGAGCAACGGCTCTGTAAAACGTCTTTGAAAAGAAGTTGTTCGTACTCTCCGTGCGCTGAAGGTAGAGCTTCAAATGGATTTTGATGAATGGACCGATTTTTTTTCTATCGTTCAAAGTGCTTTAAACAACGACCTCTCTCCACAAAGAGCCAACACAGAGCCCGTACCTGTATTCCTTGGCATGAAACCCACACCATCGATTTCGTCTTTCGTTCGCTCCCCTACACACACCACACTTAACATTTCAGCCGCAGCACATGAGCGCTGCATTAATGTCGAAAAGCTGAAGAAAAAGTGTGCCGAACTCCACCCAATGGTGCAAACAGTGCCTTCGAAGAACGGGAGAGCGTCAAGACAGAAGGCCTCCGACCGTGCGTTGTCGCATTATTTCGAAGACGTTTTCGTTCTGGTTGCTCGCGAGGAGTTTCAAGGTGGACAAAAGCTGGCACTGCGCTGGCGCGGGCTCTATTGCATCACCGAAGCGCTATCATATTTCGTGTTTCAAGTAGAGGATCTAAGACTCGGTCTTTTGGAAGATGTACATGCTTGTTGATTGACGATTTTGTAGTGCAACGCCCATCTATGAGAATGTGGGCTAGACTCAGCCATAGTTCTCGTTCATGGGTTTGCCTGGTACACACCAGTGTATGACTAGTCATAACTAGTGGTTGCCATCTAGGTGGCTCAGAAACGTGGGACATGGTGAAGCTAATGAGTGGTTGACCACTACACATGCGCGGTTGCCACAACTCATGGGTGTTTTAGTTAATACTCTTTATTAATGTTAGGGAGCGTACAAATTACCGCGCTGGCGTCCCGGCCGTCGTGCATCGTAACGTTTACTAGTTACGGTGACTTCTTACTAAAATCTTGGATCTAGTTTTTATCGAATTTGGCCGTGAACAAAGCGGTATCGAAGACACTTTTAGTTGCAACGGTTTGGCAAGTAACCACGCGCCTCAGAAGACACCGAATTGTGGTAATGTTAACTACGTTTTTTGCATTTCGACCCTGAGCAATCAACCATTGGTTGTACGTCGTATCGTTGGGCTCTTTTTTTTAAAGGTTGCCACACCTACGTGGATTCCCTTTTTTTCCTTTTTCTTTTTTTTGCCTTTAATGGTACCAAAGCTGTTGAGAAAAACACTTTAAAAACGTGGTTTGAATTTTTTGCCTAATTATCTACGCTTTGTCGTGACCTTGTGTCTTGGGTCTTACATTTGGCTAGTTGTGCTATTTTAGAAATATTTTGTTTGCTGGCTGTTTTTTGTAGAGGAAAATTCCGAATGTCTTTGTGGTGGTTTACTGCTTGCAAGCATTGCATTACAGTCTTATCACGACAAGTCTTTGGACACTGACGAAATCATGTTGCATCTAATTACACAGTGCAAATATGAGATATAAGGCATGTATAATTTTGATATAAGTCACGTAGAATGCCTAGAAACTGGATGAAATTTTGATATAGGTTTAGTATACATTTTTTTGCTAACATGATTTTATTTGCATGAGTCTCACGCAAGTCTGTGATATACTATGCATAAATTTATCGAGCATTTTTTAACCAATTCTGATACAGAAAATTTGAAAATATATTAATTTTGTACTGATCCTGTGTGACATCCGAAGGTCAGACTATCACAGCGATACATTACTCATATTGCAGTAGTGCATAACATCAAACCTATTTCATTACTGAATTCATTCAGTATCAGTCTCTTGCTTTGTTTGTATTGTAGGTTCGTCGTACAGGAATATACATTCTACATCTGTTCTATATCTCAGATTTTCACTGGGATTAGCTCTGAAACTAGAATGTATATGTCGCGATTGATGAGGCTCGTTTCAACAGTAGAAAAACTGAATGTACCCATCTGCTGGAAAGAACTAAGCGTTATCAAAGACCAACTTGAACTGCTCGCCAGAAATCACAAAGACGTTTCCACGATGATTAAACCCCTCCTTAACCGTAAGAAGACTGTCACAAACCTGGCGGAAGCCGTACGATTGCTACTAGCTGTTTAATAGAGCGCAGTGTAGCCAGTTCTGGCTTTTTGAAGGAGCAGCACGACGATTTGGCACATGTAACCAATAAAGTAGGGTAATCACGTACAATCTTTGAGACCTTTATCCTGGGTAGAATGAGCGTTAGACTTCTAAAACAGCCAGATGCTCTGATTTGCTGTCTGAAGTAGCGTTAACGATGTAGTACTGATGCGTTTGTTTTTTTTTCTTTCTGAATAAACGGAGACATCGAACTTCACAAATCCTTCAAGCTCTTCTCGTTGGTTTCCACGTTAGGGATGGGTTCGATGGTTGGGAGCTAGGCGTTGTTGATACAAGAGCGAGTTTTAGACCGAGGATCGTGCGTTTTTTTCTGTGTGGTGGCGATTTTTGTGCGTTGGTGCCCCTAACCTGAGACAAGACAAAAACGAGGGCGTTTTACCCGACCGGCCATCGGTCGGAGAGCTCTTTATTGTGTTGGTACGAGGACACAATATGCGTGATAACAAAAACATCAGTGTTTTAAAAAAAGGTTTTTTAAAGTCACATACTTGAGGCATGAATCTATGGTAATACCCGACAATGAGGTTTTCGTATAAAGAAAATGCAGAAAAAATATTTTATAAAGGCTTCAAAACTATTAAAGGAATGATTAAAGCTGCATTTTTTAGTACTTGAAAAACTGTCATAAAATCAATCTTTTTAATTTTGACTTTTTTTGATAGTGTAGTTATTCAAGAAAACGAGATGATTTATTTCATCTGTAGGTGTTTTGTAGCGACCTGACGGTTCAAATTTGTTTAGAATGTTTGTTTTTCTTTTATATATAGTTTTTATTAAGAGAAACTTTGTCTGTTATTAAATTTCAAAAATTTCTACTTCAAATTAAGGAGTGAAAGTACTTAAAAGTAGATAGAAGTGTTTTACATGAAAGCGTATAGCTCAACATGGCACATTAACTTAAAGATTTGTATTTCATCCAGCATAAAGAAGAAATACAGTTGTTACATCCGTAGTGAAGGAAGTTGTAAAGAAAAGTAATTATGTAGCTTTGCGTGTTTTACTTTGCGAAATTAACTTGTCAAAGCGCTTATTATATAGTTGTAGTACTAGTGGCTTGAATCTTGCTGTTACAACTCTTTTAAGTTTTGAAAATCTCCCTGGCGAGCTTCAAGAAGCAATAATAAAGCTTTATGAAGCTCGTCCGGATTATTATTGCTGACTTTGGCGTACATTTGCGCCTACTTTATGTGGAGGCGGTTCCAAGGGAGTGTCCCGCACTCCCTTGGACACGGCCAAAAGATTTTCTTATCTCCGGAGATTGCTCCGGAGATAAAATCACCCTCCACCCCTGAACTGCGCCCGTCGCCGCCCCCGTCTGCGCTCGCCGCCGTGCGTCTGCCGCCCCGACTGCACTCACTGCTACGCGCCGCGCGTCGCGGCGCGCGGCCGAAGATGATGAGGTCGGGCGCTTCGGCGCGGCGGCAAAGAGAAGGAGGCTGCGCGCCGCGTGCTGTGGCGCGCCAATGAGGATAATGAGGTTGCGCGCCGCACGATGCGGCGCGCATAAGGAAGAGGACAATGAAGTCGCGCGCCGCGCGTTGCGGCGCGTCTGAAGACGATGAAGTCGCGCACCGCGCGCTTCGGCGCGCCTGAGGCAGAGGGCGATGAGGTTGCGCGCCGTGCGCTGCCGCGTGCCTGAAACGGAAGATGGTACCACTGGCTCTGTACTGGTGTTGCGCCTCTCGCGCTGCTGTTCCTCTGCATTGCTACGAAACTGCTTCAGAACCTAACGACATATCATCACTGACCAACCACCGACCTACATAACGAAGAGCCGTGCGCTGACATCATTACATGTTATGGATGGTGAGCAGCACGAGGGTATTTAGGACTACACGGTGAGCAAGTTACAACTTAGGGTATACGAACCACAAGAATTGTAGATATAAACCCCCCGAGTTCGAGGCTTCGCAGCCAACCTAACTCGGGCAGACCACTTCCCCCTCGACGACCCCCCCCATCCTTGCCTCTCTCGCCTTTTTTCCTCCCTTTCCGTCGTCACCAACCTTCTTTCCTTTGGCACTCCCATCTTCCCTCAGCGCAGTCTGCGCCTCCCTGCCACCAACCTTTCCCCCTACATTTCCTTATTCCCGGCGGCCCGGTCTCCCACCGTTCCCTACACAGTCGCCTTGTACTGCCCTCCATTGGGCTCGTCCGCACATTGCGATCATATCTACATCCCCGTTCCCCCGGACCGACTTGGGCAGTGGTACGCATTGCACTGGTTCCCTTCTTGTCGTCACCTCGCCTGGTTACTAGGTTTATGGTGGTATCGACGACAGGATCGAACGCCTTAGCCCTGCCTTTTCTACTGTTCCGCCGACAGCCTTGGTGTGTTGGTCTGTTGGCACTGCATTCTGTCGTTGTGTTGGCATTCGGCATCGAACGCCGAACCACACTCTCGTTTAATTACTCTCCCCGCTTCCTGTTAGCGGAGAGTTTCTGCTATCTTGGGGTTATCTTGTCTGCTCCTGCAGGCATCTGAGCTACGTTAACTTGTCGCCCCTTTTGGGCTGGTACTCTCGAGCATTTATTGTGTCGCTCTCCTTGGGTTTGTCACCACCCGCGTCGTTTCCCCCAAAAATGGCGTCCACATGGTACTCTCGAGGAGGGCCTGGCTCTCCTGATTCTGGTGTGATTTCCTTCGATGGTTCTGCCGTCGACGTAAGGAAGTTTCTCTTTTACTTTGAGAATGTCGCTACCCCCAACGAAGAGGATAGTGTTCGGGCTATGAAGTTGCTCGGCTATCTTGAGGGTGAAGCGTTTGACTTCTACTATGACAACTATGCTGTTGATGGCTCTCTTTCGATTGAAGCAAAAGACTATCAGAAGGTGAAGCTTGCTTTGAACGAACGTTTCGGTGCAATCGAGGAACCGGCGGAGAGGATTCGCCGGGCAGTTTCGGCACGTTTAGATTACGTCGATCTGCTAGGGTCCCTGAAGAAGATGGACTCTTTCTTCGATCAAGCAGGTTTTAACTCGAAAGCTAAGTTCGGGTTACTACGAAACGCTGTCATGGAGTTTGCAGATCTTGCGCAGTTTGTCATATTCCGTGGAGCAGATGACTATGAATCCTTGAAGGCCCTCGTTAAGGACTTTGTCGGCGGAAAGAAAGCTCTCGGATCGTATGGTACCCTCAACGCTTTCCCACCGGCAAAGCACATTCTTCAACGTGCTAAGAAGCCCGCTCGTCCAAGTCCGCTGGAGTCGAAAGTGGATCAGTTGGCTGACCAGATGGCACAGTTGCACCTCCTAGTGAAGAAGACTCAGAGCGCTGCGACTGCCGCCGGACGTCAGGATACGGAAAAAGTTTGTTCGTATTGCAGCCAACCCGGTCTCTTTGCGGCACGTTGTGAGCTTAATCCACATCGAGGCACACGATGTGGTAATTGTGGCAAGTTAGGTCACTCTACAGCTACGTGCTGGAGGAAGAATAACACCGATGTTGTGCGAAAAGTTGCATTTAAAGGTGTGAAATCCGAATCAGAGAGAGAGAAGTTGCTGAGTGAGAAACGAGGTTCCCAGAACACAGGCGAGAACCAAGTCTCAGTTGTGATTGCTGACCCTTCAGATGATGAAGATCCCGTTACTACCGCAAAAAGAGACGCGGAAGGGGAGCCTCTGCCCAAGCAACCGCGAACTGGCCCTCTCTCAGGGATTTCTCCTGTAATGTTTCCCGACTCCCATACTACCAGGACTGCCTCTCAGCAAGCCAAAAACCCTCCCAAGAAGTCGACAAGAACTAGGAAGGGCACTGGGAAGAAGTCTAAAGGGAAGTCCCGGAGAGTGAAGATCCAGGAACACGTTGGGAAATATAACATTTACGAAGAATTGGCGACAGCCCCTTCTGGCATCACTTTTGGTCAATTAGTACGCGGCGATGCGGACGAGGCCAAGAAAGACATTCGACTAATTCTCTCGAGAGGTCTCTCGTCAAGGCGTGTCAGTTACGCTCATACTCATTCACTCCCTCAAACTCTCAAAGTGGTGAATGTCACTGTCTATGGCACTAGTTCCCAGGAGTTGCTGGACTCCGGTGCTATCCCTAATCTTATGTCTATTGCGTTATGCAAGCGGTTATCGTTGGAGATGAAACCGTCGAGTAGGAGGATTTTCGTTGCAGACGGGACCAAATCCTTAGTTCGCGGAAGCCTGCACGATGTTCCCCTCGAGTTTGGTTCTCTCCGTGTCCCGTTGGATTTCCTGGTGGTTGAGAAGCCTCCCTTCAATGTGATTGTTGGCTGCCCTGCTCTTGAGTCACTCCAAGCCTGCTTGGACCTGGGTACTCAGCAAGTTTCTATGCAATTTGACGGCGCATCTGTTGTTTTGCATCTCGATTACCATCGCCCTGGTGTAGTGTTTGACGAAGAGGGTGAACACAACGACAGTGAGGATTTCACTTCCGCTTCGGAGTCGTTCTTCTCTGAGAGTTCAGAGAGCGACTGCGAAGGATACGCGATCGCTTTCTCGAAGGGCAAAGTTGACACGTCAGTATATGCATTGAACACTATGAATGAAGAACAAAACTCCTTACAACCACCCGAAGAAGAATCCACGAATGGGCCGGAGGATATTGGTGCTACGAGTCTCGGTCAGGAAAGCCCCTCCCCTGCTGATCCTCAGGATTTGGAGGAAGGCATTAGGCAATTGCGTGTGAATGATGTTGAACCGGAACCTGCGGAAGCAAATAGAGAATTTGAGAACGATGAAGAATCGGAGGAAAGCGCAGACGACGACGACTCTGAAGGGTCTCCATCGGATGGAGGGCATGAACGCGATCTCGTTGTTCCAGTCAGGGATGACGTTGTTCTTCTACGAGCCGTAGATGTGAGACGACAGCCTGATTATCTTATCTTTCGCGTCTACCGTCGTTATCCTCAGACACCGGACAGAGAACAACTTCATCCACACACCTCTGAACTCCCGTACGGAGAAATGGGTGTCCTGGAGCTGAATAACGGTTCCGAACCAGTGGTTCGTTTCGGAGTAGGCTGGCCTATACCCACACCGGCTGATGAAGAACCCCTCGCGGTTCCATCGCAAAGTGAAGCCCATGAAGACCATGTGATGGTTATAAGTCTTGACAACAATAACGATGAGGCCGATAACCAGCTGAGCGGTTTAGCTGAGCGGAATGACGATCAACGCCGATCGGTCTATCACATCCCAAATCCCTCGTCTTTTCAGAGTTCCACGACAGACACTAGCCTTCAACCACCTGATCCTCCCCTTTTGTCATCTGGCAATGATGGAGAAGATGAAGAGAGGAACTCTGGAAGGGACGACGAAAAAGATGAAGATTATGTAGAAGTAGAAGCAGGAGTTCATGAAGCAGAAGTAGAAGTAGAAGAGGAAGTGGTGAATAATGGAAATGAAGATGATCATGAAGAAGATGAAGATGGTTCCTCACCAGAAGAAGTCGAGCTGTCTGGTACCCCTCTCTACCGCGACCCTGTCCTCACCATCCCGATTACGGACGAGGTCACTTTGCTACCACCTGAAGAAGGGGAACTTATCAGCGACTTTCTTTTGGTTCGTGTCCAGATTCGGTACCCTGTACCCACTCCAGCGAACCCCCCTCACCTCGGCGTGCACAACATGCCTTTTGGTCGTACCGGGCTACTGGAGGAGGATGACGACGGCCGTTACGTGATTGATTTCGAGGAAGAGCTTCCTCAAGAAGAGTTGTCGACGCAGGTCCCCCCACCACCTGTTAGAGGGTTGGAAGATCAACCCGACCCCTCGCAAACAGAGCCGCGTACAACTGGTTCTGGTGGAGGAAAATCTAGTTCACGTGATAGTGAGCCGACGGTTGCGTGTCCTGCTCCTGGGATCGATTACTCCCTGTTAGATCCGGTCGCAATTGATGGCACGGGTCGTATACTGGATCGAAGAGATTACCCTCCTGACACGAGTCACGAAGAAGTCATCCTCAAAAGGCTTTCACACTTGCCCAGCGGGGAGCAACAGGAACTACTTCGTGTTTTACTTGACCTTGGGGTGGTCGCCTGGTCTTTGTACGATCTTAGACCGGCAGGTGTACCAGTCAAGCATGAATTCTCACTGACGACCCAGATCCCGATACACTCAAGAGTTCGTAGGCTTCCGCCGCGACATGACGAAGTCGTCAAGAAGGAACTCGGTAAAATGCTTGACGCTGGAATAATCAAACCTTTTACATCGGCATGGTCCTTTCCGATCGTCATTGCGACCAAAAAGGATGGCAAGCCAAGGTTCTGTGTGGACTATCGAGCTCTGAACCGAGTTATGAAAGCGGACAGATGGCCCTTACCTTATATTGAACAAATCTTTGATGACTTAGGCGGCTGTTCGTTTTTCACTACGCTTGACCTTTTCTCTGGGTACTGGCAGATTAGAATGTCACCTCGGTGTAAGGAGATGACCACCTTCGTTTGCCGTCAAGGAACCTATCAGTTCGAGGTCATGCCGTTCGGCTTGATGAACGCCCCCTCAACATTCCAAAGAATGATAGACTCTATCCTCAACAAGTATCCGTTTGTAAAGGTCTATCTGGACGACGTGGTTATCTATTCAAAAACCTTAGAGGATCACGTCGAGCACATCAAGTTAGTACTAAGGACAATTGCCTCCCATGGGTTGAAGCTGAAGATCTCTAAGTGCGACTTTGCCCATCCCAAGATTGAACTGCTCGGACATGTTGTCGACAAGAGCGGAGTTGCAGTGGACGGGAAGAAAATAGAGGCCATCAAGGCGGCTCCGATCCCTAAGACAACCACTGAACTGAGGAGCTTTCTTGGGCTTGCTGGCTACTACCGCCGGTTTATCACACACTTTGCCAAAACTTCGGCAGTTCTCCATGCAGCAACGTCCGGAAATCGGAAATTAGTGTTCAACAATGAAATGGTTGAAGCCTTCAAAGACCTGAAAGAGAAGCTAACCAGTCCTCCAGTGTTGGCCTTTCCCGACTTCGACAATCCGTTTCGGGTCGAAACCGATGCTTCTTCATTTGCGTTGGGCGCCGTTCTCGCTCAGAAGAAATCTGATGGCATGTTTCACCCAATTCAGTATGCCAGCCGGACTATGACTGCAGCTGAAAGGAACTATGCGGTCTGTGAGCAGGAGGCGGTTGCTGTCATCTTCGCGTTCAAGAAATTTCGACTATACCTTCTTGGATCAAAGCCATTTCAATTGATTACAGATCATCAAGCGCTGAAGTATGCGTTTCAGAAGAAGGATGTACATGGGCGATTGGCCAGGTGGCTCGATTTCCTAGCTGAATACGAGTTCGAGGTTGTTTACCGCTCTGGGGATAAGAATTGTGCTGCTGATTATCTTTCTCGCTACTCCACGATAAGGGAGCACTCTGCTCTGGAGGCGGCGACTACTGTTTCTTCCCCTCCATGCGGAGCTTTTTCAGGCCTCGAACCTTATTATGCAAATATTGGTCGATATCTGACCGACCTTCCGGTCGATGAGCCCAACTCGAGCCTCAGAGGGGCGATCAAAAGGAATTCTAAGAAGTTTATGGTATGGAATGGGCAGTTGTATCGTAGAATGGGGTCCGGGTTACGACTCCTTTCTAAAGTCAATGAAAGGCATAAACTCTTGAAAACATTTCATGACGATGTGGGGCACTGGGATGTCAGGGCGACCAGAAGGCACGTCATTGATCGATTCTGGTGGCCCAATATTGACTCTGATGTCACAAACTACGTCAAGAGTTGTGATGGCTGCCAGTTCATGGGGTCTTTTCTTGCTTACCGAGCGGGGCAACGAGCCCCGCTGACGGATATCTTCCACACTTTTTCAATTGATTTCGCCGGACCCCTCAGGGTGACGAGGAACGGAAGCCGATTCCTGCTTATTGGGGTCGAGCACCTCACGGGATGGCCGATCGCAGTAGCAACTCGAACATATACTGCAGTCGACGTAGTCAACTTTATTAGAAGGGAGATCGTCACACCCTTCGGCTACCCCCACACGATTGTCTCCGATAACGCTACCTCCTTTCTCGCGTCAAGTGTCCAAGCTTATCTAATGCGTCATGATATCACTCTCAAACCGGTGCTCGCATATGCACCTATGTCTAATGGACGCGCAGAAAGAATGGTAGGGACGATCAAGAGGGCGATCGCGAAAACGATTCATGATCAGAACTCTGATTGGGATGAAGTACTCCCGGAGGTTCTCTATGGTTATCGCACTCGACAAATGGCCGAAGGATATTCTCCATTTCAGCTCATGTATGGAGTACGGCCCCGAATGCATCCATCAGATCCTCCTTCCCTGATAGCCACGCCGTCACTTGATCATCGTGGGGTGGAACTACAAGCCTCCACTCTTGGGAGGGCCACAAGGGTATTGCAGCAGCCTCACCGTCAAGACGATGAGCGCCGTGGACATTGGTTCGCTGTCGGAGACCAGGTACTGGTAATGCGTGGCGAAGCCCTTAATCCTTCGGTGAAATGGCCATCATTCAAATCAAAGTTTTATGGACCATGCCACGTCGTTCGGGCTAATCATCCTCGGTACATGTTGGTTTCTCCACACCGACGTATGTCAAGAAAAGGCATTCATGCGAGACGCTTAAGACCTTACCGTCCTAGACCAAGGCGTCTGATCCCTAGAACAGTACGACATGAAAGAAAAAATCACCCCGAAGCGGCATGCCCGGTCGTGCTACAAGAGGGTCCAAACCCAACCAGACCCCCTGCTGATTATCTGAGGATAATTGTGGCTGGATGGAGACTCTCCGAATGGCTTTCCCCTGTCAGCACGAGTACGATCAATCTACAGAAGGTGGCATGGAACCTATTACATGTTTACCTTGGGACTTTCAAACGACATGGACCCTACATAACCGAGGGTCTTCTTACTAAGCTGGTCTCATTGACAGGAAGGGTGAACCCTTTCATTATACCGCTTGTGGGTCAGCAGTTTGTCTTTTACTACTATCACTTTGCAGTGGCTCGCTATGGACATCTTCCCCCCCGAGACCTTACGGAGTGGAGGTGTCAAGCTTCCTGCAGCGGATTGAAGCTGGAGAGGCTTTCGAGATCGATCTGGCATATGATCAAGATCGCGGTGACGTACCTCCTCCGCTCCAGATTGAGGAAACCACCCCCAATAACGCCCGCTCTTCTTGCAATGCCGATAATTGTTGACTACGAAGTCTACAACCAGGATGTGAACTACTTGGAGATGGAAATCGGTGGGCGTACACTTGAGAACTGGCTCTCCCCACTAGATTGTGAGGACTGGGAGAAGCATTGTATTGTCTGGAATTGTTTTCACCTCTGCTTGAGCATCCACTTAATCTACGGCCAATACTTTACGCAATATGCACACGTAATGTTGGGTAGACTGGCCAGAAGATTACATTCGCAGATGAACAGGCTTGGCGCGGATAGGACGATATTCTTTCTCTATCACTACGTCATTGGGAAGTACGGACATCTACCACCCGCAGCCACACATGAAGAACAAGTTGAAGAGTATATACGTCGTATTGAACGACATGAAGACTTCTCTGTGGAGTTTCAACCGGATCCTGAGTACCCAGAACCTTCGTATCCTTTCAGGTATACGACCGAAGAAGTCTCCCGGGACAGACCGATTATTCCGCTTTCATAGGTTACATTCTTGGTCGCCAAGGCGTAACGACCGCTGAGTGGGGAAGTTTGTGGAGGCGGTTCCAAGGGAGTGTCCCGCACTCCCTTGGACACGGCCAAAAGATTTTCTTATCTCCGGAGATTGCTCCGGAGATAAAATCACCCTCCACCCCTGAACTGCGCCCGTCGCCCCCCCCCGTCTGCGTTCGCCGCCGTGCGTCTGCCGCCCCGTCTGCGCTCACTGCTACGCGCCGCGCGCCGCGGCGCGCGGCCGAAGATGATGAGGTCGGGCGCTTCGGCGCGGCGGCAAAGAGAAGGAGGCTGCGCGCCGCGTGCTTTGGCGCGCCAATGAGGATAATGAGGTTGCGCGCCGCACGATGCGGCGCGCATAAGGAAGAGGACAATGAAGTCGCGCGCCGCGCGTTGCGGCGCGTCTGAAGACGATGAAGTCGCGCACCGCGCGCTTCGGCGCGCCTGAGGCAGAGGGCGATGAGGTTGCGCGCCGTGCGCTGCCGCGTGCCTGAAACGGAAGATGGTACCACTGGCTCTGTACTGGTGTTGCGCCTCTCGCGATGCTGTTCCTCTGCATTGCTACGAAACTGCTTCAGAACCTAACGACATATCATCACTGACCAACCACCGACCTACATAACGAAGAGCCGTGCGCTGACATCATTACATGTTATGGATGGTGAGCAGCACGAGGGTATTTAGGACTACACGGTGAGCAAGTTACAACTTAGGGTATACGAACCACAAGAATTGTAGATATAAACCCCCCGAGTTCGAGGCTTCGCAGCCAACCTAACTCGGGCAGACCACTTCCCCCTCGACGACCCCCCCCATCCTTGCCTCTCTCGCCTTTTTTCCTCCCTTTCCGTCGTCACCAACCTTCTTTCCTTTGGCACTCCCATCTTCCCTCAGCGCAGTCTGCGCCTCCCTGCCACCAACCTTTCCCCCTACATTTCCTTATTCCCGGCGGCCCGGTCTCCCGCCGTTCCCTACACAGTCGCCTTGTACTGCCCTCCATTGGGCTCTTCCGCACATTGCGATCATATCTACATCCCCGTTCCCCCGGACCGACTTGGGCAGTGGTACGCATTGCACTGGTTCCCTTCTTGTCGTCACCTCGCCTGGTTACTAGGTTTATGGTGGTATCGACGACAGGATCGAACGCCTTAGCCCTGCCTTTTCTACTGTTCCGCCGACAGCCTTGGTGTGTTGGTCTGTTGGCACTGCATTCTGTCGTTGTGTTGGCATTCGGCATCGAACGCCGAACCACACTCTCGTTTAATTACTCTCCCCGCTTCCTGTTAGCGGAGAGTTTCTGCTATCTTGGGGTTATCTTGTCTGCTCCTGCAGGCATCTGAGCTACGTTAACTTGTCGCCCCTTTTGGGCTGGTACTCTCGAGCATTTATTGTGTCGCTCTCCTTGGGTTTGTCACCACCCGCGTCGTTTCCCCCAAAAATGGCGTCCACACTTTATATAAAGAAGGCGAATGTAGGAGCTTTCAACCACGTGAGCGATCATTATTTTTAATTTAGGTACGCCCGGGATAGTACAACGGCTAAATAAACACGGGTAGATTAAGCCGTTATAATACCCCGGGCAGCCTAATCCGTACCTGCGTTGAACGGTTAAATCCCCGACGGGGATGTAGACGTTAAATATTCCCATGGCGGTTTAGCTCTTAAAATACTCCGGGGTTAATTAGTTTCATAAGTATCTCCGAACAACTTTTAGCGCACCTGCAGTTTCTCCTGTTGCACGAGCTCAGGACACCACAAAAAAACTTTATACAAGCCACAAAATACCGTTAGGGCAATTATACGATACGCATTGTACGCTATTTGTGGTAGCGGATGTAGGGTGACAATTTTTGGCGCTGTGTGAACCCCATGCTCTGGTCTCGATGGAGATACGGACCTCACAGTTAACCTTCGCTTCAGTGATGTTGTCAAAATTTGAACTCAACTTAAACTCAAGCGTTTTATAATTTAATTATAAAACGCTTGAGTTTTACAGGATGCGATGCGTTGTTGGCCGCAGCGTTGTACAGTTATCAAGGGTACTGCTGTACGTGTCTCCCATTAAGGCAACTCCCCCACGCAATGGGTTAATTTGGAACCCTGCTTTTCGACAGGCTCGAAACCCCTCCAGTCCAGCGTGCAACGCACCAGACTCGTGGACCTGGCACAACTTGAGGTTGCTGCCGGTTGTGGGGCTAAACGCGGTTGATACAGGAGAGCTGCGACTCCACTCCTTGCACTCGCACATGTTGGACAAGCCGCACTTAAGCAACTTGTGCTCTTTCTGTGTCAAGACTCTGGCCTGCTGCTCCTGCTGTAGCCGCCGCACGCATTATGTCCGTGCCACTGGTCAACTCCTGTCCTTTTGTTAAGGTCACTCCTATACTAGAGGACGCCGACTCTCCTGCAATTAAGCAGCAACACCCGTCTGAACCAAATGCTCCGCGCCAGCGCCCAACCGAGCCATCTAATCCTCTGGTACAAAATGGGTCGAGCCCTGTTCATCTAGCTCATCGCCGCCCATCATGCCCATTTTCAGCAACTGAACCTGCCAATTCCAATGCCACATCGGGGCTGGGTGTCGGTGAGGCGGGTCGTGGAAAGCTGTACTATTCTGATTATCTGGCATTAGATCAACTACTAACTGCTCAGCGTCCTATTTCCTCTCTCAAAGGAAACTTGTGTCATGATGAGATGCTTTTCATTACCATTCATCAGACATATGAGCTCTGGTTTAAGCAGCTTATCTTCGAGCTTGACTCCGTCCGATTCATACTGGCTGAGCTCGACATTGGGGAGAAACTCATCTCACTTGCTCTTCACCGTCTCACTCGCATTCGGGAGATACTAAAGCTGCTCAACGACCAGATAAAGGTGCTCAAGACAATGACCCCCCAAGAATTTCTCGAGTTTCGTGATTACTTGTTTCCGGCGTCTGGATTCCAGTCGCACCAGTTCCGTTTACTGGAAATTAAGTTCGGAGTGAGTCCGGAACAACGACTGAACGCTCGTTGGATTCTTAATTTGTCAGCAGACCATCAACAGATACTTCGAAATGCACAGCAGGAACCATCTCTCTTTGATTATGTCGAAAGATGGCTTAGGAACATCCCCTTTCGTGAATTCCGCGGGTACAATTTCCAAAAGAGCTACGAAACGGCCATCCAACGTATGTTTGAGATAGAGCAGCAAACCATTTTGACGAAGCTCGAACCTGGAGAACGCGAAGCCGTATTTGCACAGTTATCCAGCACGTACAGGACCTTCGAGTCTGTCTTTAAACGTGAAGTCCATGACGAGCTCATCAAGAGCAGAAAGCGCAGGATGGGATTCCGCGCAACTTCAGCATCGCTTATGATCATGCTGTATCAAGATGAGCCAATGTTTCAGTTACCAGCAAGATTTCTGCAGATGCTGATTGACGTTGACGAGCAGCTTAATCAATGGCGGTATGCTCATTCGCAAATGGTGCATCGCATGATTGGTGTGAAAATGGGCACAGGTGGGAGTCTAGGCCACTCCTATCTGAAGCGAACCATTGATTCCCAAAAAGTGTTTAGTGATTTGGCTAACCTGTCAACCTTACTAATTCCTCGACGCTTACTACCAGATCTTCCTCGTGAACTGCGTGACCAGATGAGATACTTTCATACAGTTGAGCAGTACGACAGAACTATGTTTGAGATGGGCGGCGGTGGGGATGAAATCGATTGGTCCTTCTGCTAAAGAGTCCAATGAAACCCAATGTTCCTGCAGCATTTTGAATGGTTGCTTATGCAGACGTATATGTGTCGTTGACATCATGAACCAGTTTGCCGCCTCCCTGAGCAGAGTTTCCATGGAGCAACACTTTAGATCATGTACATAAAATGCCAGGGGTGAAGCAGAAACACCTTGTCCTTACTTCCTGAGGCGAATCCAGCAAATATGACTGTAACTCGCTCTCTCGAGCTACCGAGGGTATATCGCGACTTCATAACATTATCACTAATAGTGAACGGAGTATCTGTCACTATGGTGCGAACGCAAAAAGCGAGATACGAGCAAAGCGTGCTAGCAACAGCATGACCAAGAAAAAAACATTGTGATACAAACAAGACTCACAGAAAAGATGAAAAGCGGCTCGTGAGCTGTTCCTTTCAAAAAGTGCACCCTCCCATACACAAATGCGTTTCTTCCCGAGTATTCAGAGCGGAGGAAAAGCTCAAGAGCATTGATTCACAAGGATTTCCGTGACTTAGGCTCGCAACGACTTGATTCCAAGTCACAGAAAGCTTCCTATAAGTGAACAATTCGTATGGTTCAGAACCAACAAGGGATATCCGCAGATCATGAAAGCTGCCCCACCGCAGCAAGTCCTTCATTACGTTTTTTTGCTTGGGCAAGTTCCATTTCTTCTTTGAGCTTCTGAAACTCCTCTGGCGAAAGCGGTGGCTGGTTGGCAGCATACCTAGTGATGACGATGGTCGCTCCCTCAATTAAAGCTAAGAGAACCCCCCCGACGACAGCATTCTTACCCGCAGCACGCAAGCCAGAACGACAAGACAGTACGCCACCAGTCAGTGCCCCAGATGATATAGTGTTCCAAGGATCTTCCTTCTTTCGGATTGCTTGAAGCGTGCAGTCAAACGAAGAAAAAAGACCGCCCCAGACGGCAAAACTTCCACCCAAAGCCGGTGCTCGGACTTTCACAGCGTCTATAGCACCAATGAGACGAGCGCCGTTCGGAGAGTTTCGAGCGCCTCGTATAAAGTGCCAAATCGTACCACCAATGGCACCCATTGCAAAAGCACCCCCGAAATCTAGGTTGACACACATTCATAAGCAAAGGGCAACATCTTCGTGTCAGAACATTGATCTCCAAAGTGACATCACACTGCGTGGATTTCTAGGCTGTGCGGTCGTAGTGTCGAGCACATGTTCGCAACGAGAGTGTCAATGAACGAAACTTACCATCGAGAATTCTGTGGGGGCATGGCTCTCGTTGATGGTCTACGGTAGGTTCCGGTGGAACATCGAAATTCATTTGTTTGTCTTGGCCCTCGTACGCGTAGCAGAAGCCAAGTCTTTTTCGCAACGTTTGAAGACGATCAAGTTCTGTTGCAGTTGCTTTGGTTGCAACCGTTACTCTTGTGGTCCGAGTGGAAGAAGTCAAACGTCACGGAACAGGAGCTGGGATACGGAAGAAGGCTGAAGAAATAGACGTGCACATGGAGTGATGTGCTCAAAAGAGATTCCTGTGGCTGCCGCCACTGAAAAAATTCCGGCGCCGTCGGGCAGCAGCTCCTCATCATCAATGCGTTCAAGGCGTAAATAATTTTTTCAGTCTTCACCTAATTGAAAGCTGACCTGTTCACCGCCTATGCCATTCGCATCACAGCCCCGTTCGCACCTTGGTTAGCAGGCTCAAGTTTATCCCTCTTCGCAGCGCGAAAACAGAAGAGAAGCATAAGCATAACCAGTTTCAAGAAACCTCTGCTACGTTACCCAACCTTGGATTGTTTCTTCTTGGTTTCATCCACCTCTACAAATGAGCATGTGTTAAAGACTGTCTCTTCTTCGCTTGATCAAGCAGCATGGGACTGCAATCTCTTTTTGTAATCAATAAGGCAGGCAGTCTGATATTCGACCGTAGACTTAGTGAGGACGCCCCTCAGCTATCCCCGAACGATTGCTTACATCTTGCGTCAACATTTCATGGGTAAGCTTTCACCGCTTTTCCCTCTTCAAATGTCTACGTGATATCGACACAAGAATTCGAAACTCACATCCATATGCACAAATGTACTATTGCACAGCATGCAGCTTTTAGTTCAGCAACTCTCTCCCGAATCTTCTGATCATGGGTTTGGAATAGTCACTCTGGAAACTGCGTCCTACGTTTTACAAGCGTATCGGCCAGAGACAGGGGTTCAGTTCTTTGTGACAGCCGATCTTAAAACGGAGAACTTGGCCGCCTTCTTGGTACGTGCGATCATCTAGAGCGAATGCGCATTTCAAAAGAAGCCACGAAAAGTGCATTCTGACATTTTCTAATTCTTTACATTGTAGCGAGATGTTTATGTTATTTATGCTGATTACGTTATGAAGAATCCCTTCTACGAGCTTGACATGCCTATAAAGGTAGACCGATGGGAGGGGCACCTAAAGGGCCTTGTGGACAAATACAATAGTCGTATGAACTTATGACACTTCGTGGCGTAACAGTTAAGCTGGAGATCAGCTCCACACCGAGACCGCTTGGCACTCTTTCGCACTTGGAACGTTTTGCCCTCCGTAGTGATTTAGCTATCTACCATTTTGGATTTCTGACCCAACCTCGCTGACAAGTCCATTTAAGCGCTTTCGAAACAGTATGCTATATAACTACTCGAATAAACGTACTTCCCAGCAATAGTTCCATGTTGCATCCCATCGTGTCATTGTACTCGTACGGGATATAGTGATCTGTTTCTTTTATCCAGTTTCACGGGAATCGGACGTATGTGACGTTTTCGCAGAAGCCGAGGAAGAGTCCGTGGGTGGTGTGATGGGCCGAGCGGCAGTAAACATGTAGTTCACGCTCAAGTCGTCAACTACGGAAAAGGTCCGACTGAAAGGACTGTACGCAACCCCAACAACCTCTTCTGGAACAAGCTCCGTTTGATTCTTTATGACATCTGCAACCTCCTCTGGTGTCGGAAACCTAGTCCAATCATGAGTTCCAGCGGGGAGCCATCCTAGGACACGTTCCACAGCAATAATTCCCAAGGCGTAAGAAGTTACGGTACGATTGAGGGTCGAAAGAATGAGAACTCCGCCCTCCCGAACGAGAGATGAGCAATGCTTGAGAAACTTTGCAGGCTCTGCGACGTGCTCTATGATCTCCAAGGCCAGTACAACGTCAAAACTCTCTCCTGCGTTTACAACATCTTCAACGGCGGCTTCGCGATACCGAAGTACATCCGTAGAAGATATTTCGGGATCCTTTGCGGCGTGTTGTCGTGCGACCAAGATACCTTCTCGAGACTTGTCGATACCTAGTATTTTTGCGCCTAGTCGAGCCATCGGTTCAGCGACAAGACCGCCTAAGAAAACACAAAGAAAACGTTAGTGTTCGGCGGCGAAAGAAACTTGTGTCTCGGCATGAGCACGCACCTCCACAACCAACATCAATTACATCAATTCCAGAGAGCGGCTTCAATGGTAGACCGTGCGTAGTCTTTTGTTCTTGTCTATTCGGAGCGACATTCCGCTCTATGACAGATCTGATATACCCAATGCGCGTCGGATTTAGTCTGTGCAATGGAGCAGCTGACCCTTTGGGATCCCACCATTTGCCTGCTTGATCTGAGAACTTCTTGATTTCTTTCGGATCGACAGTTGATTTCGATGATGTTGAAGATGTGCAGAAACGGTGCGAAATTCTTCGCCCGTAGCTCGCAAGGTTCCGCCCGTTCATGAAGTTCCGATATGATAACGAAGCCCTGGACTTCCACATCCCTGACAAACAACTCGCCCAAGATCCCAAAAGGATCGTAGACTCAAGCAGATCTGGAAATTCTAGTTCTTTGGACTGGGATTATAACCTTCACTGAACTTCGACAAGTGATAACGAGCGATTAGGTATAAGGATACCCCTTTTGCCAGCTTTGAAACGATTGCTTCGTCCAAACAGTATTCGTGCTATTCTTCATATCTGAGAAATGGCCCTTTTGAGAAATGCCAGCTAATATTGTATACACATGCTGCTTCGCAGAGTTGCTCTTCTGAACGTGCGTATCGGTGATTATGACAATTTGTGACAATCTTCCCACAAATATACCGATGAACAGTTTCGTTTAAACCTTGGTTATCACTCAAGGTATCAATCAGAATGAAACGATTCTCAACTTCCGGGAACGCGTTGAGATCCCTTCCTGTCCGTTACTTTCAATGGGAAAACTCACGGGTGATGGCCTCCGCGTTCTCGCAAAAATTTGCAACAGGCGTTTTGAGGCCACAAGTGCGGTTCAGATAGAAACACTACCTTAGTACCCTTGTATTGAAACCAAGTCTCAGGCGTTCACTCGTTCGCATATATCTAACTGTGCTCGCACTCCCCGAAGGTAAAGGAAGCTCCTTTTCCGGGCAGCGAAACGGTTTTACGTACCATTTCTGTCTTCATCCTGTCTTTAGGTGGGCTTTAGATAGGTCGCAAAGACTAGGAAAGCAGCTGGAACGTAGTTCGGGCGGAGACATCCATTGAACGCAAGCAAAACGTAATTCAACTTGTGCATCGCGCTACTAAAGTTTCTGATATGGCATTCATTGCGTCCCCACCCACATTACCTCTGTCCTCGAGGCAGAAAAGCTTGACATCACCGCGGAAAAGTTATAGAATGGCAACCAGTTACCTTTCACCAGGGTCTTTTAACATAAGCTTCGAATCAAGCTCTTGGAATGGAAACTTTGGCGCAATCTTCGTGGGGGAATATATAGATCCCGCACTGGAGACAGACAAACCATTCGATATCGTGGTTAAATGCCCCGTAAATTCCGCAATAGGTCGGGAACTCTACAACATGGAAAAGTACACGAATCTCAAACTAAACAATAGCTTTAGTGAGGAGAAGCGATTTCCTGAATATGTTGGAGAACTCATAATCCCCGGCAATTTTCCGATAGCGACTGGACTTTCGCGATTGGGACTGGTATGGCGCAGAGTTGGAAGCGGGGAAACGCTTGAAGATTATATAAATCCCTCACGGATATCTACCCTCATGTCTTTGTTGGGCGCACAACATTCAACACCCCCTATTCGGAGAGGACTCGCTGCCGCTGTACTAATGGAGCTTTCCTTGATCGTAAACGACTTGCAATCTTGCGGGATTGTGCACAGGTAAGCAAGATCATAAATGCAGTGACCGGGACGAATTCAGAGCTGACTATTTTTCCTTCTGTCGCGCAGAGACATAAAGCCCGAGAACATCCTTGTTGTTCCGGGCGACCCTGCTGGAACACCTCTGAAGGCAATTGACTTCGGTTCGTCTTGTGATTGGAAATCGCCGTTTAAAAAGGGCTTGAGAACTGCGACTTGTGATCCCGTTTATGCAGCACCAGAAAAACGGTTGGACTTATTTCGCCCAGCCTATCGCTTTGACGTGTATAGCATTGGTCTCATAGTACTACGCTGTGCAGTTCCAAGCTTAACTGAGGCATCTGCGATGTCCGATTTCGTCACCAATGTTCTTGGCACTTGTCGTTTCTCACTTGAAAGAGCTTGCTCAGCGGTTCTAAATGGGCGTCTATCCGCGTCAAGTGCGCTTCGACAGGAGCTCGAACAGTTATTATCTCCTGTCAACGAGGATTTATATGCTGTTCTTGTGACAATGCTTACCGAAGATCCAAGCAGTCGTGCCGATGTAGGCGATTGTTTGCGAAGCAGATTGCTAACGTCTGCGTAGACAAAGAAGTAGCGCGGTTAAAATAAGTTTTGGACTCCTACTATTGAGCATCAAAGCTCCTTTCGTGAACATTCAACCATGAAAAATATATGTTTCCGAGATGGTTTCCACTTCCAAAACCTCAACCATTGGATATCAATCTTTGCTCTGCACATGGGCATTACGTGATAGACTATCATATATCGCTCGTGTACGTTCCACCGACAGTGCTTCGCCCATAGCTGATGAGTTTGTTTCAATCGACTTTTGTTCGGCAAGATGCAGTTAGAGGTTCAAACTTTGAACTTTTAGAAAGGCACTCTGAGCCAGTTGCTTCGAAGCGCCTCGATGAGAGGGGCAGCAGTATTGATGCATCAACGACATCAAAAAGGAACATGTCATATGGTGCTCGGTTCTAGGCTGCCCAAAATCGTTTCGAAATCTTGTTGTGAGACTTGAGGTCTTATTTGATGTAGCTATATCAGCCAATCAGAGAACGCAATTATTGATGCAGGCCAACGGGGGCATGCCAGGTGGCCTACCCCATGTAACTTGATCTGAGCTCAGTCCGATCCATTCGAAGAATACCAAATGATCACTTCTACGTCAACACGCCCGTAACGAACGCGTCATAGCCGTAGCGAGCACTATCCCCAAAATGACTTCTTCCTTTCCTGGATCACGAAGCACTTGCTTCCTGGTATCCTCCTTCAAATCTTCGCAGCCTTTCACTTCTTCTTTTCTGACACGTCTTTCCGATGGCACTCCTTATGTTCGAGCTACGCGCGTCAATCGTTCACGCATCATTTTCATGAGTCAAGTGGATGTGAAGAGGCATGAAGTCTTCATGCCAGCTCTTAGCTCGACCATGACCGAAGGTAGGATCGTTCAGTGGTTAAAACAACCAGGCGACAAAATTGAAGTAGGAGAGGCTATCATGGTTGTAGAAAGCGATAAAGCTGATATGGATGTTGAATCGTTCGAGGCCGGCTATTTAGCTCTTATTCAAGTTGAAGAAGGGGAATCAGCCGACGTAGGAGCACCTGTTGGTATCATCGTCGAAAATAAGGATGACATTTCCAGGGTCTCTACATCGGCCCCACCGCCATCAAAAGCGCCAGTTGCCTCCGATCCGCCTCCTTCCCCTACTCCACCAGCTCCTTCTGCGCCCCCAGCTGCTTCGGCTTCATCTCAGAAACCGAACTTCGCAGAGGTATTTATGCCGGCATTAAGTTCAACCATGACTGAAGGACGGGTCGTGGATTGGACAAAGTCCGAGGGCGACCCTATAAGCGTTGGCGAAATCTTCATGGTTGTGGAGAGCGATAAAGCCGACATGGATGTCGAATCATTTGAAGACGGTTTTGTTGCTCACATTTTGGTTGACGCTGGTGAGAGTTGCCCAGTTGGAGAACCGGTTGCATACGTCGCAAGGACTGAGGCAGAAATCCCCGCCGTCAAAGCTTGGGCCACATCCAGCGCGGCAAGCACGTCGACATCCACTCCGACTGGGTCTGGCACACAATCAACAACGCAGGAGGTTGAAGCGCCGGTTGCCGCTCCTTCGACTGCGTCTGAAAGTGCTACTTCTGAATCCGCTGCTGTAGTGAACGAAGGCCGGATAGTTGCTTCACCGCTTGCAAAAGCTACGGCAAAGAAAGAAGGCATTGATTTGAAGTACGTGAAGGGATCAGGTCCGAATGGCCGAATTGTTGAGGCGGATGTGATTAAGGCCAAAGAATCGGTCCCAGCTAAGCCCTATGTCTCACAATCCGGGAAGACGATCGCTACGCCTGATGCCAAGAAGATTGCGAAGAAAGAAAAGATCGATCTTGGTACCGTCATAGGCACCGGAAACTTTGGTCGAATTACAGCAGAAGATGTGCTTAAGGCGGCCGGAAAGGCTCCAGTTAGTGCGACGAAGAAAGTGTCGCAGGATGCCGTCTCACAGAACGGAGCATCAAAGGCTACCATTCCTGCTGACTCTACGAAGACTATAACAGAGATGCCAGCGGGAGCTGTAGCAATGAATGCCATGCAAAAAGCAGTCGTCCAGAACATGAACGCTTCCTTAAGCGTCCCGGTATTCAGACTAACTTACACAATCAAGACTAAAGCCTTGGATGAGCTCTATGCGAAACTGAAACCGAAGGGTGTTACTATTTCGGCCCTTCTTGCTAAGGCGGTCGCTATCGTTTTGACCAGACATCCAATCATGAACGCTGGGTATGCAGACGATTCGATTGTTTACAGAGCAAATGTGAACGTGGCTATGGCTGTCGCCTTGAAAGACGGAGGGCTGATCACACCAACGCTTATAGATGCAGATAAAACTGATCTATACAGTTTGTCCCGCAATTGGAAGGACTTGGTGAAACGAGCCATGGAAAAGAAGCTGGCCCCGAAAGAGTATAGCAGCGGAACCTTTGTTATAAGCAATCTTGGTATGTTTGGAGTGGATCAATTCGATGCCATTTTGCCACCTGGCGTCCCAGGTATCCTCGCTATTGGTGCTTCGAAACCCATTGTTGCCCTCCAGGACAATGGCCTTGTTGGCGTGCACAAAGAAATGAAGGTGACATTAACTGCTGATCATCGTCACATATATGGAACTGATGGAGCTGAGTTTTTGAAGGATCTGACACACTTACTCGAAAACGAAATCACAGAGTTGGTCATGTAATTGGGTGTTCAAAGGTATTCAGGGAATAGAACAGGAGCACATCAGAGGGGACTAAACGAAAGTAGCTTATTGAAAAAGGAGAGGCATGAGCCAACGTTTTCACCGAAGACCACCGGGATAATGGTTTTTCTTTGTTTGCATGTTACACTGCTTACACAAAAAGTAAGAAAACGTCATACAACTTGCAGGGGAACAAATTCTGCGATATCAAGAGTTCTTTAGACGTTCTCGCCCTCGAAGAGTCATTGACAGGAAGGCTAGGAAGAATAGCATCTGAAATCAGCGCTTTAATCTCTCTCGATTCGCGTACTTCAGACTTTTTCATGTTCGATTTGTACCGTCGGTACGAACGTACCGATCTGGTGCTACCGATATGGCATGTGTAGGGACTCATTTCCGGATCCGAAACGAAAGTCTTCATCGGCCATTAAATTCACTCTCCAGCTGGACTGGCAGACGATAGATGCCTTCCAATGAAATATTCTAACAGAGACCGAATACTGCGCGATGGAATTTTCCAATGAAGAATCCATTGCATTCTGGTCCTGTAAGAGTACGTTGCCGCACAACACACCCTATCACAAGAATAGTTCTCTTACTGTGTAGAACGAACTTGGGGAGTGAGGATTTTGGCACAGCTGCGTTTACGCTAAGCACAATGGTAAGTTGTAGTGGTAGTGAACGATGTCAAATCGGTGACGAGCTAGCACACACACACCACTAATTCCATACTTATCGTACTTACGTCTCAGACACAACCAAGTTCCGAATCGCTCCTGGAAGACTAGGAGGGCAGTTCCCTTGCTCTTGCAATATCTGGCAAACGGTTTTTAGCTCTTTGTATGTTTCCAGGCTTACAACGTTATCCCCAGCCTTAAACCCGCCAGCTTCAAATTGTCTGATTGTGTCTTCCATGGCATGCTTCGATTTATCTTCTCCGAACAAGCGAAACTGAGCTGGAACCATTGGACCGAAGAGAAGCGCTTTGCTTAATTCAGGATATTTTGCAAGATCTACTTCAAAGCCACCGTGCTCAGCAAGCACGTCCAGAATGTCATAGCCAACAACAACGAAACGAGAATTCGGAGAGCTACGATATTGTTTATACTGCTGCACGCCCTTCCTCATTTCATCGAAGGCTGGAAGTTGAGAATCGCCACTGAAGACGCGAGCCACCCATCTTGACTGGTTATCAACCATAGGAGTATACGCCGACCCTGGGGGGAACATACCTACAAAGGCCATATTCACTACATCGGGATGAAAGGTGTAATCATACAAATCCAACAAGTTGACTCCGTCCGCGAATATAGCCCGCTGAACATCTTCCTCTAGGAACGAAAGGTTCAGTTTATACCCCGAGGAAAACACGATAACATCATATTCACCAACTGTACCATCTTTAAACCGGACACCTGTCTCTGTGATACATTCCAGTGGGGAAATCTTCCATTCAAGCTTGTTCTGCTGACAGGCCTGATACAACTTACCATTGACGGGAACCCATGCTGGGACAAATGGAACTTTTATGGGACCATCTGGTTTGGGAGCAGGGTAATCACTGTTTGTGAGAAACTGGGGGAAGTAGGTATGCATCTCTTTGGCATAGAGTTCATTGTCCAATCGCCCAGCGAGATGACGAAGTCCATGGAAACGGGTGCATATCTTAGACATAAAGACTTCACCTTCATGTTGTTTTAGGAAGAGGAAGCGCATCGTTCTGGCATTGAGGGTAACGCTCGCTGGACCTTCAGAGGAGGACTCGGAGGCCAGCATATCACCAGCTGCTTCACAGCCAGATACAGACCCACCCACTACCAAAATGCGCTTTCCTTGTAGCTGCGAAGGGTTTTTGTACTTTTGGACATGCATAATCTTATCCTTATGCTTGTCTATCCCGGGAAGCTCGGAAGGCGGCGGAAGAAATGGCGTGTGAAAATATCCTGTAGCTATGATAACCTTGTCAAATTCAGACTGTTGAAGAACAGCTTCATGGGTTAAAAAGAAGATGTCATATGTTTTGGACGGCGTTTGTTTAACGGAAATAACCTTTGTACTTAGCTCTGCACATTCTAACAATTCAGGAGCGTTTTTGATGATGATTTGGATATAGTCCATCATTTCCTCACGCGTGAAACAGAGATCGTCATATTGCGAGAGACTCGAAGTTGGCAAAGTGCGGGGTGGGGATATATTAGAGAGGCATGTTTCGAAGGTGGCCGTATTGGTTGTGAGTGCATCGAAGACGGGCGAGTTTTCTGAGGTCCAGATACCCCCCAGCTCAGAACGCTCCTCGAATATAGTGACATTGAGACCGCGCGAGATGCATTCTCGGGCTGCACATATCCCAGCGATTCCTCCGCCAATTACGCCAATCTTGGCAGGTGGCTTTTCAACGGGACCGGTGTTCTGCATCGAATGAAAACTGAAACTTATCTGCGGAAGAAACTATTATCCGGGATGGATCGGACTTGCCATACAATGGGGAGCGAAGCTTCATTAAATGTAATCAGTAAAATTTTCTCTAAGCGGGTGATGAGTCCTCGAAGGTGGGGGTCCCTTTGGGACCTGTCCCGAAGATATATTAACTGTCTGAGCGGCTACTTACAACACTGAAAAGGCACGCAAGTCTCAAAGAGGAAGCAGATTTGAAGACGAGATTCCTGGTTGCGCCATTTCTCGAGACGGCAGATACAAATGCTATATACTACATATAGCTTCCCCGCGGCGGCGGCCTTTTTCAGGGGTCTTGTATTCAGCGGATCTCGTGCAGGACAAGCTCCCCCTCCTGAAACTGTTCGTCCTCCCTACGGCTGCAAAAGTCGGCCAAGTTCGACGACATCGGTTCCTTTGTCCTAAGACTGTCCTCGACATTGTAGAGTCTACAACTCTATCTGTGTACAACTCTATGCCATGTATCTATCTTGCTTCTGGCAATGCAAATCTGCGCCGCTCGGCTTTCTTTGGATTCGCCACGAAATTCGTGTCGTACAATTCGTGGCACGAATTGTACGACGTATCTACCAGGGGTACAGTGTGCGAAACGCTTATAGATCCAAAAATCGTTTTATGTCCTATTGAGAAACCGATACCAATAGACAGTAAATAAACGTATGTACTCTCACTCCGCATAACGGTCTACCAACAAAGCTATAGAAACCACAAAACGACGCACAAACCTTCCAGTAAACTTAAAATTAATGTATCGAAACTTATATAGATCCAGGAAATTTTATATAGTCCAAGAAAGTCTTTTATACATATCTCCGCAACCAAAAGCGCGCCATTATTCAAATTTTGCGCACGTATATAAGGGCACAAGAGCAATCGGGCGGCAAACTTTCAGCGTCCAAATAAGCCGAAAATGCCTCGAGGCAAACTTTTAACAGAAACTGAGAAAGGTTTAATCCTCGCGCACTACAGCCACGGCCTCTCTTAGAGAGGCATCGCAAAAGAGCTGGCACAAAGCCGTGGATGCATTCAAAAGTTCTTCAATCCCCTGCACCCTGCCCAACAGCGCATTTTTAAACCAAGAAATGTGAAACTCTCCAAAACTACGGTGCGGGCCATTGTCCGGCAGGCCACTAGGTCTCGATGCAGTACGGCAGACATACAAAAACGGTATGAATTTCCGCTCTCCGTTCGCAGGGTTCAACAGATCCTTTCAAATATCCCACACTTGCGTTACAGGAACATGCCTAAGAGCCCGTATTTGACACAACTTTATAAGGAAAATTGGGTTGAATGGGCGCCTTCGAAGCCACAGTTCGGGGCTATCAAATAGAAACGGATTATCTTCAGCGACGAGAAGAAATTTAATCTTGACGGCCCAGACGAACTTGCCTTTTATTGGCACGATTTACGAACCTCTCCCGAAGTTTTCTCGAAGCGACAGCAAGGAGGTGCATCGCTGATGATTTGGGGAGCTTTGTCGTACTATGGTGTTAGTGATATGGATCGTTTGACAGACAATCAAGACTCAAAAAAGTACTGTGAAACTCTGGGTCATACTCTCTTACTTTTTGCTGCACAATCTTGTAGGGAGAGGTGGACGTTGATGCATGATGGGGCTTCTATCCACAGGTCAAACTACACAAAAAAGTGGTTGCTCGATAGAGAGGTTGATGTTTTAGACTGACCAGCCAAGTCTCTTGACCTAAACCTTATCGAAAATGTGTGGGGATGGCTTGCTCGGAAGGTTTATGAAGGTGGTAGGCAGTTTGAAGATGTTGAGGAGTTGGGGGAGACGTTGGTGCAGTGCTGGGAAGAAATCAGCGATGGATATATACGTTCTTTATATCATTCTATGCCGAATCGTCTACTGAAGACTATTGAACGAAAAGAGGCTACCACGAAGTACTGATGGGGTCTGTGGGAAAGTTTCGTTATTGTGGATTGTATAAAAGTTGGCGGCTTTATATTTATTTCGTGTTGTTCTATTCAAGAAAGAGATGTGAAATGTGGTGTTGAAATGGAGTTTTATTGATTCTACATAGCCTTCGTAGGCTCTTGCTTTGACCCGCAAGCCAGAACACATGCTGAACTGTATACTTCTGGCTTGCGGGCAGAAAAGAATTTTGGATCTATAAGGGTTTCGCACACTGTACGTCTATTTCGTGAAAGTTCACTATGAAAGTACAACCGTGAACTTTCACCGAGAAACGCTTCAAACTGAAATTTTCGCAATCAAGTGCAAAATTCGCTGAGAGTCCGGGGGCCTCGCCACTTCCCGGACTCTGGGCTGAAATCAGCACTTCATCATAATGACATCTTGAGAAAGTTATCTGGGCAGACGCCCGTTGCCACAGGCTGTCCACCTGCCGCCCGCGTATTCGCCCAAGTGTCCAGGAAAGCACCGCATGGCCCAAAAACGTCTCCAGTGGAGACTCTCCACCCGACGAGCGCAACGGAAACAGCGTGACGCGAAAAACAACAGCTAGCGGCGATGGCTTGTGTCAAAAGTCGCAACGTGTGCAACACGGCGCGTGAAATTCGGCAAACAGAAGGCGTACGACGAGCGCTGGCCATTCACTGCTGCTGCAGCTGTCTCGCCCATTGCACGTCGCTGCCGTCAACGACCGCCGGCTCTTGTGCTCCTCCGTACTTAGACCCATTGTCCCGTTTCTCGTCGTCCCCACCTCCAGTGTTAGACGCGATCCTCACTCGCATACTGCTCAAGTTTGTTTATCTTCCGTTTCTTCTGTACAACAACGAACATGGCCTTCATCCCACTCACCGCTTTGCCGCGCTCTGCCGCCACCAACTCCTTCGCCGCGAAAACCTCATTACCCCGCCGCCGCCCCGCCCATGTCTCTCGCACAGCGCCGTCAATGGTCCTCACGGAGAAAGCCAAGACCGCAGCCCTAACACCACGGGCAAAACAGCTTCAGTCATACATCCAGTGCCACAAATCGCTGTTTCGCGCCGGCGAGGACTTTTCGGCCACAGCCGCCACTCTTTTCCGCAAGAACGACACTGCTCGCGTGCTCACTCCTTTGGATGAACTTGCCACTAATGCAAACATGTTGCCCGGAGGTCCAGTAGCCGCCACTATCCTGGTTCATATCGAAGAAATTGAGAACAAGATTTCCGAGGCAGCGGCTCAATTGGATGAGGTAGTACAGTCTGTGTTTCAGAGAAATGTACGTCTGCTGGTAAGAGTAGTAAGTTACGGCATTGCAGCCGGCTCTGCTGATTATATGCATGAGAACAATGTTGGTATCATGAGGCTTTTGAACCAGGAGCTGGGTATTGAGAGCACCTTTGTTGAGTCCACCTTACTTGCAGTAAGAGATCTTATCCTAGAACGTCACACTGAATCTTCGCTTATTGAGCTTACAACCGAATGCTTCGACTCTCTCATTCATGAGATGAGCAAAGCCATCTAACCGTATCAAAACTGTTCGGGTCGTCGACTCAATCAGTGCGTAAAACAGGGCTTTTCCGTTTGTTGTTGTACTAGAGAGAGCATTGGAAGTCAAGAGGTATAACTGTGCGTCGAGGGTATGGTACCCTCCAGAGCTCATTCTATGGATTAAAAGTTGTTTCGAGTCATGCATATCTGCTTCTGTTTTACAGTTCTCTTTGTCATCATGCCATCCATACTTCCTTTCTACGTTGCGCGAGCTTTGAGACCACGAGCCCCTTCACAGCGACGGTTGCATGCCTTCGTAAGGCTCTTTCCTATACGCCTCAACCAGTTCGGCAAGTCTTTCTTTCACATTGGGCTTGTCTTCATCTTCGAGCCGGTCGACATACAGAATCTTTTGCAAGTGATCGAATTCGTGTTGAAAGATTCGGGCCTTCCATCCCTCGAACTTGGTCTTAAACCGCTTACCGTTCAATCTTTGCGCTTCCACTTTGACCCATTCGTGTCGTCGAACGCGGCCGGCCATTCCAGGAAATGAAAGACATGCTTCCATTTCAACATCGGTCTTTTTCGAAGTCGCGACGATCTCGGGGTTTACCAGCACCACTTCTTGTATGAATGCACGTTCTTCCCCTTCCGGATTGAAAACCATGAGACGTTTGTTAATGCCCACTTGGGGCGCAGCCAGTCCCACGCCCTTGCTTGCGTACATGATTCGTAACATTTCGCGAACGGTTTGTTTAAGCGCGCTGTCAAATTGGTCCACAGTTTCGTTTTCTGCACGTAGCAGGGGATGTGGATACTTGAGAATGCGAAGCGAAGTACCTTCCACCACACCCGGGTCTATTTCTTCGGAGATTGATGCTTCTTGTGCATTGGCTTGGCAACGGGTGTGTGAAATCCGAACGCGACGACGACGTGGTGACAACGTCTTGTGCGACGCGATGCTTGAGGTGTGGTACAGCGCTGTCTGACGCCGCAAGCAGTTCACGCCTGATTGAATGAAGCCAGCGTTCATTGCGGTCGGTTGCCTTTAAGGGCGTGGATGAAGCTCGAGGAAGAGCGGTTGTACCGTCGCGGTAAACTTACGAAGGAGAACGGTTAGCTGCCGCAGAGACGCACGATGCGATCATCACATTATACCAGGATGTGCTCGCGGGCGCAGATCACCCCGACGTGTGCAGGCGGATCAAACGAAAAGCGCTCAAAAAAGCGGCGCTCGTGACGTGTTCTTCTTGTCTGCCACTGAACATGTGAAATAAAGCACCACCAACGGCCTGCGAACATGCAACTCGATGGAGCGCCGCTTGTGCTCAGTAGATACGGTTACCGTCACTTTGCCAGTGCTCAACATTCTGCACACCGCCGCTCCCGTCCGTTCCGGCGTGTTAACGGCCGGCCGTGCTCGCTTCTCTTTATGTCCTTCCCTGCTCCTTGTTTCCACTCTGCGTTCGTAGCCCCTTCCAGCCATATCACCAACAACAACCCTATTCTTTTCCTCTCACGCTGACTTGCGGTGCTTTCATCATGTCGGATATCCCCCGGAGTCCAACCTCGAGGGCCGATGTTCAGGCGCCGAGGTCCCCCCCCGCAGTAGAGATAGTTTCCGAGAAACGAGTCCTTTCGAAAACAGCGCCGTTACCGTCTTCATCTTCGAGTGCGGACGATTTGAGAAGTTCCCTGCCACGCCTCGAACTTCAAAACTTGCTCATTCTTATCCCACTGAACCAGAACGGCATACCTGCCCCTCCGAGCGAACGCGAGCAATTACTCGTTGAGTCTGTTCAAAGCTTTCTTCAAGTAGAGCGCATCCGTCGCTCAAAGGATCCTGTGGCAATCAAGCGTCCGTTACGCTCTGTGTTGATACTCACTGCTAATCAAAGTGCTCAACGCTGTTTGTTCTTGTTTTCTTCGCATGGTGAGCTATCTACCATACGACATGGAACTCCACAAGCATCAAGTGATTGTGCTTTAGATACACTCTTGGCACAGAATGATGTAGTTATAACCAAGCCGCAGATAGCCTTGGGCCACGCGCGAACAAACAAACTGCATTTGAGGCGAGTAAGCTTACTCTTAATCGACCAAGCAGAAGAAGCGGGTTTGCGTTCTCATCCATGCGCTGTACTAATCAGAGACTATTGTCGCTCTCTACCTCGCAGCCGTCGACCTCGGATCCTGGCGATAGCCAGAGTTAACCTCAACCGTTTGATGCTGTATCCGATTGAATATAACCTCATGTCCAGAAGCATCTTTGAGACATCGCATGACGTTCTTTGGAGTCCTTGTTACGGAAACAGTGCAAGAGAATCCCATGGAGGCTTGATAGATATCGAGAACATCAAGTACACTGTTCACAGTGAGCAATCTTCTCATGAAATGCGAGGTCAACGATACGAAGACAGTATGGCGGGGGTCGCAGCTGCAAACGGCGCCATGAAGCTGGGAAATGATGAACTGATGCTCTTGGAACGGGAGATAGGGGATCTGGGAATCGCTCTCTTGCTAAAAGCGTCTGCTCGTCGAAGGCGTCGTTCGAGACGTCGCCCAGGTCGCTCTTCTTCATCTCGTTTTCTTGCCACCCCTACAACGATGCTGGGGGAAGGCGATTTTGTTGGCTTGTCAGAGAAAGTGTTCTACCTTATCCGTGAATTGCAGTTTGTATATGCATGTTCCACGCAATCCCATCCACTCTCCGTCGTAATCCATGCCGGACATCCCATTGTTGCATGTGCTTTGGCTGAGGTTCTACGTTCCATTCCGATGTTCCGTGCTTTGAATATTCAACCAGTTTTGGGTCATGTGAAGTCTGACTTGCATCAATATAGCTCTGCACAGAAAGCAGAGGGTCAATGGCAGGGTGAGGAGACAGATGACGAAGGCGTTGCCGGCTTGGCTGCGGGGGTTGTACAGATCTTGATTGTTGCAGATACCTATCTCAGCCAGGGGAGGACCCAGAGACCTTTGGCGCCTACTCCCCTTGTAATTCGATTTGATGGCTCTCTTGCTGATCCCAACATTGATGGTGGCGGTGGCCGCTGTCGCGTCATTGTCTTCAGACAAAGAAGAATACTGAATGAGGAAGACCGAATACCGCACGAGCAAGGCAGAGCCCAAGTAGGAGCAGCGTATGCGAGACCAAATGGAGTGCCAAACGGAACCGCGAATGACGTAATTGATATACCTGATGATGACGATGGCAATGAGGATTCAAAAAGACGCCAACTCGAGAAGACGGGAGATGCGTTAGCATTGCACAGCAGGGAGATTATGCATCCGCGCAAGAGAAGAAGATCACTCGGAAGCAGTCAAAATTGGGGTACACGGCAACCAAGTTCACAGTGGACAAGTGGAGAACGCCACGAGAGCAAGAGGGGCAGCGATCTGGATAAAACAACTACCTTTACATGCAGACCCGCGGCAGCACTTCTCGGTCCAGACTTGCACACAGCCAATTCGTGCTACCAATACTCTGTTGTTCTCTACAATGATATGCCGTCAGCGGATTCTCCTTCATCGCCAGCAGAAGCACGGTGTTCCGGGATCGAAGACTTCATGTTTCTCTTTTCTCAGAAGCTTTCACAAGATGAATTACTTGTGTGCCTGAAAGATTCTTTCTTTGGAATAGGAAGTACTATTTCTGCGACGGGATGTGCGAAGTTGTTTTATCATGGACAGGTAAACTTGTCTCACCGGCAGATTGCGTTGGGTAGGGAATATGGAAAAGTTTTGTTTCCTTTTCTGATGCATTCGGTGCAGAAATCTAATTTTGTTTGGGAAGAAGATTTAGGCTCAAAGACATCACTTGAGCGGGGAAGAGGGCGAAAGTTCTGCCGTATGTATCTGATTCTACCAGTGAACACAACGGAGGCTTCATCTCCTAGAAAGCAATGCAACGAGACAAGAAATGAGCATGTTGAAACATGTGACAACGAGAAACGTGGAGAAAACAGTATGAGAAGGGCTGGGAAAGAAGTCTTGAGAAAGTACTTTCGATCAGATGATCAAGGCTTGGTGCATGAAGACCATGACTTAAAACGTGAGCGAGAGATTGACTGGGAGAACGTACGGAAAGTCATAGAACTCCAAGACGAAGAAGTACGTGAAATTGAGGGTCGAAAATGTGACTCGTTAAGCTCAGATCGTTTGAAAGAGCTAGAAGGCGCCATCTTGTATTCTTCCATGTCCTCTGAGTTTTTCATTCTCTCAGGAAAGCTGCAAGAAAATATCAGCCCGTTGTGTGAAGTAACCAGAAGTCGGAAGTTTCCGCTTCGTGATGATGGTACAATTATACCTCACGATGACCTTCGTCATCTTGTAAACGTTCACATCACTGATAAGACGATGGCCAAGCAAGCTGAAGCAGCGAAGCAGAATCTTTCCCAGGAAGACGAAACGACTGAGCTAATTGATCTAACAACTGATGCACCGCCAAAGGCTGAGAGCCCAACAAGTAATGAGAAGCTAAGCCCGGTCAAATGGTGCATGAATAAAAATTTCTTCGTACCTAAGGAAAGGGAGAATCCACGGAAACGCCGGCGAGTGAGAAGCAGTTTCTCTGGTCTGAAGCAATTTGATGCCGAACGAAATGTTAGGAAGCAGAGAAAGTTTTGGATTGGAGATGTCCGTTATTCACTAGAGACATATATGAAGAAGTACTTCCCGCAGGGTCTGAAAGATCTTACCCAGCCTTTACTCATGGGAGTGAGGCCCAAAGCAAGAACCCTCATGGATCTGTGTGATTTAGTTCAAGGAGTTTCGCAACTTCAGCTTTGCGAGCGTTCCGTGGCTAACTCGCGTGACACCCGGTACCTCGTCCCGGAGCTTTGTCGAAAACATCCAACATCACATGGGTTCTTATTTGTCCCAGCAGTAGCGCTGTTGCTTGAGCATCATCTTGCCGTGTGTGAGTTGAGGGATTTGTTGTTCAAGAAGACAGGAATGAGATGCGACCTCGGACTTCTCACAAAGTCTGTAACGTCCACTGGTGTTAGTCAAATAGCCAACTATGAGAGGCTCGAATTTCTTGGCGACGCTCTTCTGAAGTTGTCATCGACTGTGAGAGTGTTTACCCGGTTTCCACACGACCCTGAAGGGAAGATGCATACAAAGCGGAAGCACCTAGTATGCAATCTTCGTCTTTTCAATATTGGTAAAGACGTCGGACTCCAAAATTACTATCGCAACAAAAAGACGGAAGTCGATGAATGGAAACCCCCTGGAACGGATATTGGAGGACGAGCTCAGCTGATTACTGTCAAGGGCCTAGCAGACGTTGTTGAAGCACTATGTGGGGCATTCTTTCTGCATGGAGCCACGTCTGTAAGTGAGGAAACTTTTCAAAACCAGGCCTTTGATCTGGACAAAGATGGAGACTCCTCGGATTGGATTATTGACTTGTGCAATATTTCTGATGATGACGATGATTTAAAGGATCAGAAGGAACTCGCAGAGAACAAGCGAATTCCTGGGGAAGCGAAAGAAGAACCGGTTCTTGTTAGTCAAGAAGTTGAGACTAAGAGCAAAGAGCCCAATGTGAACCATCCCTTCTCTTCGGTATCAGTCGAACGAGGATATGTAAGTGGATACAAACTCCTAGAAGCGTTCAGGGTTTTCGATGATGTTGAACCTTCACACTCCGAAATGCTGCTTGCTGCTGCTCATGCGATGCACGCTGAGGGGACTCCGGCGCCAACTGAAATCTCCCCCGCTGCCTTTCCATATGACGAACGTATCGCAACTCCTTTGACACCATGGGAAGATCATTTCGGGATCATCGAGAAAAACATCGGTTACATCTTCAAGAGAAGGCCTTTGCTGGTTTGTGCCCTTACGCATTCTTCATATCATCAGCATAAGCGCCACGCAGAACTTGAGACGTTCCAGCGCCTGGAATTCCTTGGTGACGCTATTGCAGATTTCTTTGTTGTTCGGTATTTGTACGAAATGTACCCCGAACTTGACCCAGGCAAGCTCACAGACCTGAAGTCAAACGTTGTCAGCAACGAGGCGTTTGCCAGAACAAGCATAACCCTTGGACTTCACAACTTCTTGTACATGAGCAGTGACAAGTTAGCTCGCGATGTTCAAGAATTTGCAGCAACAGTAGACCAAGACTTAACCCAAGAGGATGAACTGGGCGGCCATGGTGCTTTCAAGCGTAATCTCGGAGAGCTTGCAGCGCCAAAAATACTTGGAGATGTGTTTGAAGCGATTCTTGGCGCTGTCTATGTTGACTCTGGACTGCGTCACGCGTGGAAAGTCTGCATGAACTTGCTTCGAGACTCGTTGCGCATAAATGCCGACCCAAGCCGAGAGGACCTGCATCCAGTGATTGAACTTAATGATCTTGTGATGAAAGAATGGAAATTAGGATGCATACCGCGGTATGAGGCAATCAAAGGCGGGCGGCGGAGTGCCAGGTATAGTATCGTCTCTGTTTACATACTGGAAGAGAAGATCGCCATCGGGAAAGGCAGCAAATGGAAGCGAGCGAAACTTCAAGCGGCCGTGAAAGCGTTAAAAAGACTGCGTGCAGGGGAGGGCAATTCCAATAGCGACGGTGCAATGTTAAGAAAGCGGCTCCAAAAACGCAGCATGAATCACAGAGTGAGAGCGAACCGGGAAAGAAATGCATATGACAGTAGATGATAACGCGACTCAACTTGAAACACTGAGCGGAATGATGGGGCTTGTTTTGAAGGAGCATTCGCGAAGGAAGAAAAATGTACAGACTCGATTGTAAACTTGTGTGACAAACCAATGATGTGGATAATGATGTGGATAAAGTGAAGCTGTAGAGCGCATCGCTCTGCTAGACTCACATAACTTTTTACTAACGACTTGAAGATCATCTTGTAAACCCACGATAACAATCTTAATCTTGATCATCCTGATCGACATAATGTTTCGCATCTTGATAGTTTCTTCGTGAAAAGAAGGACGACGACTTCTGTAAGCACTCTGGCTTCTTCTTCTGCTTTGAACGTGGACCTCTGCTTTCAATGCTTCAAAAGTAGGTCCTCTGCAAGGAGTTTGCCCTCTTCGGGAAGCCCGACAGCCAGTTGGGGAACTGTCCAATTAATCCTGCAGAGCTCAGGCTGCGTCTTTACACTGATGAGGGACATGATTTTCGCCGTGAAGCGTTTGTCAAAGGACACTGCACGCAAACTTGTTCTGCATCACAAATCCGTTGAGTGGTAATCACATGCTTGAATCCTTGCTTGCAAGTCCTCCGCAACCAAATAGAGCAAGAGCATCCGCTGAGAATTGTCTGCGTGCATCATCATGGTCCTTCTCACACCGGTTCTTACGAATTGTACAACCCATCCATAAGTGCCCATGGATAAGAATAAACTCTTGCACGAACGTTCATGATACACATGCCGGACGAGATTCGGACGAGATTCGAACAGCTTGCAAAAATAAAAAGAGAGCAAAGCGATTTTCAGCGTCTCCTTCTCGCTCCCAAGCCGTACATGTCCATTTCGGAGATGGAGATTTCATACCTATCTGTTGTTTGTGAAAACAAACCGGTGTCATGCAATAATTCGCCAAACGGCCCTTGGCGATGCTCTGTCATGATCTCGTAGCTTTCTACTTGATGGTTCGGTTTCTCAGGATGCAGGTCCCTGTTTCTCATCCTATTCCAGGCGTAAATCTCCAGCGCGAAGCCAAGCGCCGTGACACACATGGCTATAATAAGAAAGGCAATGCCCACCTTTTGAAAGCCGTCAGAGCCGGTACATTTCGCGACCCATAGTTCAATCTTGCCATTCTCTGGAGTGCCGATGTGGTAGGCCACCATCTCGTTTCTATTTATGCGTGCCGAGTTGTACAGCTCAAAGCCCTTGATGACAAACGGCAAAGTGGACAGCAAATCAGTGAACACGATGTACATCAAAGTGGCCAACGTGCTCAACTCGGCCACAAACGCGACGGGAATGAGCGTCATGACCATGGGCAGGGCCAGAATGGCGATATTGCTGGGGACAATATCATCGCTTGCCAGATCAATAATCACCTGATTGCGGCGCAAGGAATTCGTGAGAGCCGGGTTCTCATCCGGCGCCATGGTCACACTCGCAAACTCTGCGCGTCCTTCGTCACGTCTCAAAAGCGTGGAAGAACGCTCCAACTGAGAGTCATTCCAACGCGGGTGAATCAGCTTCAACGTGCGAAACCTCCTGTCGATAAACTCGGAAATAAAGGCGCGCTCAAAGTCGGGCAAGAAGCTGTGTACGGGGTGATTGGTGACAGCCGCATGCACGTACAAGGTTCCATTCACGCGATACGCCATGGCATTCTCCACGCGGCAGTGCTGCGCATCTTGCAGATAGGTCCACGATGACAGCGGATGAAAGGACTCAAAAAGACGCAGTCGTTGCGCGGAAACGAGCGAAGGAAGTGCGCGTTGCGCGGCAAGACGCGTCTGTGCAGCGGCGTTACGCAGCACATGGTGGGGGTTTTGCAGCAGCGAGGGGTGCAATTGGCGCTGTTGCACGGCGGAGATCACGTCGAGACTGGACTGACACACGCGGTCAGGGGAGAAGATTTGAAGGGCGAGCGACGAGGTGATGGAGGCGGCGATCCACGGCTCGGCGCGAATGTTGCAGGCGAGCGGGTGGCGCTGCAAGACGCGCTTGTCGATGGCGGACAGGATGAGCGAGAAGGTGTCGTGCAGAAGGAGGTGCGACGAGAGCGCCGGCGGGGAGGACTGCATGGCGGCGGCCAGCGGCGAGGCGGCGGAGAGCGAGTGCGTTCTGTTGGCGAACGGGCGAATTCGAGGCAGGGCGCGCGCAGTGAAGGGTTGCCGAAGCGCCGCCGTGGCGCGCGACGCACGCACGACGAAAAGGCAGCAGAGCAGCGGGAGCAGCGCCATGGCGGGTGCGGGCGGCCGACGCGGCGGGGGCTCGACGCCATGCCGGGCAGCGGCGGCGGCGGCGGCGGCGGCGCGTGTATCTCGCAAAGCGGGCGCGCGCGGACGGGCGCGGAGGGGGATCGACGAGCGCGCGGCGCGCGGCAGAGGGGGGGATTCGGCGGCGGAGGTGCGCGAGCACTTGTCTCCGCGCGCGCGCGGCGCGCACGAAGGCGGCGCGCTGTAAGCGCTGCGTCAGGGCGGCGCGGGCTCGCGCGCGATTGCCGGCGGCGAGCGGAGCACGCAAGCAGATCACAAGCGCGCGCCGGGCATTTGCAGGCGGCGCCGCGTCGCTGCGCGCTGCTCCGCTCGCTCCCCGGCGGCGCGCGCGGCCGCGGCCTGACGCGGGCCGTCGGCTTCCGGCGCGCTCCGCCGCGGCAAGCGGCCGCGCTCGGCACATGATGTCAGCAGATGGCAGCCAATTCGTATGACAAACTATTACAACAACAACGCGAGCCCCCATCTACAATTGTCTACAGTATCACATAGGCGAGCAAGTCACCGAGCCGTGCGCAGACGGCCGCAGCTTGCCCCGCGCAGCGGCGCTATTCCGAGTGGCGCATGGTGCGCAAAATCTCCGCAACCTCGAACGCCATTTCCAGCGACTGCGACTGGTTCAGCCGCGGGTCACACAAGCTCTCATACCGCTGCGGCAGGTGCTCCGACCGCACCTGCCGCGTGCCGCCCACGCACTCGGTAACCTCCTTGCCGGTCATTTCGAAGTGCAGCCCGCCCGGAACGGAGCCCTCCGCCGCATGCACGGTGAAGAAGCCGCGCAGCTCGGCCATGATGCGGTCCCACGAGCGCGTCTTGTAGCCGGAGTCGGCGTTGAACGTGTTGCCATGCATGCTGTCCGACACCCACACCACGTTGCGCCCCTCTCGCTGCACGGCGCGAACGAGCGGCGGCAGCGCCTGCAGAATGTTGTCGGCGCCCATTCTGGTGATCACGGTGAGGCGGCCGGGCACGTTGTGCGGGTTCAGAACGTCGCACAGCCGCAGCAGGTCGTCCGGTTTCATGGTGGGGCCCGCCTTGACCGCGACAGCTGGCAGCACAAGAAGAAAAAAAAAACAAACGGCGGCGGTCAGTGGCATGCGACGCGCGTCGCAGCGAGATAGATGCGCGCGCCTGCGACAACTTACGGTTTGAAATGCCGCGCGCAAACTCAACATGGGCATCGTGAATGCCCCTGGTGCGCTCACCCACCCACAGCAGGTGCGCGCTGCCGGCGTAAAAGCTGCCCGTCTCGGCGTCAAAGCGCGTCAGCGCCTGCTCGTACGGCAGCAGCAGCGCCTCGTGCGAGGTGTACAGCTCGGTGCTGGTCACGGCCGGCTGGTTGCGCGACAGGCCGCAGGTGTCCATGAAGGACAGCGCCTCCGAGATGCGCTCGGCGGTGGCCATGTACTGGCGGCCGCGCGACGTGGCCAGCGACCAGTCCATGCCCCACTCCTTGACGCGCCTGAGGTCGGCGTAGCCGCCGCCGGCGAGCGCGCGCGCCAGGTTGGACGTGGCGGCGCTGCTGTGGTACGCGCGCAGCATGCGCTGCGGATCGGGCGTCCGCGCCTCCGGCGTGAACGGCGCGGCGTTGATGCTCTACAAAGGCGGCGGCAATGACAAACAAAAAACGTCAGTGACACACACACACACAAGTGGCGCGAGCGCCGGCGCCGGCGCCAACTCGCACACACATACCTCGCCGCGGTAACTGGGCAGCTTGACGCCGTTGCGCAGCTCAAAGTGGCTGCTGCGCGGCTTTCCGTACTGGCCGGCCAGGCGGCCAATCTTGACGACGTGCTTCTTGCCGCCCCACATGAGCACGACGGCCATCTTGAACAGCGCGGACAGCGTGCCCTTGAGCGCGTCGGCGCTCTCGTCCAGCGCCTCGGCGCAGTCGCCGCCCTGCAGCACGAAGGCGTCGCCGCGGCACGCGTCCGCCAGCTGCTGCTGCAGCGCGGCCATCTCGCCGGGCGCCACCAGCGGCGGCACGCGCTGCAGCTGGCGCTCGGCCGCGGCCAGCGCGGCGGCGTCGGGGTACACGGGCTGCTGCAGCGCGCGGCGCGCGCGCCAGCTGGCGGGCGTCCACGTGCGCGGCGCGGGCGGCGGCGCCGGCGGCGCCGGCGGCGCCGGCTCCTGCAGCACGGCGCGCGCGCGCGCGCGCAGGCCGGCGCGGGCGGCGGCGCCGCGCGGCGGCGGCGGCAGCGGCAGCGGCAGCGGCAGCGGCAGCGGCAGCGGCAGCGGCGGCGAGAAGGCGGCGCGCTCCATGGATGCGAGCGGTGCGATGGGGCGGGCGGGCGAGATCGAGAAGAAGCGCCGTCGACGGCGCGGCCTTAAATGGCGAAAAGCTGCCCGACGCGCATCGCTTGCGGCGCGCGCGCCACGTGCCACGGCGCGCGGCGCGCTGTGCGACGTGTGCGCGGCGCACTGGGCGGCGCGCGCGCCGCGCCGCGCCGCGCCGCCGCTGTTATATTTGTGCACAGGCGGCGAGTGCGTGGCGCGAGAAACGCGAGTGCCAGTGCGACGGTAAGGATATGCTTATATTAGGGCCTTTCCACATAAAGACAGACAATACGCACCGTGGACACGGAGCATTTGGCAAGATGTCTACAATCTATCCATAAAAACATTGGACATTTCTAGAAATTGTGGAAACATTTGCAGACATTTCCAGAGACAAACGCATCCGCTTGGCGCCAAAAAACACAAACAGTATGAAACCCAAGAGCAGCTACAAAGAGTACTTAAGCGATGCTAGTTCCACCTTTCCCTCTCAAAATCATCTCTGATCCACACCCCTTCCATCCTCTTCCACTCTTTAGAACAATTTCTTCCCTTCAAGGTTCCATAAAATGTCCGACAATCTTTCCATCGCCGAACAAAATGCCGTAGCAACTTTTGCATCCGTTGGCGCACCAAAATGGCCATGCCCATTGTTCCAGTTTCAGACTATATTGTCTACTGATCTGACGCCCAATTCTCAACCAAATCAACCTCAAATTGCTCAGTTAAAGACAAATACAACTTCGCTGGCAAACTGCAAACCACCAGGCCCAAAGCAAGGGTATAATCATGACACAGTGCTGATACTGCTACAGAAGATGAAGGCCACTGGCTATGGATCTAAATCTCATCAACGTAAATCTTTGAAGGATGTTTTCAACGCAGCAATTAAGATGGCTAAGGATGAACACGGAATAGTGCGCTCAAGTCAGGCGTGGCAAAAAAAATTTCTACGACTTCGCAACGATTATACTGCTAACATACAAAAGATTTCCCAATCCGGTCGTGATGGAGACGATGAAGATCCATATAGCAAACCCCCCTTTTTCGAACAACTTCACGAATTAGAGTGCGGTACAGCCCGCCATGAACCTCCTGCTGCTTTCAATACAGCCCATGGAATTGGAAACACCGAGTTGACCAGCAGTCGCAAACGCGCGAAGACTAATGGAAAAGGGTTCCTCGAACAGTACTCCAATGATCAGTCCGAACGTCATACTGAGATCGTTAATGAACTGAAACGTGGAAATGAAGAGCGCCTTATGATGCGCTTGTTGTTCCAAAAATTTATTGAGAAGATGTGATGGCGTTTGAAGTCATCATCATTTATTAACAACATAGTAAAGAAGTGCATCATGCTGTGCACGACCTCCTGCTGTTTCTCCCGTTACCTCATTTGGGTCTCCCTCTGTGTCTTCAGGTAGTGCTGTATCGTACAGGTGGCAGTCACTAAGCGATATGTTATGAACGATTATGCATGCCATAAGCATCATCGAAATTGTGTCTTCGTGCTGCAAGAGGACACCTGTTCGCAAAAGAGGGAACCGGCTTTTTAGAATCCCAAAAGCACATTCTATTGGCTTTCTCGTCGTCGATGCTAAGCGGTCCCACACGCGCAGCACCGGGTTCGCCTTCATCTCGGCTTCTGAGCTTGATTTCATCATGTTTACTTCGAGCGTAAATGCGCAGTCGCCCATCAAGTAGGGTCTCACACCAACGCCTGCAATTGACAGATCTTTTATGCATCCGGGGCCAATCCATTCTGCACTCTCAATGTTTTGCTTTAGCACCGACCTCCCGTAGATTGTGCTGTCCCCCAACACGCCTGGAAGTCCGACATCAGCATATATTATCCTCCTCGAAGCATCGCACACCGCAAAAATTATAACACTAGTAAAGCCCTTGTAACAGCGGTACTCATAATATTGATCTTGGGGGCATGCCGGCCAGCGAATGTGTGTGCCATCAATTGCGCCCACGCAATACGGAAGCCCAGCTTGTCTCTCGAATCCAGCCATTACATGAGCAAGCTCCTGCTCTGTTGTAGGAAACCTCACTTCATGATTAAAGGTCCCGCAAATGATGTTAGATACATGTCGCACTGAGTCGTCAACCGTGCTTCGCCCTATACCCAATGTTGTGGCAACTCGTTCGCAAGTGCCACCTCCCACGTACATCAGAAAAGCTGCCACCCGGAGCTCAGGAGCCAGCGGTTTTCTTCCTCTTGTTCCTTGTTGCCCCGAAATCACCGAGTACACTGCCGCCACCAGCCTGCAAAATACTTCGTGCGAAACTCTGAAAATCGATGTCCAAGTCGGCGTTAGCCTTACGTCAGCATGCAAAGCGTAGTCATATAACCATCTGGGTGAGTTTCTCACTCTGCGCCACACTCGCTCAGAACCACCACCTCGTAAATCACAAAACCTGACAAACAGGCCCATCGCATCCCCTTCTGAGTACAAAGAGGCAACGAGCTCCTCGCTTTCATCCTCAAGAGAAAGCAAGCATTGCGCAATCAATCCAAAAGCCTGCCTCGGGTGCAATCGCGTTTCAAACCCATTGCCACGTCGTGACGCGATATGCGGTGGTTCATTGTCAGGACCACTCATTTTTTGCTTCTGAAAGAGGCTGTAACTATCCCAACAGAGTGTCGACAGAAGCACAAATTTGAAGCGAGAATACGAACGGATCACGACACCGGAACGGCACAGTGGGTCTTACTGATGAGGTGGCGGCGACTGCGACGTAATTGCTGTTGTGCAAAACCCAGCGATGGGGAAAGACACGCAAAGGCGGTTCAGACCCTCTCTCAAGAGGCGAGCACAGCAGTAGAGCGCTCCCACAGGTACGACACGGCAATGCCGGGTGTAAGACCGGGGTCGACCCTTCCCAAGTAATGGAGGGAGCGAAGCGGCGAAGAAGAAGCGTCCAGCGGTAGAGAACACACGACACAAGTCGGCAGTAGCGTCACGTGCGTAGCACGCGGTACCCACGAGTGTGGCGATGACACGCGAGAGCGGTAATAGCCCACGCGAGTGTGTCGAGCCACGAACGGTATGCACCGGTACACCAAGTAGTGCTACCTGTATAACAGGGACAGAAATAAAGAAAACACACACAAAGTAAACACGCGAAAGCGGTAGTGGTGTTAATGATGCCGCGAGGCGGATGATGAGCCCTGCACAAGGTGCCGACTCTCCGGGAGGAGGATATCGGTCACCAAGGGTGAAACATCAGAGCCGAACACTCGGTTGGTTCGTTTACTTCCCCGACAATGGGTGCAGCTCAACCTACTAAGTAGTGTAGAGTGCCAACCCACTGTCAAGCGGTGTAGCGAAAATATCTAGAATAAACATCTAAAATACCCCAACTAATGGGTGCAAACTTCCCACACGTGTGTGACCCACCGGCTAAGCCGTGCGCCTCATAACACTAATTCTAATATTAAGTATACCCAAGAATGGGCTGATCTCACCAGTTACTCATACTGTGTGCCACCACCTCCCGGCATCGCCGTGCATGTTATGAATCGCATCAGCGAAGGAGCCCCGCAATCGCGTTGCACTACAATTGCCACTCTGCGGTGGTGGCGGCGGCGGCGGCGGAAATCCGGGTCGAGAAAATAGCGGCGTCTTCGGGGTATCCGCGGCGATGCGGTTGGCGGTGAGGCCGTTGTGGCAAAAACGGACGTGTTGCAGCGTCAGTGTGGTGGCGACAGCGGCGGTGTTCGGAGATGGCGAGTTTTGGGTGACGGCAGTGTTGGTGACGGCAGTGTTGTTGCGACGGGGCAATGGTGGAGAAGGCGGGACTTAGCGTCTCTTGATCGTCGACGATGGTGCGGTGACGGCAACGGCGAGGAGCAAGAACGGCAAAGTGATGGTGACGGCAGGTTTGCGGCGGCGGAGCAGTGCGTGCGACGATGAGGTTCTGCGACGGCTTCGTAGCGGCGACGGCTGTGTGGCTTTGGCGGTTGTGTGGCGGCGACGGCTCGGTTGGCGGCGACGGCTCGGTGGCAACGACTGCTGTGTGGCGGCGTCGGCTGTGTCGTGGAAACTGCTCGATGGCGGGGATGGCTCCGTGGCGGCGAGGGCGGTGGGGAGGCGACGGCTCGGTGGCGGTGATTCTTATGCGGTGGTGTTGGCTGCGGAGCGGCGACGACTCGGTGGCGGGGAGGGCTCCGTGGTGGCGACGGTTGTGGGGAGGCGACGGCTGTGGGGCGGCGACGGCTTGTGTGGCGGCGACGACTTGTGTGGCGGCGAAGGTTCGATGGCGGGCACGGCTTTTGTGGGTGCCAAGTCTTGGCGGCGGCGACGTCTGTAGGGCGGCTACTGCTCTGTGGAGGCGGCGGCTTTAGAGCGGCGACGGCTGTAGGCTTTAGACGGCTCGGTGCGTTTGACGGCTCGTTGGCAGCGACTTTTGGTTCGTAGCGACGGGGCGATGACGGTAAGCTCCTGGAAGCAGCAATGGAAAGATGTTAGCTAGATTGTAATTGGAAGACGCTGCAGCAACGTAAAACGGAGATTTGGACGATGACTCTGTGGCTTGAGCGGAGCTTTCGCAGCCTAGGCGAGGTTTGTGCGCAGCACGGTTAACTTATAGTGGTGGCAAATTTTAGATGGCAACAAAGACAAAGTGGCGGCGGGTACTTGGTGGCGGCGGTAAGGTGGCGTTCAAGACAAAAGCAACAGCCCGATCGGATGGCCGTCAGGTGGCGGCTAGAGGGTGGGAAGAACGGAAGGCTTGTGACGGATGGCGGCGACGGCTGCAGTGAACCGTTTTGTTCAACGCACAGCGATTGTGAGTTGTCCAGTGATTGTCACCGCTCAAAAAGCGGTGACAATTTATAATACGTTTTGATTGAACGTAGACAAGAGCGACGTGTCTTTCTTGGATGTATTTTGTTCAAAATGTAAACGATTTTGGACAGAATGCACCGTGTCTGTCTTTATGTGGAAAGGCCCTTAGGGTAAGCCGGATGCGGCGCGCCAGATGCGCGTCGCTGACGCAGGCGCGCTCTCACCGCCGCCGCCCGCCGCCGCCGCTACGCGTCGAACAGCGAATCAACCGCCGCCGCCGCGTCCGCCGCCGCCGCGCCCGCCGCCGCCGCGCGTGCCGCCGCGCCGCCCCCCCGCGCGCCAGCCGCGCCGCCGCTGGCGCCGCGTCGCGCGCGCCGCGCCGCCGCCGCGCCGCGCCCGCCGCCGCGCGCGCCGCGCGCGCCGCCGCGCCCGCCGCCGCCGCCGCCGCCGCCGCCGCCGGCAGCGCCCAGTCGCCGCTGCTGTCCGCCTCGGCGTACAGCATGCGCGCGCGGTCAAAGCGCAGCGGGATCGAGCCCACGGCGCCGTCGAAGCGGTTCTTGAGCACCTCCAGCTCCTTGCCGCGCTCGGTGCGCTGCAGCACCAGCACGTTGTCGGCCTCCTGCGTCGCCTTGGCCGAGCCGTACACGCTGGCGATCTGGATGCGGCTGTCGTCGTCCGTCTTGCGCGGGTGCACCACCAGCGTCACGTGCGCGCCGCAGCCGGACGCAAACTGCCGGATCTGCGCCAGCGCGTCGTCCATCACCTCGAAGCGCCCGCGCTCGCGCTCGCGCTCGCCGCCGCCGCCCGTGTGGTACGTCATGAACTGCAGGTTGTCCAGCACCATGTGCCGGCAGTCCAGCACGTAGTTGGCGTACTCCATCACGTCCACCACGCGGTGCGCCGGGTTGGAGCCGTGGTACTTCATAAAGTACATGGGCAGCTCGCCAAACCGCTCCGCCCAGTAGTCGAAGCGCTCCACCAGGTCCGAGCCGTCGCGGTGGATCGCGTGAAACTGCTGCAGCAGCTTGTGCGCCAGCCGCACGTTGGGCACCTCGAACGAGCCCCACAGCGTGCCCACGCCCTGCAGGCAGTAGTCCAGCGACATCTGCCCCAGCAGCGTCGTCTTGCCCACGCCCGTGTGCCCGCTCAGGATGGTCACCTCGCCCACGCGGTGCCCCTTGAGCAGCGAGTTGAGCCGCGGCAGCGACGCGCACTTCACCGCGCCCTGCGCGCTGCCCGCGCCGATCAGCTCCGCAAACACCTCGTCGCGCAAGTCGCTGAAGCGCATCACGCCCTCGTGCGGCAGCACCGCCGCGCCCTCGAGCAGCGCCCGCATGTCCACGCCGTGGCGCAGGCAGTCGTTGGCGTCCTTGACGCGCCGGTTCAGTTTGTTGGCGCCGCGCACCACGAGGCAGCGCTGCACGCCCAGCTTGCGCGCAAACTGCTTGACGCCGTTCTGCCCGGCGTCGTCCTCGTCCATCCACAGATAAATGCGCTGAAAGCGCTCCAGCAGCGGCAGCACCTGGATCGGCAGCGACGACGCGCCGTTGGGCACCGACACGGCGGCGCGGCCGGTGGCCTGGAACACGCTCATGGCGTCCAGCTCGCCCTCGGTGAGCACGAGCTCGTCGACGTGGCTCGGCACCGTCTGCAGCCCGAACAGGCCCCACTGCGCGCCGGCCGGCTGCAGCTTCATGGCGCCCTTGTGCTGAATGGAGCGCAGCTTGTGGCGCACCACGGCGCCGTGCTGGTCGTACATGGGCAGCGTCATGGCCGGCTGCGACGACCAGCTGTCGCCGTCGAAGAACGCCTCGGTTGCGGCGCCGACGCCGTACGCGGCGAGCACGGCGTCGGACAGCGCGCGCTCGCGGTTGAGGTACTGCTTGACGGCGCCGTCGCGCGCGTCGGCGCGCTTGGCGAGCAGCGCGGCCTCGTAGCGCGGCTGCAGCTCGCGCGCGGCGCGCTGCGGCGCGGCGCCGCCGCCGCCGCCGCCGCCGCCGCCGCCCGGCGCCGCCGGCTTGGCCGCGGCCGCGGCGCCGCGGCCGCGGCCGCCGGAGAGCGACATGATCTGGTGGTCGGCGAACGAGAGCTGCTGCTTGAGGTCGAACCAGCTGCCGCGGCTCTTGCAGCGGTGGCACATGAACACGCCCGACGCGCGCGCCACGTACAGCTTGTACATGTTGTCGGGCCTGTCGTTGGTGGGCGGGCAGAACGGGCACTGCTGCACGACGGCGTGCTCGCGCACGCAGCGGTGGCGCAGCCCGTGGCGCGTGAGGAAGCGCTCCACGTCGCCCTCGTTGAGCTTGAAGTGGCGGCTCACGTACGTGGCGCGCGCGCTGGCGGCGCGCGCAAACGCGGCGCCCAGCGCGCGCGCGCGGCGGCGCGCGGGCGACAGCATCGGCGGGGGGGGGGGGGGGGGGGGGGTGGGGGGTGGGGGCGCGGCGCGCGATGGCGGCGGCGGCGGCGCTCGACAGCGGCGCGCGGCGCGGCGCGCGGCGCGGACAAGTGATCAGAGGAGGCGGCGGCGGCGGCGGCGGCGGCGGCGGCGGCGGCTACAGCGGTACGCGGCGCGGCTACAAGTACATCAGTCAAAAGCAAAAGCCCTAGCTCATCAACTCGCCGTTTAACCTTCCCTTATTTACTGGTACAGCCGCTTGAGCAGCGCGCCGTCTCCCGGCGCGTACGCCAGCGCCGCCGGCTCGCGCCACCGCGTGAGCCGCGCCACCCCGCCGCCGCCGCCGCCGCCGCCCCCCTCGCCGCTCAGCGTCGACACGCTGCCCGCCGGCATCGCCCCCACCCCGCCGCTGCCCGGCATCACGTACTGCTGCATGTTGCACGCCGCCGCCGCCGCCGCTGCCGCCGCCGCCGCCGCCGCCGCCTCCTCCGCCGCCGCCACCGCCACCGCCGCGTGCGGCGGCGGCGGCGCCGCGGCCACCACGGCCGGCTCCACCTCGTACTTGACGCGCACCTCCTCCAGGTCCTCGCTGCCCAGGTGCGAGTCGTGGATCGATCGTTTCCGCTTGTTCTTCTGCTTGAGGCGCTGAAAGTACTTTTGCGCGTGCGACTGCACCTGCGTGGCCGTGCGCGACGGGATCATTTCCGCGATCTTCTTCCAGTTGCCGCGGCCGTACCGGTGGAGCCCCACCAGAAACAAGTAGTGCTCCTCCTTGGTCCACCCGCGCTTGAACTGCCGCTTGGGCGGCGGCCCGCCGGGCGACACGCTGCTGCTGCCCACCGCGCCGCCCGCCGTGCGCCCGAACGGCGAGCCCGGCGCGCGCGTGCTGCAGCTCGTGCGCGGCGTGCTCTCCACGGCGCCGGACACGGGTACCATGTGCAGGTTGATGGCGTTGTGCGGCGTGACGGGCACGTGCTCGGTGTGAAACGGGCACTTTCCAATGCGTTTACAAGGCTGATCGTGCTGGTTGAGCATGCCGCAGATCACATGCCCCTTCTCGTTGTACACGCGCCCGCCAAACACGGTGCAGCCGGCGTTGAGCAGCTTGCAGACGTCGTACAGAATGGGCTGCTGCGGCTGCGGCTGCGGCTGCGGCTGCAGCTGCAGCTGCGTCGCCGACGACGGCGCGTGCGACGGCAGCGTGGCCACAGATGCGTAGGTGTTGCGCGCGCACAGCGAGCGCATCGGCGTCACGGGCGCCATCGTCGTGGGCTCATACTTGGGCGCCTCGAACTTGGGCGCCTCGAACTTGGGCGCCACGTCGTTCACCGCCGAAAACGGCCGCGCGGCGTGGTACGGCGCCACGGCGGCCGAGTCGTACGGCAGCGACGGCGGCGGCGTCTGAAAGGTGCCGAGCGGCTGCGGCGGCGCGTACGGCGCGCCCGCGCGCGCGTCCACCTGATCGTACACGCCGGCGACGAGCGGAGCGTACGGCGCGCGCGGCGGCGGCGGCGGCGGCGGCGGCGACGGGTCGACGGCGTGCGCGCGCAGCAGCGGGAAGCCAATTGGCGGCGGCGGCGGATGCGGCGGCGGCGGCGGCGGCGGCGACGGCGACGGCGCGCGCGCGCGCAAGGGCGGCGAGGCGACGGGCGGCGGGAAGGCGTCCAGCGGCGAGAAGGGCGGCAGCGTGGCGCTGTGCGGCGGCGGCGGCGCGAAGGACGACACGGGCGGCGGCGGCGGCAGCTGCGCGCGCAGCAGCGAGTTGTGCGGCAGGCGCGGCGCGGCGAGCGGCGGCGAGCGCGGCGCGGACGGGAACATGGCGCGCGCGGGCGGCGGCGCGGCAATTGGGGGGGGGGGGGGGGGGGGGAGGGAGGGAGGGAGGGAGGTGGTGTGGGGCGGAGCGGGGGGAGGGGGAGGGCGTGGGGCGCGGGGGCGAGATGCGGGGCGCGCGCGGGGCTGGCGGACGCAAGGCAGCACGGGCGGCGGTGTGGCGCGGCAGTTGGTTGCGTGCGTGCGCACGCGCTGGCGCCGTTTACGCGCGCGCGCGCGCGGCGGCGCGGCGGCGCGCCACACGCACGTGCGCGCGGCGCGCGGCGCGCGCGCGTATGAGCGGCGCGCAGCGCGTGGAACGAGTGCACGGGCGCGCGCCCGCGCCGCCGCCGCCGCCGCCGCCGCCGCCGCCGCCAAGGAGGCACGCGCGCACGCGCGCACGCGCGCACGCGCGCGCCGCGCGCCGCGCGCGCGCCGACGTGGCGCGCCGTTGGAAAACGTTTCCGGCCGCGTGTATCAACATGCGTGCACGCGGGCGCTTACGCGCGCCGCGCGCCGCTCGTTTACGCGCTGACGCGCGTCAGCGCCCCGTCAGTTGTCGTCCAGCGCCGCCACGCCCGGCAGCGTCTTGCCCTCCAGCAGCTCCAGCGACGCGCCGCCGCCCGTCGAGATGTGCGACATGCGCGCCGCCAGCCCCGCCTTCTCCACCGCCGCCACCGAGTCGCCGCCGCCGATGATCGTCGTGCACCCCTCCGCCGTCAGCTCCGCCAGCGTGTGCGCCACCGCGAACGTGCCCTTCGCGAACGCGTCCATCTCGAACACGCCCATCGGCCCGTTCCAGATCACCGTCTTGCACGCGCGCAGCTCCGCCTGCATCAGCGCCGTCGACGCCGCGCCCTGGTCCAGCCCCATCCACCCGTCCGGGATCGCGTCCACGCCCACCACCTGCGTGTTGGCGTCCGCCGCAAACTTGTCCGCCACCACCACGTCCGTCGGCAGGATCATCTGCACGCCCTTCTCCGCCGCAATCTTCTCCAGGCTGCGCGCCAGCTCCAGCTTGTCCTCCTCCACCAGCGACGACCCCACGCTCAGCCCGCGCGCCTTGAGGAACGTGAACACCATGCCGCCGCCAATGATCAGCTTGTCCACCTTCTCCAGCAGGCTCTCAATCACCCCGATCTTGGACGACACCTTCGACCCGCCCACGATCGCCGCGAACGGCCGCGCCGGGTTCGCCACCGTGCCGGACAGGTACTCCAGCTCCTTCTCCAGCAGCAGGCCCGCCACGGACGGCTTGAGGTGCGCCGTCACCCCGGCCGTCGAGCCGTGCGCGCGGTGCGCCGTGCCGAACGCGTCGTTCACGAACAGGTCCGCGTTGGCCGCCAGTTTTGCCGCAAACGCCGGCTCGTTCTTGGTCTCCTCCTTGTAGAAGCGCACGTTTTCGAGCAGCGTCACGTCGCCGTTGGCCATGCCCGCCACAATCGCCTCCACCCCCGCGCCAATGCAGTCGGGCGCCATCTTCACCTCCTTGCCGAGCAGCTCGGACAGGCGCACCGACACCGGCTGCAGCGAGAACTTGTCCTCCGGCCCGTCCTTGGGGCGCCCCAGATGCGACGACAGCAGCACCTTGGCGCCGTTGTCCACCAGGTACTGGATGGTCGGGATCGACGCCCTGATGCGCGTGTCGTCGGTGATGGTCTTGCCGTCGAGCGGCACGTTCAGATCGCAGCGAACGAGCACGCGTTTGCCGGCCAGATCGGTGGACGACAGGTCCTTGACCGACTTCTTGGTCGCCACGGCAGCGGCCGCCATGCGCGGCATCACCACCACCGCATTGCTGCTGACAGCGGGCACGCGACGAACGCGCGCCGCCGTGAACGAGCTGCTTCTGGCGCACACGCGCTGCGCGCCGCCCACGGGCGCGCGCAGCGCGGCGGCGGCGGCGGCGGCGGCGGCGGCGGAGGAGGAGACGAAGCCGGCGTTCATTGCGAAAGGACTGGGGCGAGCAGCACGGACGACGGTACGCGGAATGCTTGTCTGCTGCGCGCAATGGAGCGCGTTTGCTGTGTGGATGACAGACTGCCGCGCGCCACTTTGCGTGCGACGGGCGCGTTGCGTATTTAACTCGCGCCGCGGCGATGCGGCGCGCAGATTGTGTGGATGAGTGTCGCGTGCGGCGGGCGCGCGCCGCTGCGCCTCGCAGCTCGCGCTCGCTTGCGCATGTTCTCGCGCGACTTGGCGCGCCGCCGTTGGCCGACGTTGCCCGCGCCGCGGGGGATCGCGCCGGCGATTGGCTGCGCCGCGGCCAGTCATATCGCGCGGCGCGTTCCAAGTGGCCGGCTCGGCGCCGTTGATGGAACTGGCGCGTCAGGTAACTGACAGAGCTTGTTACACGTACAGCTGGCCAGCTGTTTGTCTTGTGATTTGCAACCGTGCGGGCGCCTTGTGAGCCGCAGATCTGAGACCGCTTGTCTGCGTGGCTGGCGATCGTGCCGCTCGCGGTGCGTAAGTTACATGTGAAGATACGTGTACGTGTATACATATCATGATCAGCCGATCGCCGACATCGCGGACCGCAATCAGCTTGGCCGTGTCATGCCGCTTGTGTGCAACGCGAGCAAGAGAGCACTCTTCTTCAAATGATTTGACAGAGCAATGAGTGCCGTCCGCACTGCTTCTATCTACTTTTGCCGCCATCTGATCGCTGCGCGTATCAACGACGTGATGCTCGCCGATGCGCATCAGTATCCAGCTCAACTTCACTCTCAATCGACAAACGCCGTTTCCCACCGTTCTGTTCACGTGCTTGCTAAACCTGCTGAGCCCCGGTGCCTTTGGCAACCAAACCTCCCGCGCCCCGGCCATTGTCCAGATGCGGCGCCGCCGCATCTGGACATGCGCCAGTTGTATCATATCTATTCCGAGACTCCCGTGAGTCGATGGTACACACTTTGAGCACCCATTCCAAACTCCTCCTCCGTCCAGGACGGACGCGTTGCACGTTCCAATCTTGCAATCGTTTCTCACGCGAGTTCCAACTTACAACGCGCCTCAGCACAGATGGCAAAACAAAACGCATTCTTACAGCGATCGCATCTGTAATGGCGAGTGGAAACGCAGATGCACCGCGTCTCGCAATTACAGCTTGAATGTGCTTGGCACAACAGTGCACGAGGTATGCACCTCTGGTGATTGTGATCTCCAAGCAGATGCTCCGTCAGATGCCGTCCAAAGCGATATTGAAGTTAAAAGTTACCCCAGTATCTAGATACCCTTGGTATCGCTTCTGTAGGACGTCATTTATGCCAAAGCATCCTTGAGATTGTATGTAGCCTACATTATGCATATCAATCAATCTCGGCCAGCAATCAATGATCGCCGCGGTCAAATCAAGCTACTTGAGACTCTTGAGTGATTTGACCGCCGCATATTCAAGCAATATATCCTCAAGGATATCTACTGTAACTTTTATAATGTAATGAACAAGAGCGAAACAACTTTTCCACAGAGCCCAAACTCAGAAATCATCTATCATGCATGGCGTAGGCAGCTGATTTTCAATGAAACACGCGACGCATTTGTATCTTGATCATCTACGAGAGCCACTCCCTCGGAGCTGAACCTTTTTTGTAAAAACCCCTACAGGGTAAGCTACTCGGAAATCCCGAGTCGGAACATCGTCGAAATAAGCACGGCCCTCCTTCCGAACAGTTGGAGAAGCAAGAGCTTGAAAGATAGAAAAGTTGCTACAAATAAGTATGCATCGCCTAACGTTTCTCACGAGTGATATCATCATGAAACTTGTTCTTCTTCTTCTTTAATGCGGACAACATCCTCTAATTCCTAAGATGTAGTAAAACTATCCTTACAGAAAGTTTTCTCTCGTCAGAAAATGAAACTTGTTGACTGCCGTGTATGACGCTATGTTCCTCATTGAGCTGCGCCAGCGTTTTAGTTTCGGAACAGTAAAAAGAGAGGGTAGTTATGATGCATTATGTTTACCTTCTGACCAACACCCGTGCTTCTGTACATACTCTACACCTTGTCTACTCGAGGCCCCTTCAAACCATTTGTCCGACTTAAAGAGCAGCAGGGGTATACGGAGCCCCGATCCCTATGCACATGGACGTCCACTGACACTCATAAGCTCATTAGGTCTTAAGATAACAATGTCATCGCGACCCCATCAAATGATTGGTTCTACGAAACGAACGAGCCATTCTGCACAAAGAGAGGCCCACGTACATTTTCTAAAGAGCCCTGTCACTGACCATCGTGCAAACTAATCGAATGCGTCTCGTCCCCTCTCGCATGTGAGGCAGAGTTGCTAGGACATAGATGCCATCTCAGACTTCCTTCCTTCGGCATTCTAACAACTTTTGTGTCCTGTTGAACGGGACCCAAACTGTACAATTTGCCCATTGACATGATTCCAAATTCTACTTTGGACCGTTCCATTTGTCTACCTTTTTGACAACGTTCGTCACCTTGCAATATTGTTAGCAAACCGTTATAGGTCGTTATATCTGGCACACACCGATTCTCTCCGTCCCCATATGTGCTCATCCTATAACTAGCGGCCTTCAATAGCACAACCAAAATAGCCAGAATTGTTAGAGCGGCATAACCAACCACTGCCCCTGTGCTCATGTCCGTCACGTTTATGTCAAACTGCTCGAATATTACTTCATCGCCTACCTCCACAGAGACCGCTGAGCGACTCACCAGTATGTCCATGAATGATCGAACCGGAACCGTGTTTCCTCGAAGTGCGTGTAGCCCGTTACTGAAGATGATCTCGGCGCTGGCATTCCACTCTATTTCAGTCTCCACGGTAAACGCCACAAAGTTCATCGTGCTTCTTTGATCAACATCGAAAATCTGCTCTCGTTTCGAATTCGGAAAAGTTGCTTTTCCAAGTCGAAAAGTAAACATTGTATCACTACCATTCCATGTCCCCAACATGCAATTCATTTGACTTTCCCCATTTGAACTAAGCGAATCCATCCGTGATACAAAATCCAAGCAAATTAATCTATCACATGTGGTCACAGAGTCGTCAAATGAAACTGGTTGTATATTTCTTCTCATAATAATCGAGGCCTGGTTCTCAAGGAGCAGATTCTGTTCCCACACTACCGGCCCACCTCTTCCTCTCTCTAGGTGCACATTCATGGCGGAAGAAAAACGTAAGTTGAAGCAGGAATTAGGATCAGATCCGCATCTCGGTATGGTGAGCAGAGGTCGGGCACCTTCATATCGCTGACACAAAACGCTTTGAGAATCCATGGCTGTTCCAGCGTTGTTGTTGACAGTTGACACTATTTGACGTGCAGACGTTGGAACAGGCGGTGCTTCTTCTACATCAAAGGCGACTGGATAATATCTCAGCGATTTCCCCTCAAACGCATTGCAAGTAGACAAAATTTGCGGGTACACTCGGTCATCAGCAGCCATAGGCGCCGTCAGCGGGTTCAGAGTAGATATGAACTGACGGATTGCAGGCCGTTTCGCTTTGTCTGTACGGCCATTAACACCCAAAGCTAATGCAAACAAGATTGCAAGCAGAATGAAATGGACGGCAACCAGAAGGACAGAAAAGATATGTCCATCGGAGGTCACCCCTCCAGCGAGTGGCGAGAAGCGAAATTCACTTAGCGAAACTCGTTCGCCACGAAGAAGACGGCGTCTGATAATGTAACTTTGTGACGAGATGAGTGCCAATAGCAGAATGGCGAAGACGACAACGTCGATAAGGATGTAAATTAGGGCATTGACAAAACGCGAGTCTATTGGAATTGTGATCATGTTTTGACCTCCAAGGACGGGTTAGCTCAGTGAAGATGAGATCGACGTGAACCACACGCATGCATGCTAACTTCGTACCAGCTACCATGTTAAAGAAAATGTTTTCTGCGTTTGGGACTATGCGATTCCAATGCTTGTGCAAAGCCAACAGTGTACGAAATAAACGTGAGCGAATGACGTATCGAGTGGTGGAGATATGCTGCGTGGTGTATTCTTCTGCAAACTGAAGTATATTTCTGACAAGCGACTCCGGTGTGCTTCCTTCATATCCCACCTCCGCCTTCCAGTCGCTCTGCGCCATAAAAGATATCTGTAGATACCCAAGGGTGCGACATTTCAGCTCACTGGACGCCTCAACTTCAGTGTTATCATGCTATCGAGTGGCCACGTAGCAACCTCAGAAAAGGGCTTGCCGGCTGGGAATGCCGACAGGGCAGTCATTGATATTCTCTTTTGGATATTAGCCCCGTGCCCCCTGGGTGAGCAGTTTTGAGCACTCTGGTTCAGGGTGATTTTTGGAGAAATTGCGAGAATCACCCTGTCGTGCGTGATGCTCACTCTGCAGTAGCGTGAAGTTCACGCTTCATGCAAAGTGAGCTCAGGCACGATCGCGAGCATTCACGCAGAGCATTAACAGAAAGGTTTGCTCTGCCGAAAGTATTAAAGTCCTTCCCAAGGTCAAAGAGTTCTCCTAACCATATCAAGCGCTACAATTGTTGACCTTCTGCGATACCTTTTCAACCTTTGTGTGGACTCCATTTCTCGTAACCAGACGGAACGGCGCGGGTGGTGACAAAACCAAGTAGAGTAACACAAAAAATGCCCGAGAGTACCAACCTAAACGGTGAAAGATAATACGGCAGCTCAGCGATAAACGCAACAGCCAAAAAACAGAACTGGAGCAACAAGACCTGTCTCAATGTTCACGTCAAAACCAAGAACCGACAACAGAGACGCAGACCAATAAGCTAGTAAATACACCGCACGTTCTAAGTTCGTGAATAAAACAAGGGCTTCGGTACGATGAAAGCCGTTGCAGTGTGAACACAAGCCCACGAAGGGCAACACACTACAACTTCAGAACAGAGGGCGGGATACCGAGCCGCCGGTATAGAGAAAAAAAGCGGAGGGGGGAAGGTTGATGGCAGAGAAGCAAAAACCGTGGTAAAGGAAAGAAACGATTGCCAAAGGAAAGGTGTATTTAGTTGTTTTGTTGGCTGGTGGTGGTGGTGGTCGTCGTCGTGGTCGAAGATAGTAGAAAGAACCCGGGCCGCCGCTTATATAGACAAATCGAACCTTCAATTCCAGTGCAGTTTCGCAGATTCGTCTGTGTGTAACCAACGAGTAACAACATGTAACAAGCGTGAGGTCTGAAGACATATCCCATTTTCGCGTGCACAAAGCCATTGGCCTTACTAATCATTCTCATCCACACATTTGCTTGGTGAGAATTACTCCTACTGAGCCCTTGTGTGTAGCTCACCATCTGGTTGACGAATTATTCATAGATCACTTCTTGCTGTCATTTTTTTACGGCGAGAGGGAACTCAAAACGAGTTCAATCTGAGACCTGTTTCGTGAAGCTCGGAGGTTACGTACACTCTGCGCGAAATTTCAATGGGATTCATCGAGCGGTTACTGCTGACGAAAATAGAAGCGCAACACCAGGGGACACAAATCCAAATTCATGAAAACCCTACCAATCGTCCCCCCTCGAGGTGTTCTGAGGCAACCCAAATTCACTGCACGTCACGTGATCAGTTAGGTTAAGGGACACGCCCTTGGTCCTTAACCTATTCTTTTGTGTGGTGGGAATTGCTTCCCTCCTCCCATCAGGGACTGTCTGATGTATGTCCTTAAATTCGGTCATGTCTGGACATATACCTTTGGTCTGAATTTGTGCCTTGCTGTAGGTAGGGGGTGCCATAGTTCATGAGGTTCTGTACCGGGGATATCCCAAATTCAGCATAGTGCATGGTTGGAATTTTGATGTTTGTGTTCTTGTACTGTGCCGCTTCGGTGGAATGGCGTCTCGCGTGATCTCCGCCAACGTCGTCATGTCGTTGCCGCTATCTCCGTCTTCTCTTTCGCCGCCCGTCGTGTTCTCGCCTTCGGCTCCTTTGCCGGAGCCGTTGGCACTGCCCGGTCCTGCGCCGCTTCCCGCTCCGCCGGCCAGCGACGTGGGGTCGGACAGTTCCGTTCAGTTCGTTCGCTTCCGCCCTGCTCGCCGTGGTGAAAGGCGTGGCCACCTTCACTGTGGCTGCGCCTTTCACCTCTCCAGGGCCTATCTCGACGGCTTCGAGGGGGCCCTGATGATGGTGGAGCGTTTAGCGCGTGAACCGATATGGAAGATTCTCTTTCATCTGAGGGAGAAAGCGCGTGCGATCCATGATCAACTCTTCCGCCATTAGACTCCCTACTGCGTTGTTGGCCCATATATGCAATAAAAGATAATTTGCTTCTCCATTCATTGCTCTATTACTGCGCTTGCAACTACTGCTTCACACTTTGCTTTAAGCTCTTCCACCTTGAACTGCGATATCTGTTCTTGCAATACATAAGGCTTTCTGTGCCAATTTTTCCAGAATGCAGCAAATATTGGCTGTCGACAAAGAAGATCTTACTATCTAATTTTTGCGCTACTTTTCTCTTTATATATTTTTCCTTCCATCTTCAAATTATAATTATAAGAACAAGAAGAGCAGTAAGTTGGTATTTCTTTGGCAGCTTCATGAACATTTAAATTTTTCAAACATCTCTCTGCATCCAAGTCTCCATTACAATATTTGACATTGCTCCGAACATAAATTTGGCTAACCACATTACTCTCTTGTCGCTTCTGATGATGCAGTGCCTGTGGAGCACTCGACAGAAATATGATATTTTAGAAAGCACTAAACTCTTTGACCAGATTTTTACCAAAGAAAGAGAATTTATTGCACTTTGAAACACTTTTGCGAAGCAATTTGTAGCTTTTTGATACCCGCTAAGAGTTGCAATGTATTTGAAGATAAGGTCTTTTATTGGGAAGTGAGAGCCGATATAATATTCCCACTTTATTAATCTGGGCGCACATAAAACGTCCAATAACGCTTACGACTGGATTTTCTGACAAACTGGAGTAACATAATCGCTTCATGTTATGACTGAACTCATCTGCATCTCCCTTTAATAAGTTTCAAAACACCAAGCACGTCGGTTGAATCATTTGAGCAGATGAAAATGGTTTGTGCACCTCGCACAAAGTTTTGTAGACTCTGCTGCGGTTGTAATAGGATGCAAAAGAAAAGAAATCTCAGATTGCAGCGTAAGATTAATGAAAGAGTTTGTTGTATTATTTCAGAATTTGAGACGCTACTTTCCAGATCCATTTGAAGGCAATGTTGCGAATGCTGTACAGAACATACGTGTACTGAGCTAATATAGTTTGACTGAATTTCAACAGAATGAATTATATAATGCTTGCAAAACCATGGTTGCTTCCTTTTACAACAACAAAGAGAACCTCTGGTTTCTCTAAAACCACAACATGTTGAATGCATTGCAAACGATACTCTAATTGTTTTACTACTGCTTCAAACAGTTTTGTTGAGTATTCCGATTTTCCAATGCTACGCAGCTGCATGAAACTGCTGTAGTCGTTTCTTATTTCCTTTGCTTCTTTTAATGTTCGCAGACCCGTCATCGTCTTAATTTCAAGTGATACAACTCTTTCCACTACCGTTCAACTTTTTACCGCAGCGATTCTATCTGTACTATCAGCCAAAAGTCTAATTTGCTGCGACGCTAGCAACCCAACTGTCCATATTCTCTTGATAATATATTGCGTCTTGTACCGCTTTTTGTGACCGCTTCCCGTCTAAAATGCCGCAGAGCATGTCACAGAATTTGACAAAAGAACTTGGAGAGAGAGTTCAGTACTCTATTTTCGTTACACGACCCCTCTTTCATTCCGGCCGTCGCAGTAAGCGGTTTCATAAACCAAGCATCTCATGATTGGTTATATAATTGACGAAGGAGATCCCTGGACAAAGCTTCATTTGCTTGAGTTTGTTCTGCCGCATCCGAAGGATTTACAGATCCTTTATGTACATCGCTTCGCAACTAAAGAATGTTGTCCTTCATTTGTGGTTTAATGACGTTTGACGCTGGTCTATGCTCTACCTTTTCTAAAACGGAGAATGAGGCATCTCGGCGCATTGATTGGAGTACATAACAAGTTGCATTCATAATCGTTTTTAATTGCTTCGCTGATTTCCGTTGCCGTTGCTTTTGTGCTTCATTCCCAGTGCCTTTAATATACACAACCATTTTGTGCGAAGCACGCGCTCTTCCTCAGTTGTTTGAGACGGCAGATTTTGTGCTCCTGCCATCACACTTGTTCCGCTCAAGACTAAAGCACTACCTTTCAAGTGCTTATCAATGTCAGAGGCAAAGGTTTTGTAGAAGGCGCTTGTTGTGCCGGATGTGAATTGGAAAGCTCGCGCAAGAAACCAACCTGGATCATCCGATTGTAGAAGTATGTATTGGTTCACTGGACTGATTGATATAGAAAGCTTGAGTGACGAAAGGTCTGTAGAATATTCAGTGTCAAGCATTGAACTGTTATCACCAACTATCGAGCTATTATTGACTTGCGAAATGGTATAGATTTCCTTGTGTCTTTGGCTCACGTCCTGTTGTAACGCTTCTGACTGGTACTCCGTCTTCGGAATCAACGTAACAGCTTTTGCGGCAAACAATCTCAAATTCTTGTGATACAGAGAAACAATCCTACCTTAGTAACTCTCGCGATAGGGACGAGCCTGAAGCTCTCTCCGTATAGAGCAAAACGTCCTCGAGAGGGATGCACTGAGGTGCTTCTCATATTTCGTTGATCCGTTTCGACACCTCATGTTATGAGAGGGTACTGTGGTGATGGGCCCCATTCTGGGGTATGCCTAGGAACAGTAGTGTTTCCGCACACGTGTGCTGAGTTGGCCCGATAATGGGTGCGCCGTGGTAATCCTGCCACGGTTTCACACGTGTAGAGTGTTGGCCGGCAGCGCCGGATAGTTAGATATTTTAGTTGATATTTTCAAGTGCTGTATATAGGTGGTGGCACCTGCTGCCACTGTACGGGAGGTAAACCTCAAGGAGGCTTCTGGCTCTGACTTTCTTATCGCTTGCGAACGGTCTACGTCCCTAACTGGGCAATCCGCCGCAACCACGGGGTAGTCATCCGACCTCTACCACTGAGGAGTCCTATACGGTCGTTACGGCATCTTTTCTATTGTTTTACTGTTATTCTTCCCGTCATACGGCTCTTATCATTCTGCCCTATTATACAAGTTTGGCCCTCATTGTCCGGGAATACTTTCCGACCTCGCGAGTCAGTAAACCGCTGTGCGGCTCGTTTGTCGCTCGTTTTTGCTAACAGCTTTGGCTTGGATAACTCGACTCGCTCTGGCCCGCCGCGAGCATCCGTTTCTAGTGCCGGTTCTACCGCATCCTACCTCCGACTGCACGCCCAGAACGGGGCTGTCCGGATTTACACCCGGCTCGTGTCAGCCTTATCGGAGGGTTCTACCCCTGTCCTTACCCTTATAGAGGGCAGGACCTGAGCACCCTGTCGGTGTCTTTCCGCGACGCGGCTGTTGTTTGCCCTATCGTGGGCTTGCACCATACTCCCACATTTCTCCGTCGGAGGCCTTGTTGGGCTGTATACGGCTCTGCATCCCTTTTCTTTCACTACCATTCTTTTGTGCTTGTTGCTGACCTTACCCTCTCCGAATACGAAAGGATAATCTAAGCTTCGTTTCTGCGTACCCATTCCAAAGCCCCAAGACGATCGTTAATAAAATCAATGCTCTCTTTACAGTTGTATCTCATATCTGCGATAAATATCACATCCGTCATTGGACTGAGAGAGCCAGGAGTTCCAGACCCTTGCACCAGCTGTACTAGACGCTCCCATGCGTGAATGATCTTTTCACGAGGCCTCGAGTAGTGTCATGCCCGAAACGATGAGGTCAGTGCCGAACAAAGAGCATTATTTACGGGCCCCAAAGCTTTCTGTGGGTTATAAACTTGTGAAATCATAGTTAGCTCGGTAACAGCACGTGATCGCAGCCCTTGGTGATCATCGTCAAGACTGAAAATTGTCTGCCCTGGAACGGAGATGTACTTTTTGTTAATTGCGGAAAGGTCTTGTTCCAGTTCCATTATCAGTTCATTTCCCGCTATTGGTTTATTGAATCAATCCAAACCATACTCTTTAACTCTCTGTCTTCTCTGCTGGGTACCACTCAAACCAGACCAAATCTCGTTGTAACGTTCCCCAGTAATTCCAGTTTGAAAGTAGAACTTCCGATCTCTTGGAAAGGTCATGATGGATACACTTGCCCCATACAAGGCAGCTAAGACGTGAGTTATTATGACGCTTTTGAGTTCTGTCACAGTTTTTGGTCGTGCCTTCTGTTTCGAGAGAACTCTGTTGACATAAGCCTTTAGTTTTTCTAGCACAAATGGAGAAAGAGAAACATCAAATATATCCGTCTTTGTCAGATTAGACTCATCGAATCTCCCATGAAGAGCGCTGTTGATTCGAATTTCGCTTGACACCGCGTGCAGAATTCGGTTGCACTCTGTCAGAAAACGATCAGCAAGAAACCTGTCTGCATTATCAACTTCAATATTTACCTCTTCAAACGCTCCAGCGTATTTCAAACCTTTCAATCCTCCGATGCGCTGCGACGAATTGTGGTTTCCTTCTTCTTGTAATTCTCCGTCGTCATTCGTGAACCCTCCAGTATCGAGTCCTATCTCATCCTCAAAAAACTCAACAGTGTCTACAAACAGACATGACCAGAAATCCTCCGTCGCTGCTTGGTTCGCTTCTGCAGCACTTGGTGTAGGACTAATCACTAGGGAAGATTGGCACTCATTTTCAGTATACTAGTAGCGTGTAGCATTTCTAGTTCTTGTTGAGTAACTTGATCTTGACTGAGAGAAAGAGATCCATCATTTTCTTGCGTATTACTCACGAGTTCTTCATAGTTTTGTATCGAAAATTAGCGGTCTGATTCGGCGTTAACAGTCTCACTATTTCCCTGAACACCTTCTGAATGAAAAGCCTACAATTTGTCTTGTGATTCTGCTGGCATCGAGGAAGCGGCAGGTATGTTAAATCCTTCATCGGTTTCGGTGACCTCTAACGCCGTAGATTCTGCATTTGAAATGCCGAGAGGAGAAGCTCTGTGCTCTTCATTATTCATAGATATGACATTGGGCGACATTTCAAAGTCATCCTCAGGCTCGTCCGGCTTGCTTTACACAATCGAAGCCGCTTTGCTAACGGTGAGGGTGTAAACACACACACCCGAGGTGCTGAAAGGGTCTGTGGCGAGTTCGGCAGGCGGAGGAACCTGTCACAAAACGTTTAGAAAGTCGCGAGACATCGAAACAGTCAAGGGATTTGAGCGCATACGAAGCGCTCTGCGTGAACGCTCGCGATCGTGCGTGAGCTCACTTAGCATGGAGCATGAACTTCACGCTACTGCAGAGTGAGCATCACGCACGGCAGGGTGGTTCTCGCAATCTCTCCAAAACTCACCTTGACCCAGAGTGCTTAAAACTGCTCACCCAGGGGGCCCGGGGTTAGATCATCCTCCCCGCGGATACCAAAAAGCCAAAAAGACTGCAATAGTTTCAAATTAGTCCCATGGGTAATTTCTTTTGGTTGGAATTCGAATCAACCTTTGTGCTTACCTGAAAACAACTAAGCTCCATACCCGGTGTAGATTCGATGGCAGGAGCCAATGGCAGACATATATGACAACCCAAGCTCACAGAAAGTAACAAAACATAAAAGAATTAAGGTTTCCTCATTCAAGCCAAACCAAATTTGAGAGCCAAAATACTTCTCTTGGCTCATACACGGGAGACAAAGAATCTAAGCACTGTGAGAACAGTTGCACAAAGGTCCCCCAGATCCTCTTCATATATGTAACAAAACGACAAAGATCCTTCCCTTCATTTGTAGCCAACCAAGGTTTGCCACTTCTTCAAATCTTTTGTAGCTGAGCCTTCAATTATTCTCACGTTTATCTTCTCCTTTGTTCGTAACAAAACTTTTGCCAGGAAAGTTCGTTACTGCGACAAAAAAGGGAGCGCACAACCCAGCGTTAATTATATATTCAACGAGCCTCCGAAAACCATCTGCGCCCGTCCTTACCTCGCTAACATCTCACGATCGCGGCACGAGAAGCGCAAAAAAGACGAAAGCGCGGCAAAAGCTTGCCGCACATGCCAGCGCCTGGCCAGTAGACATTGACTTCAATCTTTCGAGGGTGACGTTCGCCTCCCAACACATTGGCGACAGCGACGGCTGCGCGGCGAGTTGAAGTAAGCGACGTAAAGCCTCTCTGCGTACTGTTGTAGCCTGCGCCAACAGCACCATCAACGCCTCTATGCTTTCGCCACCGTCGCTGCCAAGATTCACAGCCGCTGAGAGCTACATTGCAGGCATCGCTGCCGCCGCTGTAGCACACCGCGGCGCTAATTCTCGCATTTTACCCCCATTCCCGATGATATAGCCTCCCAGCACTTTTGCGCCGCACACACCGGCCGCCTCCGCCTCCAGCGCGCCGTCGTCGCTGTTGTCGTCGCTGTTGCCGTCGCCTTCGTCGTTGCCTTCTTTTGTCGCGCGCGCCAGAGGCCGGCAAAGTGCTTGGCGCAGCGCGCCGCCCATCGTGAGTGTCGCGCAAAGCTCGGCGCATAGGGCGTCGCGGCGACTGGTTTCGAAGCAGCCGTTCAGCTCATCGGCGTTGACCAGCATCTCCACCCGGCACGCGCAGCGCCGCCTCAGCCTGCGATCCTTGCCAGCCTCGTCGAATTTGTACGTCGCGCGGCGCAGCGCGGCGTGCAGTGCGGCGCGCAACAGCAGCCCGGCCTGCAGCAGGGCGCGCGACAGCAGCGCGGCGTGGGGCGCGTGGTCAGGTTCATGGAAGCCAAAGTGGAGAAAGAGGGCCGAGTTGCTCTTTGCGCAAAACTTGTGGTGCGAACCCACGTGAGGGCAAACAACAGGCGCTTCGCGGAAAGACACCGACAGGGTGCTCAGGTCCTGCCCTCTATAGAGGTAAGGACAGGGGTAGAACCCCCCGATAGGTTCTGACACGAGCCGGGTGTAAATCCGGTCAGCCCCGTTCTGGGCGTGCAGTCGGAGGTAGGATGGGGTAGAACGGGCACTAGATCTGGATGCTCGCGGCGAACCACAGCGAGTGGAGTTATCCGACCCAAAAGTGTTGGCCAAAACGAGCGACAAACCAGCCGCACAGTGGTTCACTGACTCGCGAGATCGGAAAATATTCCCGAACAATTAGGGCGAAACTTTTATAAGAGGGCAGAGTGACAAGAGCCGTAGGACGGAAGTAATAACAGTAAAACAATAGAAAAGATGCCGTACCCACCGTATAGGACTTCTCAGTGGTAGAGGTCGGATGACTAGACCGGGGTTGCGGCGGATTGCTCGGTTAGGGACGTAGACCGCTCGCAAGTGACAAGAAAATCAGAGCCAGAAGCTTCCTTGAAGTATACTGCCCGTACAGTGGCGGCAAGTGCCGCAACCTATATTCGGCACTTGAAAATATTAACTTAAATATCTAACTATCCGGCACTGCCGGCCAACGCTTTACACTTGTGAAACCATGGCAGGCTTGCCTCGGCGCACCACATCGGGCCACCTCAAGCACACGTGTGCCTAAACACTGCCCTTCATGGGCATACCCCAAAACAGGGCCATTTCCACAGTAGCCTCTCATAACATGAGCTGTCGAAGCCGGTAACGGATCAAAGAAGTATGAAAAGCACCTCAGTGCATCCCTCTCGAGGGCGTTTCGCTCTAAAAAACGTGTTGAATAGATTGTGGTCTTTTTGCGCGGCGCGCACCTTCACGATCATCAATGCCGCTTACTCACCCTCCGTGGCCGTCGGCGTCGTCGTGCGAATCCAGTGAATGATGCGAATGGTCCACGGCGGCGCTGGCCACTAGTTCGATCTCGCGGTGCACGTGCTCGCGCTCGTCGTCGCCATGGTTGAACATGTCCGCCACAGCCACCAGACAGATTCCCAACGGGCCACCCACGACGAACGAGCGCGGGCTCACAACCGCGAGGGTGCACGCCATATACATCAGCTGATACTCAAGCTCAACGAGGGCGGCGCCTGCGCTGGCACGCGCGACGCCGTGCCAGAGCAGGCGCGCCTGACGCGCGGTGGAGGCAACGCGGCCGCACGCACGGGGCAACGTCGACGTTGCGTCTGTGAAGTACTAATAACACAATGTTTGCAGTCCGCGCAAGCCATAACAGCACATTTAATCTCGGCAGCACGCACTCTCAGAACAACGAGACTAAGCATTCAACTTTTCTTCCCATATTGATTATCAGGATGATCAACGATGGCCAGCGCTGCAGCAATAGACTGCAAAGGAGTTTCAATTTGTTCGCTTCTGCCCTGTGAACCTCCCACGGCATCACTGTTTGAACTTCTGCTGTCAAGATCCTTATTTCTTCTCTAGCGCCTCGTGTTCCCCCTTTCTAAGCAGGACTTCCTTCGCTCGCGATCGATCGTCAAGAACTATTGAAGCCACTGGTAAACGATTCTCAGGCCTATTTGGGCACCGTCTTTCGCTGATCTGCTTGAGCCCCTCTTGTAGGTACTGAATCATGGTTTGAACAGTGACGTCATCTTACGTTTCGGCAACTCTATGCATCTGATCGGAGAGACCCCTCCCGTCGGGGTATTGAAGGTAGGAGGATACTTCTTTCCTTCTCCCGATGGCCAATTCAAGAAGGTCTTTTGTACCCATGGGAAGCGCTTGAGTGTGTGCCCAATTCTGATGACCATCTGTGTCGTCATAACTTTTGTTTTACTGGCAAATGAGCTCTGTTTCAATATCGCGCAGCTTCATGACCTTCTGCAACCCTTAGAAGAACTCGAACGCTACGAGTGGCGTACAGAAAACCTTGAAATCTGGCTCATTGGCGGTTTATAGGAGTACATTTGGTGGGACGATTGGAGCACAATTTTGGGCTTCTACGCCACTTGAACGCCAATAATAGAGTTACGTGCGATAATTACACTACTGGCGTACAACGCATGTTTACCATACGTATGCAATTTGTCATATATGCGACCTTTGGCGCACAAATGGCGTAGAAGCCTAAATTTGTACGCCAGTCGCTGGACCTAATGTACGCCTATAGACCGCCAATGACCCAGATTTCAAGGTTTTTTGTACGCCACTTGTATCGTTCGCGTTCTTCTAGGGAACTTCCAACAGGCAGGATTTCGGTTCCAATAGCGGTGCCAGAGATGTGAGATGTCGAACGCGAGCGGTAGAGGTTCTTGAATGTCTGGCCACCAGTCTTTTATGTCATTGAAAACGATATATGTAAGAGTCATATGTGTGCATGGAATTCCCCACGTTGTTATATTTCGACATGTAGATCTTCCTGTTAATCTTGGGGATGGGATGAGTTTGTTTGTAGAGGTAGATGTTATACTGTCGAGGAAGCTCACTGCCTTGGTTTTCGCTTGTTACGAAGCATTCGAGGAAGAAGACGACAATAGGATCTTCGGAACATATTTCTAGATCCTCGATGTCAATGTGATAATTGAAAGCTACGTCCCGTGCTGAGAAAACGACTGCATCTACGACCTTGTGAATGGCGGAGAAACGAACAGCTCTTGAAGAAAAATTGTGATGCTGTACAGGGTGAAATTAAGAGTTAGAGTGGTGGCAGCCTCATCGTTCATCGGGAGCCCGGAAGTAAGCAGTCAGTTTCGCAATACTTTTTGTCGTATGAATGCTTTGCTTCCGCATTCATGTTTCAACCGCTCCGTTAACGACGCCATACAGGAAGGTACATCTGAGGAAGGGACATCACATTTCTGAGGACGTACTGCCAATATCTCGAATTAGATGCCTCACAATATCGTGCGTCAGTGTTCCGGGAACGCTAGTTTAGAGACGTTTTCCGCTAGAAACTGGACTTGGTCCGCTAGTTAATTTTTTCAAAAATTCCCTGTGTCTCTTATTACAAAACAGCTAGATGCTGCTCCTGTTCCTCTAGATTTTTTGTGAAACTTTTACTTGCAGCTATTACAACTGTGCTAGTTGGCGCGCGTACTGTAAACTACGCTGTATTACATCTGTTCTGGTTGACGCGTGCATGATAAACTACGCTCGCTACATCTGTGCTAGTTGGCGCGGGCATGGAACTACTCTTTTTCACATCTTTCGTAGTTCACGTATGGATGCTATCCTGGCCATTATTACATCTCCGCTAGTTTAGAAATGCAGTTTTAACTCCCTCGCTTTACTTTCTTGCTCGTTTAGCCCCTACTTTCTACTACCATAGCCCGTAGTTCAGACTCGTGCGCTTTTCCATTCTCGGTAGTTTACGGCCTCTTCTGCGGTCAATCGTGCTCTTTGCTAATGGTTCATATGCGCCTATTCTCTATCCTATTTCTATCCTAATCTACGCTCGCACATCGCACACGTAGCATCTCATATCCTTTCCGGCACCCACAGGGTGCGTGCAACGGTGTACGCTAATACAAGGTACTCTGGACTGCCCGGCTTGTCGCTACTTGTAGGAGTGGCGACAAGCCGAGCCTTCCAGAGTACTCTGAAACAGTATACCGGATGGCAAAACTTGTCGCGAGCAGCATAACTCGCAATCGCCACCATACAAACCAAGGCAACACATTTCACATCAAACATTAACACAGAACCAAAACAGAACAGAGAGAAAAAGCTTCGTCAGATACTTGTCATCAGCTAAAACCTCGAAAGCAGTTAGCACTTCCCCGTACAACCACGCCAAGCCACCATCTAGACTTCTGTACGCAATAGCGAAAACAAGATAAACACCATTCAGCCATCCCACACCTCAGGCAGCGAGCAAAAAAACATCAGCTTCATGCACCCTCCTCCCACGCGCCACTCCAGATCCTCATGAACCGAAACCAAAGCAAAGGAAAAGAAACTTAGTTAGTACGCATCACGCCGCCAACAGGAAAACGAAGCGGAAGAATACAACACTTATAAGTACAACCGCATCGGACCACCATCAAGACTTCTGTACGCAATAGCGACAACAACATAAACACCATTCAGCAATCCCACACCTCAGGCAGCGCGCAACAAAACATCAGCTTCACGCACCCTTTTCCCACGTACGACTCCAGATCCTTACGAACAGAAACCAAAGCAAAGGAAAAGAAACTTAGTTAGTACACATCTCGCCGCCAACAGGACAACGAAGCGGAAGACTAGTAGAGGCATCATGCGGCAATTTTTCGCACTCAACAAAGTACTCATACTAATAAGTAGAATGGCTACTTCGTTGAGCGAGAAAACGTGCCACAGGACACGTACTTTCCTCACAGCCCGAGTCTGCTGAAATGTATAGCAAAAGAAAAACCAGAAACTCTAGTTTTTAGTAACTATCTAGAGTGAAGAACATCTTGGTGAGACAGCACTATTCTCCCAAAATAAATCTGCCAATCCTGTACAAAAGAAAGAAGAAATCCCTGCAGTTAGTGACCCCCCCGTTATATAAAGCAACAAAATTTCTTCATTCACCTCTCTCCAATTACCCAAAACTTTAACAAACCAAATACCTAAACTCTTAGCACGATTAGAGAGACAAAACCAATGTTAGTCATCACAAATCAAGTCAACATGACGCTTGAACAGTTCGCTGCACTTACCATGTACATCCCACCGAGCCTCACTTCGACCTTTCCCCGCATTCGCACAAACATCCGGCATGAACAACCCCTGCGCACGATCAGAAAACGAACCCTCGGGCAGAGGAACACCATAAGGGCGACGAGACAATGACACAGGGCAACCGCTCAAATAGACAGCCGCTGTCGATCTCCCGTCGTCCTCTAATATCTGTACTCTTGTTGAATAGAAATTTTAAACCTTTCGAACAGCCCTGTTTTCAGTTTGAACACACAGCATCGTGGTTACCTTTCCAGCGCATGCTCCATGCGCCCAGTACTGGCGCACGCAATAGTTCCCCCGAACCGTCTCTCCGTTTCTCACCCTTCACTTTCTCTTTCAACAACTCGGCAACAAACTCCTCCTATCTCCTTGACCAGCTGCTCCCTTCCTTTTCCTGTTCTCTTCCGAGCGACCCAGGCCATGACTTACCGATACCTCGCCCCAGGGTGCCCTTACAGGGCAATGGGCATTCTGTCTCTGCGTCAGCATATCGCTAACTGCCCCCAACGACGACTTTCACAGAGACGGCAAGCCCTCTCACCCGAACAAGAAGTACGACTCTCCAAGCGTCAGGAAGCCAATCATATCTTCCTGCCTCCATCATCACCGTCTGTTTCAGACTCTCGTACCGACTATGCGCCTCTTTTCATCCCTTCCACCGCCATCGAAGCTCATCCCGAAACCGCTCCCAACATACCCGTTCTCCCCACGGATTCCCAGCCTTTCGGCTCACTACCACGACCACGTTTGGTATCTTACCCCTTTCTCCCTCCAACCAAAAACTCGGTGTAAGAGCTTTACATGGACTATCTCTTTGTACTTCTTGCCTCTGTTGCGTCGAACCTAGGCCGTAGGGCTGCGGAAGAGCTCAAATTCCTTCTTCGTAATCCTCGTTTCTCCCAAGAGGGGTTCAATGAAACACTTACTTCCTCCCAGCGTCGTACGGAGCTGAAGCACTCCATACTTGAACGATACGCTAGTGCAGACGGGTTTGAGGAGCGCTCTCTTACCACCTCTGACGGTACGTTCCGAGCCAAACTCTACTCTAAGGACCCTTAGAACGTCTTGTTGCAACAACTCAGACTGGCCAACTCTAGGAACACTTTCTTCCAGCCACCGCAGGTCGGGCGCTTCCCGCATGGCATTCTTTCACACCCCATGACCGCCCGACTCGCAAAAGACGTATACCTTCATCTTAGCTCTCAGTTCATGGCCTCCTCTTATGTTAAGCGCCTGTGGTAAGGAATCGAAGATAGCGGAATTGAGTCATTTGTTGGTCCACTACACCTTTACACTGATAAATCTTCTACCTCTTTGAAGCAATCTTCCGTTACCTCCTATCCCCTTCACTTAGCCCTACGCAACCTCTCAGATACACTCCGTCAGAAGTGCATCTCCGAGGACTTGACTATTGTTGCCTATTTACCAACATAACTGGAGGAGGTATGAAGCGAATCGTCGTTTCATGGCAGGCCTTCTGTGCCTTCGGCTTCCCTTCGAGAAGCAAGAATGCAAGTTCTACACCAGTATCTGCAGCTTATTCCGAAGCCTCTACTCCAGCTCTGGAAGTGTGGAATACCATTCACATCGGGCGATGAAACAAGACGTGCCCGGCATACTATTCTTGCAAGTTATTGCGCTGATATCCAGGAGGCCAAGGATATTCTGTTTGTCTCACATGGTAACCTCACTAAACGTCCATCCCATCGTTGCTTCATACCAAGGAAAAGGTACAAAATCTATTTCCCAGTGGAGCAGCAGATCGCAGCTTGAGCAACACCAAGGATGTTCGAGCAGCATATTCATCCCTTCTTTCCAAGTCCGAACAGGATGCCGAGAACCGCCGTCCTCGAAAATTGAGAGAAAGAAAGCTCCAGGCCCAAGTTCTATTGCAGTCACAGTCGCTTTCGCATGTTAATTCCTTTCTAGAAGTGTAATCCACTCTGAATTGGATACCAAGCCTTACACCGTACAGTCAGTTATCTTTCGAACCCCTTCATAACCTTCATCTCGGCGTTTCTAAGCTTTGAAAACAGCGGCCATGGAGCGACTACAGTCAGAGTCACTGTTTAGCACTGCTGTATCATGTTCCCCTCGAACTTTTAAGAGCATTCGCACCCTTTTCCTCAACCGTTCAAACTCTATACTTGCAGCTATCTAGATGGACGCCCCTGCACTGGGGCTTACTATCGATTTTTCAACAAGAGAGAAGGGAAAGTCTCTAAACGGTATATTCACAAAAATGGTTGAAGGGGTATGCTTGAAGCGAAGGGCTACAAAGCTTTAGATATGGTCTTCCCTTTTATTGGGGCCTTTTTTGACACATGTTGCGAGGAAGCTGAGGAAGCACCCATTCAGCTCGGAAACAGTAACCGTACTATCTCAAATCGGAGAGACAGAAATCCCACCGTTCGTGAATCTTACAAAAGAAGTGCTCTGAGAAAAACATGGAGAATACGTCATGAAAGATATCACCCTCTCCTTTGTGAAGTCCGCTTTTGTACTTGGAGACGTACCTCCAACGCTCCAAGACTACGAAGAAGTAACAAACAACATCACCTTGACAGAGCAGAATTTCAGAATGGGGCATCGGGTTTTGGCGTGTCCAGCGATCGGGCCATCGCAAACTCCCACGTTCTCACCCAGTATGCTTGGTAAAAGGGATCGATGAGAACGCATCAGGTACTGAGTCAGTAGGGTTTGCTCAGACGGTGGCACTTGTTAGAACATCTTCAAAGACGCACCCTTACCTATCCAAGGAATTTGCTTTCATGCGATACTTTGAGGTGGTTTTACCGGTTACAAACATAGACAGAGTACTTGGGTGCGTGCTCTTGCGATAGGCTACGGATGACGATTTGGACCATACCTACCAAGGGCAATTACAACTGTCTCCAGATCGAGAAGCATGCAGAACAATACTGCATGGTATTGATGGACAACGCTACCAGCTATTCTGGGTACCTTTCATGCCGTTCGTTCTAATTATCCAGCTACACAGACCCTTTCGAGGTCTATCGCACTGGTATGAGCACCGTTTCTAAGTAAATCGTTTCTAAAGCGACCCAACAAAGAAGTAGCTTTTTAAAACATAATGCTTCGTAAAAAGTACATCACTACACGATATATCCTGTCACTCGTGTTCATCCTGCTCCACAAGTTCAGTATTGGTGTTCATTTTGCATGTAATGTTATGAAACTTCATGTTATGTCCTTCACATTCAGCGATGAAGCAGTCATGAATAGAACCATGGCGACGCCTCATATTGTCATTAAAAAACGTATCCTTCAACATCAGAACGAACTTTTCACTGGAAGGCATTCTTATTCCAACTGTGGCCTCTCGCACACCATTTCCCCATATATCACTCCATTCATCATGTTCTGGGCCATAATTCATGAGTTCGACGCTGTGTCTTTCTTCGACAATATTGCAGGCGATGTGGAATAGTTGCTCCATACAGGCAGGTGATATCTCTCCAAAAGCCTTACTAAACACTCTCTGACGTTGACCGCCTCGCCTCGACCCTGTTCCCAACAGCTTCACCACCGAGTATACCCATGCATCGAGACGTGTCAACAGAAGTATTGTACCATTCACTTTTGTGCCGTCTTCGTCTGTGACGTCATAACCTCTAAACTCTTGTAGAACTTTTAATGCAACAGGATTCCCAAACAACTCATCCTGCTCATCATCTGCGAGGTTCTGTGAAGATGCACTATGTTCAGAGTACATCAACTCACTTCACAGGCCTGAAGCCACCATAAGGTGTCCGCAGAACCATTTGCGTCCTTCTTCCATAGTTTTGTTTCGGCCTCTTCTACTTGTTTCTTCCGCTCCTCGGTGTTCTCTGTCGTATTCCTCGCCCTTCTCCAAATAAGATCGCACCCGAGCAAAAAGAATAGCTTTTACCTCACATTTCTCTGTCTCACTCCTACCACATCACTCATTGTCTGACGCATTCTCTGTTTCAGACACAAGTCTGCGCAAACCTCCGTTAGACACGCCTCTTCCAACCCACAACGTCTTATACCGTCCCACATGACTTGCTTCAATTCTAAATGAACCAGATGGTTCAGTATCTCCTCTGTACCTTCTGAAAATGAGAATGTGTACACTCCAAGACCATCCACTAGCTCGAAGGGCGATTTGGGCACCAAACCTCTTCCACTATCACGATCCGTTATGATCACTTGCGAAGCATCAGTGGAGAGATATTCCGATCGATTGTTCCAGTTTCTTTCAGTAATTCCCTCTTCGAAAACAAGCTCATATGTCTCCCTCTTCGCATACTGCGTCATATTGTGGTATACGACCCGGGCAACCCCCTTAAATACATCCCGAACAGAGATAGTGAACTTCTTTCGACCACTTTTTCCTGGCTCCTTCACACCAGTGACCTTCCTCATCCTCACGTTTATGACGCCACGAAGGCTCTCAATTATTAGTTCCCTGTCTCGAAGCTTTCGTTCTAGATTTTTCTTCTGCTCCTCCGCATACTTGAAAGATATTCCAGCTATCATTTTCGCGGATTCACTTTTCTGTACTTGTGTCTTCAGCGTATTCACAAGCTCGATCAGTTCCGCCCTGCTCTGCTGTTCCATTTCGTTCCCTCTCCTTCCAGAGTCTACTTCCATTCCCCTCTCAATCTCAACTTAGCCGACAACATCTTCTTCCCATTCTCCATGGATACCTTGAACGGGCGCAAAACCCTGTGGAACGGTCGCTACTGGGCTTGCTGTCCGTAGAATGTTTTGTTCTCCAAGGGCACGACAGACTCGGGGTGGTGAACGATTGCGTACTGTTTCAGCTTGTGTCAGCTTCCTCCTTCTCCCGGGTCTCTCCATATCGCTTCCACTACAACCTTCGGCAACAGGGGTTCTTTTGCTTCCACCTCGACGTTTTATATTATTCTGGGTACGATTCCTTTCGGAGACTTGTGCCATCGCAGAGGACGGTTGTATCTCTCCTACAGGATCGTCGGATGCCCCAAAATATTCTCTGTCCACCTCCACAGTACGTGTCGGTTGTCCGAGGTGTGTGACTTCCCTATTGTCGGGCTTGCTCGCACTCTTTTCGGTTTTCGGAGGCCTCTACATCTACTTTCGTGATAGCCCTGCGCCAGGTGCTGTCCGACTACGATGTGTCCCTCTTGTCGCTCTTTTCGCTGAGCTTTCTTGCCCCGATTTTCGACCTCCCTGTGTTTTTTTCGATATGCACTCTGCCCTAGAAGTTTTTAGACGGTTCATTGCACTTCGAGGGGGAGAAGAGGAAGGCCTTTTACCTCTTCCGGTAACCATATGTTCGTGTAGCTTGGCAAGTAGAAGATGTCTTGGTTTGGGGCAGGCTTTGGTGCTTGACGCTTTCAGGGAGACACGGAAGAGAACCCACCATGCATCGGTTTAGCACTTCTTATCTTGGACGAGTTTTATGGCATGTTTCCACGTGACCGACCTATGGCCAAAATGAAACTAGTGTGAACTTCACCCTTCCTACGAGGGATTCATATAACATACAAAAGATACATAGATTCACTTACAATGCCAAGTAGTACTTGAAGAGACTATGAAGACTACGAATTATGTGAAAGAGATGTCGCCCAGTCATACGGATTTCCCTAGTCCATAAAAACGTCCTCTTCTACCTCAATGGGTTCTGTTGCGAAACCAGAGAGAAGCTCAGGAGCCTCCAAAGACTTAAAAGACGTTGTTCCTCTCCTTGCCTTCGTAACAATAGCATTATTCACGCGACGATCTTTATCAGGGGGCGGAGCATCCTACTCGAGATCCCATTCATTTTACTTGGCCTCATTGATGTAACCTGCCAAACAAAATGATGCTGGAACCACCCATACTGCAGGTTTTTACTTATTTTCTCCTCCGGTTACAGTGAGAATGAAAAATACATCCCCTTCTAATTCGGTTTAGATACAATATCTTCGAAAGCGATCGGGTGGGACGCCAAGGATTCCTTTTCCGTACGTTGTATATGTTTCATTACGGTTGGCCAGATTCTGATACACTCAAGTGCCATAAAACGGACAAATTATTTCCCGTTCTTTGATGGGCACTGCTGCAAACACCCCCAAGCCGGCTTTGCGGTGTTTGATGGTGGACTTAGATATAGTCATACAGTAATGAGTAGCATCGTGGGCCAAACAACACCCAATATGAACACGATCAAGAGCCCCAGGGAAGGTTTCGGGCCAGTCACCAACAGCATTCTGGATAACCAGATCTTCGATCAAACCACAGGTTTTGTAGGAACACGATTATATGAACTGGAAGAAGTTGATACGGAGGAAACTTCCCAGGGGCTCTCCATGCTTTGCTCAACCTTGTGTTCAACGGATACGCTTCTACCACTCGTGTTGCTACATGTTGCGTGCTGTGGTCCACGGTTGTATCTGTATTTCCGTCATTGATGACACGGGCCATTTTTAGGGTCATGTGATGCTTAGCATGCTCAAAGCAAGCAACGTCCACCTGTGGGGCAAACTTGGAAGAGTGAAAGCCCACCAGACTGTCCAAAGGTCCACTCTCGTGCGAAATGGGAGATCAGTGACAGAGCCCTCTGTACCACCGTAACTCGGTTGTAAGGCCGAAGTGGCATTGTCTATACCTACAGAGGTGCTAGGCATAGTCGGGGGAAAACGATGAGAAACTCTAGAGATGGGGTGGTATCAGAAACGATGCGACGAGACCAATGACAGGTATAGTCCCGAGAGGGAAAACAACACACAACAACAACAACAACCAACACCCACACGCAAAGGGTAGAGCCTCCTCGGCATTGTGCCCGGAGCCGGGCGAGATACTCCAACAGGGATGCACGGGGTTCCGTAACCACCGCCAAACTCCATACAGAGTCGGATCATTTCGTAATCTAGTCTGATACCTCCTCAGTATGACTCGCAATTCCTGACATCAACGAAAGATGTTCCTCAAGGGTACCGAGAGGGTAGAACCACCGTAACCAGACGCGGTTATACTCGTGAGACTGATAACCCATGCAGGCGGCGGGCGCTAGAGCCTCACTCGTGCTGAGTCCTCTCGAAGGAGCGCTACTCGACAAAGAGCTCACTGGGGAGTGCTCGGATTGACTTTGCAAAGGCGGTCGCGTCCGCGAGATCACGCTCACCTAAGTAGGTCTGCCAACTAACTGTGTACACGTGGTGCACACCGGCAGGGGTCCGTACACGTGACTAATCCACTGTCATTCGCTTCAGGTGCACCACCTATCCTCCCGTATTATGCACACACGGTCGTGTCATACACGCGTCCACTTAGCGGTGACAGCGAGCAATGGCGCCCCTGATTACAAGTAAAAATCTGGGAAAGCCATCCAAAAGTAACCTCCAAAATTGGGTCCCACTCATACATTGGGAGTGCAACCTCCTATAATCACCCCTGCTTATATGAGTACCATCTTCACGATTATCACGCGATTTCGCGTCGCTCTACACCACCTCGCATCCTATGAACTTCCTGTGCTTCGGCAGAGACAAACAGGCCATTCCAGTGGTGCATGTTCCGGCGAAGGCGTTAATCACTCTGTTCCGAGGCTTTGTAAAGCGCGATATGAGTTCCTTCATAAGCTCTCTAAAGCTTCGTTCCGGCCGGATGCTCTGGATCTTCCTACCATTCCTTGTCTTCATTCTTCAGGTCAACATCTCTCCCTTAGATCTTTTCGGAACATTTTCCAAGATATTCTTGTACGTTTCAAGTGTAAACGGGACGTAGTTGAAACTCTGTAATGAGATAATGCTTCTTTCCTCCTCCGAATTCACACATCTTTTCACACCGTGTATGGCATACTCAGTGACAGATATCAGTAAAGAAATACGAGTGGGGTCCTTATTAAGATTTCCAGGTTCCCGTATAAACAACATTGGAGTCTTATCCACACGGAATATAGGTTTGAATCTCTCCTCAGTGACACGCTTTTACTTTCGAACAACGGATACTTTGTCCTTCTTCACACTGTCATTCATGATTTCGGACCACTTTGGAAACTGCTTAACTGCACAGAATATAATGAAGTGTCCCCCGGCGCGCAGGACGTCATTGATTGTGGCAGCGGCTCGCTCCATGTCTTCCTCAGTGAGTAGATCATGGTTCCTGTTCTTCTTTCCTTTATGGCCACGTATGTTGTACGGCGGGTCCGTGGAGACGAGCTGAGCTTCCCCCAGTGTCAGGCTACTTTCCGTTGCCAAAGACTCGCGGATTAGAAATAGGTTCTTTTGATCACAACTGTACAAAACGGAATAAGTGCTCTCCATCAAGTTGTTGAGCTCCTTCATTGTGTTCGGTATAAAGCGGACTTTGGCCACTTTCGGAGGCTCAACAGTTCTATCCGAGGTGTTAAACATTGAAGGAGTGGCAATAAGAGGCGGTTCAAAATCATCTTCCTCTGAGAAAACGAATTTGACGGCCTCCACAGTCTTTTTCACTTCTTCCACTTCTGAAGTCTGCTCCTCACGCCTTGTATCTCGTTTCGCTTCCTGTATAGGTCTCTACAGGTCCTCTGCCAACCTATCGAACCGTTCAGGGAACGGCGGATCACGAGTGTAGTTGGGGTTCCATGCTTTGCGGTTCAAGTCTGGAGTGGGATGTTCCCGCGCAGCGCTAATGCTTCCTATTTTCTTGCAACGAATAGAGAACGTCATGCGTACAAACACCCTGCACTTCATTCAAGAATTCTTTTGCCAGAACGCGAAGATTCGCATCAACTTCGTCACTGAAGGTAGCCACTAAACCGCCTCTTCAGAGTGTAGCTTCCACGTTGTTCTCCAGGGAAGTATGATGAGTGACTATGCAGTATCCAATACGGCGGTTCTCCAACACTTTTAACATCATATCCTTCGTGTCGCACAGTATGTACGGGTATACCATACTCTCGACGTCGTCGAAGCCAAGACCTCTAGCAAAAATGTCCCAAGCATACATCTTTCTCCCCACAGCAAATCCAGTAAGTTCAAATGTATTGTTTTCAAAGTTCCTACACGACTCGAAGAATGTATCACGAACAGCACCCCTCGCCACACGTTTCTTCTTCCTCTTCGCGGTTTCCTTTTGTCTCCATATGTGTCGAAGGCTTGAAAGTTATAAAAGAAGACCGAAGCGAGTTGGTCGAGGAATTGTTCTACAAACGGAATCCGGCTGGTTCTTCACGAGAGAGGAGATCGCCCTAATGAACGGAGTCTAATAACAGCGATTCCGTAGGCTTTCAGCCGACCTGGACAGCATCATGAAGAAATCTCTTGTACGAGTATCTGAACTGTCACCCGTAATATCCAGTAGCCTGCATACCATGTACACCTGCTCCAAAGGTTTCTTTCCAACAACATAGCCCCTTAGATATTTCAAGGTGTGAAGTTCCCAAGGTTGCGGGAGTGTATTTCATGCTCACGGAACTCTCGTGCTACGTCCAGATTTTCGTGCTTCTCGGCGGCATACTGCACAATAGCGCGGTAACGAGCGTCGCTAGGCTTCGAACTGGGGTCCTCCTCATTGTTGCATTCGTCTTTTAACGCAAAAAAGAGGTCAGCAGCTCGATAGAAACGAAGCATGGTGTCTTTGTCCGTATTGCCCATCACGATGTAGTCACGTTTAGGCTGAGGTTTTAAACTCGCTTTCTGCGCAGACGGGAGCGGACGTAAAGAATGAACGGTATTACGTGAGCCTCAATAGGTGTCAAACACCCGCCTATACCAACGCGAACGATAAAGACGCAATATGTGCGGAACAACCGCTAATTTCAACAGAAAATTAACTGTCAGGTTCAAATAGAAGCCTACAGAGATGCTCTATCTTGGAACCTGTAACGCTTGAGTACACCCTGTACTCAACCGTTTATTGCGCGCGCTCGCCGTCCGAAAGTGCCCTGGCCGCCAGAGCGGGTGCCCAGGCAAGTTAGGCACCCCGCAACCCGCATCTTTGTTCGCGAATCTCGCTCACGAGTCACAGCGGTGTACCGATATAACGGGTGGCAGGCTCCCGTAAGACTTCAGTCAAGTATAGAGCGGTATGAAACTGTTACTGAGGTACGAATGTGCCTTTCGTCAGTTTACTTGGTGTCACGAGTAGGGCTTAAGTACTGACTGAAAGGTTGCGACAGAGGTCCAATTACGTCTGACGCCCTGTCTGAACGTGCAAGGGGTCACAACAGACAGCGGACAGTGTCGCTGTGATCATCACTCACTCTTTTCTACCAAGGGTAGAGAATATTGGCTGGCCCGAAAAGTGCGAGGCCAGTCAAGCAATACCCACAATTGGTAAATTGGTTGGTTAAATACGAAAAAGAAGATCAGACTAAGAGTACCCTACTCAAGCGGAACATAAGTTGAAAACGCTGGTGTTGTTCCGAATGACCCATTGGTTGATCGGATGGTCCATAGTGCCGGTAGCTATCACCTTCGTGAAGGCTGCACAAGGTTTAGGCTTGGTTAGGCCATCTGCAGGGTTGTGTTCGCTTGAAATGTGACCAACATCAGATATTTTTAAGCAATTGTATGCTTGACGCGCTGCAGTGATATCGATCATTAGACGCTTTTCCGTATTAAAAGAATTATTCGTAATAGTATCAAACAAAGACTTGCTATCGGTTAGAATGCACAGACGAATACTTCTTCCCAAGATCCTTTCCAGGTCGTGTCGTAAGATGAAAGCAGCATCAAATCCGTCAGCAAAGGCGTAGATTTCAGCAGCAATTACGCTTCGAACAACTCTTCGGGTCTTGTAAGAGCGGTAGCATAGAATGTTACAATGTTCGTACTTGTCGCATAAGGTAACGATATATCCCAGCTATGAGGTCTGGTCGGTGTTATTGGCGAAGAAAGAGTCGGTGTAAACCCTAAGATGCAAAGATTCCATATCGAGATGCTGCTGCATGAGGCCGACATCGGATGTACGCTTTAAGTGTTCAATACAGGAGTTCCGTTTCTCAGTCGCTGTTGAACTGCGTGTGCGTAACCTGAGCGAGTTGTGCAACGCCGAGGGATGAGTCAGGTCTTGTGTGCGTGATCCATCCGATTGACATGAACTTGGATTTGAAATTGGCAAAGCTTGCGTCCGTGGCGACGGGGTGTAACTTCGTGATCTGCTTGCGCTGTTTGAGGTAGAACTTCCCATCTTTCGTCGACACTTCTAGCCCGGCAAAAACGAAGTTGTCCAATACCTTCTTCTTCGATTCGAAACGCTGCGATGTCTTCTCGGTGTGCTTCGTGAAGTCGTCCAATACCTTCTTCTTCGATTCGAAACGCTGCGATGTCTTCTCGGTGTGCTTCGTGAAGTCGGATGTGCCCGCCACGATGGAGTCGTCAACATACGTTCAGGCCAGTCCGCGCAGTTGTCCTTGTACCTGTTTCGAAAAAAGAGATAAGTCCCCGATGGCTTGTTGCCTATCCAAATCTTTGATCATGTGCCCGGTAAAGGTGAAGTTCCAGTAGTCACCAGAATCAGTTAATCCGTAAAGTGGTCGCAGTGTTTTGAGTAGTTGATTCGGCTGAAGTTCTGACTTCTAGGTTGGGCGGATGTACACGTCGCGCTTGAGCTGGGTTGCGGACTGTATGTACGCTTCGGTAATATCCGTGGACCATATGCGGAAACCAAAGAGAGCGGCGAGAGGAGAATGACTCGAATGGAGAACTGCTGGAGAGTTGTTGACTTGTGCACGATGCTGCGCTTCTCCTCGTCCATGTGAATCTGTGCAATAAAGCCTCCTTTAAATAGCGGTTCATTGGTTTCGAAATTCTTGATCGAGAGGGCGAAGCGGCCGCCAATGATGTTAGCGTTCGGTGGTAGTTCCTCTTTGCATACTACCTTCCAAGTTCCAGGGCGGAATAGGCCTTCGAGCTTCTTGCTTTTCCCAGGCAGAAAGTGGGAGTTGGAGTTCCGTGGATCGCTGGCGGGGATGATATCTGTGATGAAGATTTGCGCGGTAGAGGCAGCAGCTGGTGAAGTCGGCGGAGTGGGGAACTGGGTTCGGAACCGTGCAAGATGCTGCTGCAGAGTGGTGGTGGCGTGTTCGTCCGAGAACATGAACGCGGGTATGACTTCGGAAAGGTTGTAATGCTTGAACATATTGCATGCTTGACATAGATCTCCTTGTTTTCTACGCGCAAGACTTTGAATGGGCCGAGGAATGCTTTGTCTCCTTTGCGGTAGACGTGAACTTGATCACCGGGAACGATGACGTACTGGGTGGCGGGTGGTATTCGGGAACGGAGGGCCTGAGCGTTGCGAAGCTCGGCGACGATAGTGGAATATTCGGTCCGGTCGGCGGCGAGAGCGCGCATGCGGGAGCGCTGGTCGGGGAGTTTGATGGCCACTTCGGGAAAGCGGGGAAGGGATCCAAAAACGATCAGGGACGGAGTGTACCCATCGGGCCCAATTGTGTCATTCATTGCCTTGATGGAGATGCGCAGCAGGAGATATTTGTCTAAGTCCGGGGCTTCGTGGCGTAGCTTACAATAGATGCGTCGGAGTGGGTCGTGATAGCGCTCCCCAAGGCCAAGGGAATTGTGTGACTCAAAACCAGAGATCTTGAGTTCAATGCCGTGCTCAGCGGTGAGCTTGTTTCACCGGGTAGATGTGAAGACCGAGCCGGGGTCGGTACGCATGGCGTTGGGATGGCCAATATAAAGTGTTGTTCAACACATCGTGAAAGCGCGCCATATTTCTTCAGTGGACTCGCCTGGCAAGAAGCTGGCGTTCGAGAAACCTGTGCCGAGGTCGACGACGTGCAATACTGCCCTTCCGTCAAACCGAATCAGATCAAGGGCGACTTCCTGATTAAACACAATTTGTTCCTCAGGCATCGAGACGCGAAAGCGTAACGATCGAGACGATATTTGGGTGCAAGTGGCGCAGGTTTTGGAGATGGTTCCGATTAACGAGCGGGTTGCCGGTGAAATTTTCCCAGGGTGTAAACGGTGGATGAGGTTTTACAATTTCTTAGCGGAGGGATGATAGAAGTGGTAGTGCAGTCGACGGAGTTCGGTGAGGGTTGAGGGCGCCGTGTTGTGGGCGTAGAAAGCGTGCTGAGGTCCCCGTCGTCTTCAGGAACTGTCAGGTCGGAGGGGAGAAACGCGGTGTCCCATTCCAAGTAGAGGTGGCCGAATTTCCGCGTTAAAGGTTGCGTCCAGCCTTCCAATTTGCTACGTAACGAAGCGTCGTGCATTTCCAGTACAACGCGGGAGTGTACGCAGATCTCGAGGCCAAGGAGGAATGCGATATCTGCCTCGACCACGTGAGTTCAAACGTGAAGCGTGGTGCCAGCTGGCGTAAGAAGAGAGATTTCTAGTTGTCCCAGACTTGGCTTGGAGCCATCACCTAAGCAGAGGGTAAGGAGGGCGGGTTGGAGCGGACTGTGGCGTTTAGCGGTGGCGAAGTAGGCGTCGAGCTGCGGTTTACCAATGATGCTACAGAAGGCAGCGGTGTCCATACAAGCGCCATCAAACAGGTTGCGAGACGGATCCTTTGCGGGTGACTTGAGATAGGAAGATTTGCCGGAGATTGGCCTCGGGTTCCCTTGTACGTCTTACACATGATGCAAGCCAGCGGAGCATTTGGCGAGTTCGGGGCAGGCGTGAAGTGCAGTGGTTTTTTGGCTTGGCGGAGACGAAGGCGAAGCGAGGCGCGCGACGGAGGCGGGGGCGGTTCTTCAGGAGATTCGTCGAAATTATTGGTGTCGGAGGTGGAGGAGCAGGGGAGGGAGGGGTATCGTCACGAGGAGGGGCGTCGGGGGTGGCAGGTGTACGTGTAGTGGGAATGACGAAGGCAATAGCGTCGGCGGCGGGGTGGGGAAGGGGGAGGGTGATCTTCTTGTTAGATGTCATCTGCAGTGGTAGACGTGTGGAGTGGAGGACCAGTATGAGAACTTGGGAAAGGAGATGGAGTGGGGTTCTGCGGAGGGAAAGTGTCGATTCCACCTTCAGGGGGATCGGGAGGCAGAGGGAAAGTGTTGGAAGGCCGGAGTGAGGGATGCACTTGGGCAGGTTGACTTCCAGACAAAAAGACTGCTGGTGGTCTGGCATCGTCATGTCGCTTGATTTACGGGTCATGGCACCACTTGTCACCACCGTCCCTATAAGAAAGATTTTTAATTTTGTAAACCTAACATGACGGAATTTGGATGTGCCGGACATTCAAATTACACTCGTTCAGCCTTTCACGCGACCTCCTTTTCGAAATGGCGCATATTGAATTGTCAATTTTTTTTAATTTTGTGAGTGTCATTGGACGGTGCATTATGATTGTTCTGGTTGCACGTTATGCTATTGTGAGTGTCATGTACCGCCAACACTATCCTCCAACATTCCTATCATATTCGTATCGCCTTGTTTTAACACCCTAGATGGTGCTGTACGGCCCGATTTTATTGATCCATTTCACTACCACGCGCGTTCCAATTTTCGGAAAAGTGTTCAATTAATATCCGCGCGTGCTCCACAAACCGCAAAAATATTTTATAAGGCGTTGGGATGAGGGAGGGAGGAATAAATGAAAGCCCGGTGCTGAAGTCCCTCCCAAGTCATTTTCATGACAACGATATGCAAGAATAGAAATCAGAGAGTACGAAAAAAAGCGCAGAAATTATAAGATGGAGTACACCCGAACGTCTGGCCTCATTTCTTCCGGAGAAGAACAGATAATAACGGACAGCCCTGATGGGTCAGTGGGGGCACTGGTGGAAGATAGTGATTGCCTTGTCTGTGCGCTGGAAATCAAATCAATGAAGTCGTTCAGCACCACAGAAATAGAGAAGAACGCTCGTGCCGCATTTGAAAGTGCGGTGGAGGTTTCTGATATCGGCATAAGTGAGGACGCGACAGGAATGTTCCATAAATTAGTGCCATTAGTTCCATACAGACTTCAGTGCATGCATCATGCCCTGTGTATAAAGATGGATATTGTTTGTTTCAGTATGGAGAGAAGGAGAAGCTGCGGTTTAGCAGAGATAATATTTCCCGCTTTCCTTCATTTTGCTGAACATTTTCTGTACCAATACAGCTCTGTATTGTCGGAGATTTGTTTGGGAGAATTCAGCTGAGTAGGGAAAAATGCAGACCACATTCCGAGAGAGTAGGATGACATGTTTATGTCATCACACGCCACTGATCTACATTCATACGCTACTTGTTATAAGTCCGGAGCATTACCACCATGCTGGGAGGAGATGCCCTTTGCCAAAACCTACCGTGATTTTCGGCACAAGGTATCCTGACCTTTCTTGTTTGCCGATTACGCTCGACAGCTTGCAAAGGAGTTGAAAAGTTCTGCTACAGTGCGACAAACAAAATCTGGATCACATTCAAGTTGGAATCATAGTGTGTCTGTAGCAGAATTCTAACCCAACCATTTGGTAAGCATTTAGTCTTTGTATCACAGTTTGTTGTCCAAAAGTAAAATCGAGAAGACGATGTACAGCGCTCTCTAGCCAGACCTCATTTGCACAGAGAGTTGAAGTGGAAAGAAACGTATTGTTCTTTGGAATCTTATAGTCATGTTATCACTAAAAATGGTAAGAAATTCAGAAAAAAGGGAGAACCCAAGCAAAACAAATGGTGATCTATTTGTAGGCAAGCAATTTGTAGGAGATTGTGGGATGATGGCACAAACAAACTGTATTGAAGAGAGCAACAACAATTCAAGTAGAGTTGGAGAAGTTGGAAGAAAAAATTAACCAGAAATGTGGTGTGCGTAAAAGAATACAACATGTGAAATGAATCAATTATGTTCTGTACGACTGGTACGTTGTTTCCAGAAAAGTAAATTGACTCAGACAGTAGGCGAGTTCCAATCCATTGTCACTGCAATCGATTCCAATTCTTCATTATATTTCACCGATTGCTCGGTACACTGTGATGGCAAATTCTTACTGCACATTAAGAGTCAATCAAAATCGCGATTGCTCGGACTCCATAGGATTGCAATCGAGATTTACTTAGAATTCGCAATCGCAATCGCGATTACCATAATCCTGCAATCACACTCAAAGTGACCAGCGACATCTTAGCAGACAGCACCAGTAATTCGAACACAGAAACACAAGTCTGTACCGTTTAAGACTGCTCACTACAAAGCATTCGACTTTCGTAAACTTTCCACTTCCATCTCTAGGATATCTCAACAAATCTAGATAGTCAGGTTTACTGGCCGCCGGCGGCCACCGCTAACTCGAGACCCGCACAACATAGAATGGAACTTGTGATTTTTTCTTGGTTTTATTGCAGAGGTTGAACGTTTATGCTCAATTGAGCCTTGCATATTGCAAAAACCTAAAATGAACACTACTCCGCTGTTGTTTGAAGTTATTACTTATCTGAAAGTGAGATCGATGTTTTGGAATTTGCAAACGGTACGGAAGGCGTTCTACCTGGTTAAGAGCAATTTCGATAGTGCACGTGAGTCTTAATTGATTCTTGGGTTTACATTCTTAGTGTTGAAGACAAAAGCTTGGAATGTTGTACTATTGGATGCCATTCAATGAGCATCAAATAGAACAGCGTGCAGTAGCGCCCGATTTGGACCAAAAAGACTCTTTTCTTGATCATTCACTCATAATGTGCAGAAAAGAACTGGCTAATGATCAAACTAGTAAATCACCTCGTTAAAGGAGAATATGGAGGTCCAAACTCAAGCAGAGCCGCCAAACCCTTTGGCCACAGTCATTCTCCATCGCGGACAAAGCGCTCTACCATTGCAGCCGTCATCATATTTGTAGCACGTTTCTTTCAAATCAAATGCAATCTGTGCCGCGATACGACGAAAATGAGGAGAGCAAAAAAGACCAAAAGAAGTGCCAATTTGACGATATCTCGGCAACCTACGATGATAAAGACGACACCGAAGAGTTTTTAGTAGAAGTCTTGGGTTCAATTGAAGAACAAAAGTTGCTCGACTCAAACTCTTACTGTTCACAGTGGCGGAGAAAAGCGGGATTCATTTAGACAAACCTCAACTCATTCCACGTAGCTTTGCGCATAAGAGAAAACTTGGATTCCCTAGAAGAAATTTTGTCCTTTTTGTGCGCGCATTTAGAGTGCAAATTTCGCTTTGCTAAACCACCAAGTGCACTCTCTGTGTCCGCCATTCGCGTTCCATTTGGACTTTCCTGCAACGGAATTTCAATTTTTTAATAGTTTATTTCATTATTCGGAATGCGCTTGGAGTGCAACCTGACAACATGGGATGCAACATGCGAGCAATATGCGCTCAGATAGAGTGCAAAGTGTATCGCTTCTAACCGTAACGCACTCCATCAGCTTGGTGCATGTTCTCCATTTAGACACCTCGAAATTGAGCTCCAAGCGGACATCGCGTGCGCTCTAAATGAGGTCCATCTGGCATTCTAGTACCATCCATGATTGCCGGGCAACATCAAATTGCACTCCTCTTTTTCCAAAAATTTCTTTTAGGGGTTGTTCAGCTTGTCTCTCAATGAGAAATTAACGGCATGTGTCAGAAACTGGACAAGTGCTGAACTTATCAGACGCGGGAAAAGAACTAAGTCGTTCCGATTAGACCAACTGCAAGCTTATTTCGTATTTCGGATTAGAGCTAGCAACATTTTTGCACAGACTCAATCGATTGCAAGACTATTGGTCAAAATCATATTTGTTAGGTATACCGCTCTTCAAGAAAACAATGAGCCGAGACATATTTCTGTAAATAATAGCAGCACTCCAACTCTATCCTTCGCATGATGCCAACGTCGCTCTTGAAGACCCTTTGTGGCATAGCCGTCGGATCTGACAACATTTTGCCAGGAATACTGCATCATTGGCAGTACTTGTCAGAGTAAGCTCGCTTGATGAGAATACTATAAGGGGCAAAGGACGAACAACGGCCCGGTTATATATGAAATCAAAACCTCTAAGGTTTGGGAATGGATTTGACACTGTGGTGTGCTGGGCTCATGAGCATCTGCATAGCTTTCAGGACAATGGTGCTGGAAACAGAACTGTTCTCACGCCGGTCGAGAGTTATACGTCTCTACTCCGGGAGCTTCGTGGGGCGGTAGAATCATCGGGGGATGTGTGAGAGATTGAGGCTTGATCGAAAAATAGATGGAACACTGGTTGGGAAAGGAAAGCTCACGGCGCTTGGTATGCACGGATGGCACATTAGACGCATATAAACCCAGTTTCGGTTGAGAGAAGGTCGATGGTTATGGACAAATTCCACGTGCGTCACGCTGTAGCCCCTCAATATTGTAGCCTCATTGACAATGGGTGCAAGGTTCTGGGCACAGTTCGATTTAGAAATGTTGATGGCGTCAATCGGTCAGTGGCAGAGGAGGCATTCGAGGGCCTAAAGCATACCAAAAGCTGAGAATAGAAGTTGGTTCAGCTCCTGGAGAGTGAGAAAGGCACAACTTCGACACTATGCATTGCGGAGAAGACTGGTTCTATTGTATTGAAAGACAAAACTGTTGTTACGTTCTATTGCAACGACCTTTCATACACTCCGACTCTGCCGATTCATATTCCAGATAAGCAAGCCTCGAAATGCGTGCATGGTCTCGCTCCCCTGATGCCTTGGACTGGTAACGGATCTATGACTTGCAAGACTTTACAAGTGCTATCACTTATCGTTGCCTATAATCTCTTTATGAACGAAGTTGACCCTACAAGAGATTTTTTCGATTTTGTGAGCGGAAATGTAGCGCAAGTAATGGGATGCTCACTATCTAACAGCATTCCGATTGTACGACGTGTGCGTTCCAATGTGACACCCATAGCAGAGCATTTTAACTTTTTAATAGTTTATTTCATTATTGTGAGTGCGTTTGGAGTGCAAGCTGATATCGGCGGCTGATATCGGCGGGGGGGGGGCGAAGTACGGACAATGTGGGCCCAGATGCAGTGCAACATGTATCACCTACACTCCAAATGGCCTTTCCAACTGTAACACCCAGAAATTAGGTTGCATTCGCACGTGGCGAGCACTCATTTCGCCGTCCGCTCAGCACCCATGCGTCATCCATTGGTGCCATCCGACCTCAAATTGCACTCCTTTTTTATCCAGAGCTTTCTCATTGGGTGATCGATTGGATCAATTCAGTTCGACTGCACCCAGAATCCCAATAAGAAATTTTTTCAAAATTGTGAACCTAACATGAAGGCGATCGGATGTTGTAGACCCTCATATTACATTCATTAACCCCTCCGCGCGATCTCCGTTCTGGCACGGTGCATATTAAATTAACAATTTTTTTCAGTTTTGTGAATGTCATATGAGGGTGTGCTGAGGTTGTTCTCATTGCATGGTAGGCTGTTGTGAGTGCGTTATGACAGTTGCACTATCGTTTCCCAATCCTCTAACACTCACAGCACATTCCCTTTTGGCACCCTAAATGAAGTCATAGAAGGCGATTTCAATTCTCCGTTCCACCACATAGTGAGCTCCTATTTTTGAAAAACCATCCAATTTACATCCGCGCGTGATCCGCAATCCGCAAAAATCTCTTATAGGGAATGAGAAAAGAACGCCACCTCACCATGAGAGTTATCAGGTTCGTACTCGACGCCAGCATACTAAATGCCCATGCCTTGCTCCACGCAATCTCCAAGCCCGGACATACAATCATTGAAATCAATCTTATGAAGAGAAGAAGTTTCCTTCAATTGGTTGCGGCACAAAACGAATACCGTTGCAGAGGTCGTCTTAATCAGCTGCTCGTCTCACAACCACCTCCTCAAATAATACGTCCGATTCCAATGCGTCCTCGGCATCTATACAGCACTTCTTTTCTGAGAATGAGGCCAGAAAAGCGTCCATTGTGTGGTTTGTAACCTTCTAGTCAATAAAGAAAAGAGGGTTATACTATGTACCGAGGCAGAAAAGCTAGAGTAAGTCCTCATTAAGATTTCATCCACGCTTCATGAAGAATTCTGTAGGTTCTCTGTTCATTGATTAGTCGGCACCCCGCGGCATACGCCCCACGTTACCAAGCGCAGCCTCGCATCCAAGAGCCCGTCGGCGCATTGCAGCAGCTAGTACGCGCGCTCCCCCAGCTGTAACGTCCCCAACCCACCTCGTGGCCGCTGCGGCTTCTGCTGACGTTCCCAGTGCCGCACTTGGTGGCGCTCCCAGTGTCGCTTCCCCTTCCTCGTCCTTCTTCGCCTCCCACATCGATCACTTCTCTCACTCAACGAATACTCCTGCGACGCCCACTCGTCGTCGATTGCGAAACTCGGGCACACTCTCACCGCTCTCTGGCTACCACAAAGACCTGCCGCACCTGCGTCGCAGCTACAGGCATAGCCGCTGTCGGCGACAATGACACATCGCGAATCGCCTCTGTAACGCTTTCTGCGTATACATCCGCTCAGGTGCACCTCGTCGACGGTGGTGGTTCGCTGGTAACTGCGGTGTGGCGTCGATGGCCAGCATTGAGCGTCCTCTTTGAGCTAGAGTCTTGAGAAGTAGTCAAAGCTTAACAACGAGCGTCTCTGAGAGAAGCGGATCTGAAAAGAACCGAAGTTCCTGTCATAGTCAGAAGCTCGGAACAGCGCAAGCCGTGCTGCTGTCGTTTACTCCCGCCCCACAGCGCTATTTACGCTACCGCAGAAAACCACAAAGATTATCAAAGACGAATGTTTCCATGTGAGCCTTGAAACATCAGCGCTTGTAACTTTTCCCTGTGACTCGCTAATGTTTGTAACCATCTGCGCAATTGGCCTATACGCCAGTGTTCTGTCTAGCAAACATCGGACCTGGGCCATTCAAGTTTTATGCCGCAGGGTGAGAACTAAAATCGGTGTTGGTGATCTTGAATTGTACTGCTGACGAAAAGAAACTATGCAAAGCATGAACAATTTCAATGCCCTCATCAATAACCTTCTATGTGTATGAAGCACAGGAGAGGTTTCTTGGATAATTGTCCTTACCAAGTGTTGGTAGGCAGCCACGTTAAAATATTAAGTTCTTCCGCGTCGCAATGTTCCTGCAAAACATGTCCTCTTTGTCTGCAATGCAAGTGCAACAAATGGGTTGAGCATCCGAAATATGTCTCCACAATCTGCAATGCAATTTGGTCAATGTTTTTAATTGCCTTCTGCCCAGTGACAAAGGTGTTAAAGCACAACAAAGTTCCAAGCTGAAAAACGATGTCGGAATAGAGAAGGCGGCGCACAACAGAGAGGTTTCGAAAGGTTTCTTCATCAAAGAAAAGAAATCGTCAAGACTAGACGGATCTACAAGACCTCATACATTTATGGCATCCTCTAGAAGATTTGCGGCCTATTTATCGGCTGCAATTAGGCGTTTCGGGATTTGGTTTTGCTAGTTTCCGTCTGGGATGCTAGGAATAGACGCTGGAATACTGTCAATATTGCAATAAAGGAAAAGTGATATGTCAACAAAAGCGCAATCTAATCGACTTTTCTGCGACATTAGCAGCGCGCCAGCTGTTCCAAAATCACGCCCTATTTGTGAGGATGGAGCGGGGTGTTCCAGAACTGCCCTCGAAGCTAGACTCAGCTTCGGATACCTCGATTGGTTTGACTTCGACCAGCGTAATAGACTTGATGTGGTGAGATCTTTCGCCCGCACAGGTTCTGACGTGACACATTTTTCAATCTCTTCTTGTATATCCTCTTCAAGTGATGGTGGTGATGCTGATCCCAGAAGTTCATCCTGCTCATGTTCGAAGAGATTCCAAACTCTGTAGTGCCCTGCAGAGGCATTGTTCAAGTTGAGTGTAGCGCTGCGCACATTTTTCGCTTGTTCATTTGGAGAATTCTGTGAAAGTGCAATAATATATCTGTATTCTGCGAAGCTCACCGCAAGGTCAACGGACTACTGCAGTACCTGATTTCGCGTGCTTTGTGCATCTTTCGAAGGAGGAATATGATTAAAGCAAGAAAGCTTGTGAAACGGGGGGGTGCATGAAGACTGGTAACTCAACGAAGAAGAAGCGAGATGTTACTCTATGCCCAGAGTAGAAGCGCTTCGTTACGGCATCCTTAAGAAGCGCCCTAGTTTTCTCAGCTACCTATAAGAGATCTTGTACGTCAACGATTCGAGCGGTGCGAACGGTACCACGATCTGCACTATCGGAAGTGTCGAAGATCGGGAGTGCGGCTTGGAGGTCGAACAGGGTGGTGTTTAACCGACAAAGAGCCAGAAAGATGCAATTGAAGACGGATATGTGGTGGCTTATGCCTGATCGAATATTTCAGAAAGTGGCAACATTAGAGAGAATAGGTGGAATAAGGTGCCCCGTTCATGTAGCAGAGGGAACGGTTTGTCTTCATAGCGCACATAGTGCTTCTCCAAAAAGAACTAAAGCTTCAAAAATCGTTCAAAAATCCCCACATTCAAAATCCATCGATGCTCCCCGTCCTGCAATAAACCAATACGCCTTTTCCTTTCCGATGCTTGTACTCGAATTGACTACAGATGGCAGGAATTTGATTCATGTGCTCAATAATTAGTTTTATATCTATGACGAGACTTCTCGCTGCACGGTTTTTGACATATTGTATCTCCGGAGAGGTTCCAAAGGCTTCATCACAAGCACAGTTTAATAAATGGGAGAGGCACCAGTCCCCCCGAGACCCAGGTAATAGCGGAAAGCAACGCCGTTTAACATTAGAAAAACTTTCAGACGCAAAATTCATTACCAGATCCGGTGGAATATTGAACTCAGCAAGTGTCTTTTGAAACCAAAAGTTAGGCACACCCGACAGTTTGGTGCTCTCTATCAACGACTGGTCAGGAGAAGAATGGCAACCAGGCAGTAGAAATGACTGTAACTGCCACTCATCGTTAACAAAAAAATACACGCACTCGAAAACACTTATTTCGTGAGCTATTGCTCGTCCGGAGATCAACCTTAAAACTTAGGAACGGTATAGTACTCTTACGACACCTATATCCATCTTTTTAGCAGTCTTCTTTGTGCAACATAAATAAATCTGTACTAGAAGCTTATTCACATATTTCGATAACATTGAGGTGTTGAATTCGTTTCTGAGATCAATCATAGATACAGGACTGCGAAACTACATACAATTCGGTATTTGAGGGGAGCCAAAAGCTCTTTGATCACAAGCCGTGCCAAAAGCAATTCATGATATCGTTATGGATTTTTTCTCAAGAGTATCTTTTTTTCCTTTGTAACCTTAGTCTTAAATATTGACTCTGTCTGCCAAAATCTCTTAGATCTCTCTGATGTGATCTTTTGAAGTGTTTCTAGATGATCCATTATGTTACTGTAACTGTTCCTGATTTTAATGTCACGCGTGCGTAGTGAAATGTGACAACGCAAATACTGGTATTCGCCATTATTAATTTCAAGTATGAATCTTTCGTCTCTAATAACGAATCTGTTGGGATTTTGAGGAAGGATCAGGAGAAATGTTGCCTTGTTTTAAAGCTTGAACTTCTGGTGTTGTGCACGCCTTCTGTGGGTTATAGTACTTGAAATGCTCAGATAGGTAGTCCTTTGAAACGTTGTTGATTTATTGCTGGTTTGGTTCGGTGTTTTGGTGCATTTTATCCTCTCGGGATATGATATTTATTGGTTGGTAATTACTATTACTTTCTTGGAAAGTAAACAAAGTTGTATTCTATGTTCAAGTGTCTATAATTACCACTAGTTCAAATTTGGATTTTGAATGGGTAAATTGGTTTTATTCAAATGCTTTGAATGGTTTGACTGGTGAGCAAACATGTTCATTCAAATGGTTTTCCAAGCTTGATTCGTGAACCCCCATTTCCATTAGACCTTTGACGCATAGGGAAAATAAATGATGGTCTGTACAGTATTTTGGCAAACAATTTCGTTTGCTTGTAGAAATCCTAGTATCTGATCTAATAAAAAAATTGGAACAATGCTTAACATAAATTAGTTTTATACAGCACCTCAGAGCAGTCATTCAGTGGAAAAGAGATATATCTCTATATGCGCATATAACAGCGATGAAAGTAAAACATCATGTCTTCTAAGAAATGGTTGAGTATATAAGAGATTCATTAGTCTTTACTATCTTTGGTAGACACTACGCACACTATCCCTTCACGAATATTCGAAATCAACCTCTTTCTGCCTCTCACGTAGCACAGTGTGTCAATTTGCTTGCAGCCGGGGCATTTGAGCCTCAGTGCAGCTTAGAACAATTTTCGAAACAAGAAACCAGCACCGGTTCTGATGAAAAAAATGAGAGTGAATGTCCAATTTTCGATTTTTTTAAAATACGGCAGTCCAACTATTCTAATTATTACTAATTTTTCTGCCGACAAATTTCAAGATATTTAGATGAAAGTCAACAAAATTACCGCAGAACAGTAGAATACTGATAGGGTAGGAAGATATAATTTTACAGCCAAGGATATATTTTTTTGTGACATCGTCTTCACTGAAGCGTGGTAGAAAGTCTGATGTTTTAGCGCAGATGTTTAATATCAACTGATCATCATTTCAGAGAGTTATTTCGAACTTTTTTTCGGCAGTAGCGCCAGAACTATTACATGCATTTACAAAAGGAAATAATGGTGCTTTATCTATGAGAAACTTCTAAACAGCGATTTAGGATTTTCCAACTATTGCTATTGCCGATATGCCACCAATGCTATTTTTCAGCATTCTTGTCGACCTTCTGGAAGTATGGAGGAAGAGAAGAAAATGTTTTAGTGGCAAGGATAAGCTCTACAGATTTAACGATTCCCTTTTGCGGAGCAAAATAATCTTACAGAAGTTTCTGTTCTGCCTAATATATTGGCACTTTTGACTTCCTCTCATTTTCCTGGATCAAAAGCGCACATTGATATTTTTCAGGAAAATACTGAGCATCAGAAGACTGTCTTGGAAGAAAAGTGAGACGAGACTAATAATTTATCATTGACAATGAGGGACTTTTGTCGCAGTACGGAAAATATTACATTTTCATGGATGAAGGGTACCACGGTGTTGTCGAAAGCATAAAAGCAATTATACCAAAGAAAGAGCAGCGAAGGGGAAATTTATCATTTGTAGATGAAGATCGAAATTCTAAGATTTCAAGGCATAGAATTATTGTGGAAAATTATTTTGGTCGTCTGACGCAGTTGTGGGCTGTAGTCGGGTCTAAATATCGTTGGGCTGAGTGTGCTTACGATAATATTTTTCTATTTTGTGTGGCTTGGAAGAAAGATCATATCATAAGCCATCCGGTGCGCAGCACTGACGGTGAATTTTATGATCAGTTTGGTAACCGTCTGAAAGCTATTGCGAGCTATTGCGACGGAAAAAATCGCTAAGTCCTCAATGGCTCAAGAAAAAAGTATAGACTTAAGCGTCACCGTCGAATGGATTAAAAATATCGCGTTTTTGGTTCTGATGATGATACTATTAAGCCTGGTTTTTAAGTATGAACTGCGAAACTTCTTGATTTTTGAGAAGTTTATATGATTTTGTGCATTTTTGTTTGCTTTATTCTTTAGTTCTATACATGCTTTTAGAAACACATGCGTTGTTTTTTGTTTCATGCTTTATTTTTTTTAATTACATCTATGCGGTTTTATGTGAATTTACCCTCTATGAGAAAGGAAGATCTATTGAAATGCATCCACTGCTTTCACCGATGTAAGCTTTTTTTCTAAATACGTTTAAATATACTGTAAGGAGTACTTCGAAAGGCAATTCGAATTGCAGTTGAATGATGAACCATTTAGATCATCCAAAAATGTGCTACTCCGGTACTACGTGCCTAGACATCACCCTTTTATGTTCTAGCCACTGACAAGAACAGAAAGAGGAACTTTCTGTATCTCTACAAACCTGCATAAGTACCACGCTTCAAGTAAACTAACCTGTCCGTTCCAGTTCCCGCCAGTATGAAGTTCTGCCCCTGTCGCGAAGAAAGTTCTTGCAACACCCACTCGTTCAGCTTTTCTGTCTGGTTTCCGTCTCTACATAATGTAATGCAGTACCGAAAAGAAATGGCTTCACTTCGATACATACTTGACACAGAGAGCGAACAGCTACAACTCTCCCAGCACCAACAGACCTCGAAATCTCCCCTTCCGGCCCCGAATAAACATCAGAATCTTCTCTAGCGCATCTTTGACCACCTGTAGGCGAATTGAAACAACCATATCAACCCCCTATAAGAAAATTTTGCGGCTTGTGGATTACGCGCGGATGTAAATTGGATGGTTTTTCAGAATAGGGGGGCCCTATGTGGTGGAATAGAGGATTAAAATCGCCTCCTATGACCTCATTTGGGGTGCCAAAAGGAAATGTGAAGTGAATGTAAGAGGAGTGGGAAAGGATAGTGCAAGCGTCATAACGCACTCACAACAGCCTACCATGCAATGAGAACAACCTCAGCACTCCCTCACATGACATTCACAAAACTGAAAAAATTGATAATTTAATGCACCGTGCCAAAATGGAGGTCGCGCTGAAGGCTTAATGAATGTAATATGAGGGTCCACAACATCAGATCGCCTTCATGTTACGTTCACAATTTTGGAAAACTTTTTCTTAAAGGGACCAGTTGTAGCAGGAACAGCTATACTGAAGCCGAGAACTCAAAAGCAGCTCCGCTCGAAGGAAAAAACTAACCTCAGGCGTTCCCAGCGCAATAGATCTAGCAGAAAAACCAGCAAGAAACACAGACCAAGTCCAGAAGAGGACAAGCATATTATATACTCGACGACGTCCGTCTCTTCCTTGATATCATAGCACAGCAAGAACCTACGGGCGCGAACGGATGAACACGCGTAGCTGACGAGTTTAATAACGATGTCAATCTGGCGCACAGAGCGCAACGCACGGCAGACAGCCTGAAAAAAAAATTCGAGCGCTTAATCCATGAACGGAAGCCGACTGGAGACCCATGTTGTTCACCATTGGTTCGAAAAGCGATGCAGATAAACAAGGATATACAGGCAAAGTTTTTTGAAGAGGTGTTGGGCAGTCACAGTGACTGCATTAATCTTTCTCCTGAAGAGCTACAGCAGCAAGCACGTGAGGTAAGCGGTGTAGTTGAAGAACGGAGAAAAAAACACAATCTTGCTCCGCCGGGGCTTCCGGTGCCCAAAAAGTTCCTAAAAGATGTTGCGAAGCACATGGAGCTCACAAGCAAAGACGTAGAGAAGGTGGTAGATTGGATATCGCAGATGAGGTTTGAGTTTGAAACTCCTTCGCGCTCTGAGACTGTCACGGCTAAAGACATTAGAAATATTGTCAGAGATGAGATAAGGGCAGTGAGTGAGCGAAATCAAGCTCATTTGCGCGACGCAGCCACAGAACTTCGAAGTGAAGTTGTCCCAGAGAAGTATACAGATGCTCGAATGATACCTCGTAGATTTGAAATCCGGATGTCTTTCGGATATCATCTGGATATCTGTTAGGATTTCGTTAATTCTGGTCATGTTTTTATTCGAATTTGTTATATTGCTATGCTTTTAGTTAGTCATTTAATGTTTTGATGCTTTCTTTGAATTCCCCGTGATCTAGCGATCCAATTTGATACCCTAATGATCCTCAGAGTCTTTGTTTGACATTAGTTGTCATAATGTTACCAAGACATGTCACGTGTGATGTCTGCCTCGTCAGTTGACGTCATGACTGACTTCATAGTTTCGGTGCCTTGCTGGAACTTCTACAAATGGAGACGTTGCAGGAACTTCTAGAAGCTTCTAGAAAACTCCACTGTCGATTTCTACGCACAGTTTCTACACTAATTCCGACGCAAGGGCCATTACTCATAGACACATTAGTTCGAGGGATATTCTAGAAAGCTGCGTTAGCGACCTTATTTTCGAAGGTCCGATTCTCCATATAAACCCTGGTCGACTGCCTGACCTCTCCTCGGCAGTCACCATCGTTCACGTTCTCAACCTCAGACCCAGTGTTCTGACATTGGTAGCCATCGCAAGTAAGTATTGCGCTCATTTGAAACTGAGTGACCATCCAGCCCTAGTGGATTTTGCTATACAAAATTCCCGAGGTTTGGATGAGCCACAGACGTCCAGCTCTTTACTGACTGTTGATTTCTGACCCAATTTGGGTGTTTCCGGTGAGCTCAATACGCCGATCCCAAGTACCGCCGTCATCGCCGTCGTTCTATACGAACACGGAAATATCCACCGAACCGCCGTCATCGCCGCCACCGCCGCCACCCCCTGTCAACACCACCGAAACCCCTGTTTCCGCTGCCGTGTCCACCTTGGAACCGAGTACACCACCTTCATACACACCGTCACCACCGTCGTCACCAGCTCGTCAACATCCCGATCCTGTTGACAGCAATCCGATTTCAAGGAACCGATCAGTTACTGAGGCTACCGAGGGTACTCCACGTCATCTGCTCCGCATAGACGACGCGGCTAATATACATACCCTTCGCGTGGCCACCGATCGAATCAAGCGACGGCGTATACGTAACCTTCGACGTCGCTTGAAGACCCAGGTGTGACGACTGTGAACTCCGTTTCAATGCCGAGTGCAACTTCGCGAACATTGTCTGGTAGCCGACACCGCAACAAGCTCCAGAACAAGCGCTCCCCACCGGGCTGTTACGAATGTGGTATACTCTCGTTCAATAATTGGAAGCATTACGAGGATCACCGAGGTGGACGCAAGCACCGAGCAGCTGTCAACAAGGAAAACCGACGTCAACAGCGTTACTTTAAGTAAAATTATAACGTAAACACCTTGTGTTGACAAATGTTTCCAAGAATCGGTTGTTCTACCCTTTAAGCTACCGTTTGTGGTTGTGTTCCAGTTTCCGCTACGTTCGTATTACTTAGCATTGACAAGGGAGAAGTCGCCGTACAGGGCTCACTATCTTCCCAGTCGCTTGACGCTTTGTAATTGAACTGAAGAAACCTTAATTGAACCACTCCGGCTGCAATTGCAACTTACAGCGAAGGGAATCGAACCTAGAACCTCTGAAATTGCACCGGCGCCGCCTACCCACTAGGCCAGGTGCGCGGCACTGCTTGCCTGCAACCTGCAAATTGCAATTTTCTAAAGTGGCAGCGCAAGGCTTGATTTGTGCTTTTCGAAAAATTAGACAATTTATTTTGGCAACCCCCTGATTTGAGCCAGTTTCAAAGGTTCTCCGTTCCCGCAGCTCATACCATGACGACCTCTCAAGGCAACCCAGGCACACCCCCACAGGTGCGTGCAGGCCAAATGATCCAAAGCATGGCTCGGGCGCTTGATGAAACACGGGCTCAGATGGAATTGTTGAAGCAAGAAGCGCAAACGAAGATATCCGCTCTCGAGAACTCACTCAGTGTCCTAGCCAATAAGGACAGCCCAGCCACGAATCCAAAGATCAACAAGCCCCCAACGTTCACTGGAAAGCAAAACATTGACAGTTGGATCACTCATATTCGCAATTATCTTGATGGAACCCCCCGACGACAAAGCATTAACGATTGCGCTTATAATTAAGCTTAGTTACATCAGTGGAGCTGCTCATGAGTGGTATCTCGCCCAGCAAAGAAATGGATTGGAGCTGCAAACCCTTGAGCAACTCTTTGAAAATCTTCAGAAACGATTTACTATTGTCAACAAAGAGAAACTTGCTCGGGACAAACTAAGCAAGTGGAAGCAGTACAAAGATGTTCAACAGTTCAATGAAGACTTCCTCAAGATTGTGCTCGAAATCCCCAACATCAGTATGGAAGAGCAAAACGACAGATATACCAGAGGCTTGAAAAGTTACATCTGGAAAGATCTTTGCACCAATGAGTACAAATCTTTGACTGATGCCATGAAAGACGCTGAGCGGGTGGAATCTCCGTTCCGAAGGGGTGGACAGGGGCGATTTGGCAGGCAACCTGGCGGCTCTGGATCATCTCAAGGACCGGTACCCATGGATATTGGAAATGAAGCTGAAGAAGTTAACCAAGGAAGAGCGCGAGAACTGTCGAAAGTTGGGACTCTGTTTCCGCTGTCGACAACCTGGACACATGGCACGCGATAAACAGTGCCCAAAAAACTCCCAGAGGAACTGACTCTAGGGTCATCTGAAGAACCCACGTCAGTTCCACCGGACCACGATTGCACCCCACTGAATTCCATCGAAACGCAACCATTGATTAAGCCAGTGAACTCCGTACCCATTGAATCTGCAGATAAACATCGTACCCAAGAAAAAATATTAAGCAATGGAAGACATAAACTTCTTACCTCACGCTTAGCGTCACCATTTGAAACCCCCTCTGTTGGACTACTCCTTGCATATGTATTCATCAATGGCAGAAAATGTACGGCTCTGTTTGATAACGGTTCCGAAATCAGTTATTTGTCCAAAGCCATCTGCAAAAGCATGAAGATCCCAACCATTGACACTAGTTATGAAGCCGAAATGGCCAACGGTTCCATTACTGTGCTCCAGGAAACCCGAGAAGATGGAGTAGATATCCAGATTGAAGAACTACGAGAAAAGAGACGCTTTGCAATATGTGCATTATACGGATATGACGTTATTTCGGGAAAAGACTGGCTATATGAATATAACCCCTATGTCAACCACCGAACCAATGAAATTTCTTTTGTTAACAATTCCAGAACCATTTTCATCAAAGCAAACATTAAGAAGAACGAGAAGTTAATTTCTGTGAACACAATCCAGAAGTCAATTCGAAGGAAGCTACCTGTATTTGTTGTAGCACTTCGGCCCTCAAAAGAAGAAACCTATGAACCAGCGAATGATCATAAACTCAAAGAACTACTTGAAGAATACAAGGACCTATTTCCAGAAAAATTACCAAAAGGATTACCCCCTCACCGAGAACAAGATTTTCATATCGAGTTATCCCCTGAAGCAACACTTCAGAAGAAAGGCGTATATCGAATGTCAGATAAAGAGTTGAAAGAGCTAAAGAAGCAACTCCATGAACTTTTGGAACAAGGTTTTATTCGACCTAGTTCAAGCCCTTGGGGTGCCCCTGTTCTTTTCGCAGCAAAGAAGGATGGGAGCCTAAGACTTTGCATTAATTACCGAGCCCTCAATAAGTTGACCATCAAAAATAGTTACCCTATTCCAAGGATTGATGATATTTTTGACCAACTCCGTGGCGCAAAAGTATTTTCAAAAATCGATTTAAGGTGGGGTTACCACCAAATTCGACTCTCTGATACCTCCATTCCACTGACCGCTTTCAGAACTAGATATGGTCATTTTGAGTTTCTTGTCCTACTTTTCGGCCTCACCAACGCACCCGCAAGTTTCATGAGTTTAGTGAACAATGTACTGAAGGATCATTTGGATAAATTTGTCCTGGTGTATCTCGACGACATTCTTATTTACAGCAAAACTGTAGAGGAGCATATGGAACACATTAGAAAAGTTTCGACCAACTTCGTGCACACAAGCTGTATGGGAAGCTTTCAAAGTGTGAATTTCTAAAGAAGGAGGTTGAATACCTTGGGCATGTGGTTACACCCGAAGGAATATCAGTAGAGAAACAAAAAGTGAAAGCCATAACAAATTGGGAAACACCGGAGAATAAGACCGATGTTTAAGCTTTTCTTGGACTTGTTAATTACTACCGACGATTTATTAAGAACTGCTCCGAAATATCAAAACCACTAACCGCTCTGTTTGGAAATAACCCATTCAAGTGGGGAGGGGATCAAGAAAACGCCTTCAAAAATCTGAAAGAAGCAGTTTCAAGTACACCAGTGCTCCGTCATTTTGACCCAAAACTGCCTATCATCGTAACCACTGACGCATCTCAGTATGCTCTAGGAGCAGTATTGGAACAAGTAGAAAACGGTATTGCCCGACCAGTTGCATTTCATTCAAGAACCTTGAACCCAGCCGAGCAACGCTACGCCGCCCAGGAGCGAGAACTTCTTGCAGTTGTAGACATGTTAAGAGTTTGGAGAGTCTACTTACATGGACAACGCTTCAAAGTGCGTACAGATCATTTTCCACTGAAGTATCTGCAAACACAGCCATATCTTTCCCAACGTCAAGTAAGATGGCTCGAAAGGATCCCCTGTGAGATAAAGTGATGCGCAATGGATGTCCATCGGATGAAATTTTGGGACATCTTTCGGGTATCAGTCGTATATCTTCTGCGCATCCAGGATATCCGAATGATATGCTGCGATACCCCGTTGGATGCGCCTAACTGATGCTCTTTGCATGTCCTTTGGATGTACAAAAAGTATTCCAAAGATATTCATATGATGCACGAAGATATGTCCCATGGATGTCCGGAAATCCACGGTGCATCATTTGGACATCACAAATTCCAATGGACATCTCTTCGTACATCATATGCGTATCAGGCGCTTATCATTTGGATATACTTCATGCATCATCTGAGCATCATTTATGTACATCATATGGATACCTTGAGGAGATCAAATGGACATCTTCAGGTTTCGTAATTCTATTATGGGTTATCTTGGGGATATCATCCGGACATCAATTCACCTCTCTGGGATCGTTGAGTTTGATTTCACTTTCGAACCAATCAAAGGAAAATCCAACATAGTTGCAGATGCTCTCTCAAGATATCCTAAGCATGTTGAAGATCCGCTGGCTAGTAACCTCTCTCTATTAGATGAAGCAGTCTCCAGAACCAACCCGTTGAACTCTTTATCTCTTATTTGTGAAATATCCAAGAAGGATATGCCAGCATTCACTGATGGATATAAGAAGGACAACGAATTTTCAGCTGCTTACCTGAATCCCGAACTTTCCTTTGAACGAAAAGGAAATCTTCTCTACTACAAGAATAAGTTATGTATACCGAGTGGAGAAATCAGAACTAAGATTTTATTCGAGAATCATGATCTCCCTTCATCAGGACATATGGCATTTAAGAAGACATTAGAAGAATTTGGAAATCTTACTTTTGGAAGAACCTGAGAAAGGACGTGTACACCTACACGAAGACATGCCAGAAGTGTCAGGAGACGAAGCCAATTACAAAGAAGCCGCATGGATATCTACAGCCATTAGAACCCCCATTGAAGAAGTGGTCTCAGATCACAATGGATTTCATTACTCCACTTCCACGAACTAAGTCTGGAAACAGTGCCATATATCTAGTAGTCGATCGCCTTTCGAAACTTATACGCATCATTCCCACAACCAAGAATGTCACTGCTGTAGAAACAGCTAAGTTATATCTGGAGAATATCTATCGTCATCATGGACTTTCTGATTCCATAGTATCCGATAGAGCTTCAATATTTATGAGTAAGTTCTGGAAGGAAGTATTTCGATCACTTGGCACAAAATTAAAGCCATCATCAGCATATCACCCACAGACAGATGGACAAACCGAAGTATTGAATAAGAAGATTGAAGAGATGATCAGATGTTTTGTCAACCACAGGCAGAATAATTGGGATGAACACCTCATTCAATTCGAAGTTGCTTACAATTCTTCAGTAAATTCTATCACGTCATTTACTCCATTCTTTTTCACATACGGAGAAGAACCACGTGTTTTACCAATAGATGCAATCACTTCCCAGAATCAAGCCGCCTCTGAGTTTCTGACAAGTATTTCAGATGCTGTCAAGCTTGCTAGGAGCCAAATCAGCAAGATAAGCAAGTACTCAGAAAGCTACTATAATCGGAAACGAACGCTTTGCGACTTAAAAGTTGGTGACTACGTCATGCTATCGACGAAGAACCTCAAGATGGACGAAACAGGCCCACGGAACAAACTCGGAATCAAGTACTGTGGTCCATTCAGAACCACGGAACAAGTAAGCTCAGTAACCTTTCTACTTGATATAGGGACTGTCATGAAGCAGTGAAAAATACATGACGTGTTTCATTGCCAACTACTCAGAAGATACCATGAAGACAATACCTTCAGAAGACCCCAGCCCAAGCCAACAGTCATCCAATTATCTGGTATAACAGAAGAATATGATGTGGAAGCAATTCTTAGTCATCGAAAACGGAAACTCAAGTCAGAATACCTTGTCAAATGGCTTGGTTATCCCGATCACGAAAATATGTGGCTCCCTGAATCCGAACTCAAGAACTGTTTTGACCTCCTCGAGCAGTATAAAAGAAGCCACAACCTCTGAACATTCCCGGGCCCAGTAACCACCCATCCCCAACAATGACGAACAACGGACAGCCGAACATCGCGAACAATCTGCAACTCGACAACGCCAGTCAGTTCTACAGTCTTATAGTTCTTGGGGGACGAAGGATGCTTACCTGGTTTGATGGTATTACCGATGAACTTTTCGAGAGATTTCGTCTTGCATGGGCCTCATGTCATATTTGCTTTGCCTTTCTGCAAGTTCGAGGACCATTTCTAACCCCAGAGAATGCGATCATGCTAAGAAAGCTATTCAAAGCTTATGAAGATGGCACACTTGAAGATATTCATGAAGAGTTCGTTCTATTTCTATTCTCTTACCTGGTATCTCAGTTTAGTCACCTCTCGTCGGACCCCGGAGATACATTCTTGAATACAATTGAAAGTGCTATTCCAAACATCGAGGAATTTGGAGATAATACTGATCTGTCCATAACGTTTGAACCGCGTTCCGATATGGTTCTCTCCCCTAACCCTCCAGGAGGGTTTCAAAATCATCCTATTCCGAATGGTATGCCCAACAACTAACGAGTCGGGACGACTCTCCTTAATGGGGGAAGTGATGTTAGGATTTCGTTAATTCTGGTCATGTTTTTATTCGAATTTGTTATATTGCTATGCTTCTAGTAAGTCATTTAATTTTTTGATGCTTTCTTTGAATTCCCCGTGATCTATCGATCCGATTTGATACCCTAATGATCCTCAGAGTCTTTGTTTGACATTAGTTGTCATAATGTTACCAAGACATGTCATGTGTGATGTCTGCCTCGTCAGTTGACGTCATGAATGACTTCATAGTTTCGGTGCCTTGCTGGAACTTCTACAAATGGAGACGTTGCAGGAACTTCTAGAAGCTTCTAGAAAACTCCACTGTCGATTTCTACGCACAGTTTCTACACTAATTCCGACGCAAGGGCCAGTACTCATAGACAAATTAGTTCGAGGGATATTCTAGAAAGCTGCGTTAGCGACCTTATTTTCGAAGGTCCGATTCTCCATATAAACCCTGGTCGACTGCACGACCTCTCCTCGGCAGTCACCATCGTTCACGTTCTCAACCTCAGACCCAGTGTTCTAACAATATCTTACGTAAATCCATGGTATCTCTATGACATCCAGTAGATATGACAGATGACGTACGAAATGATACTCTTTTGGGCCCTGGAGACATGCATGATGCTTTGAAAGATATAACAGTAGATATGACGAATGATTTGGAAAAACAAACTTGCTTCTCTTCGAATTGCTCGGACATCATTCGGACATCCAGAAATCAGACGAATATCATTGGTATGGATACTGTGAGAATTGTCCTGTATCCTATGTACATCGGCTATATCCAACTTCGAAAATCAGATGGATATCCGAGAGATCACTCCGATATCCAAATCATATCTAAGGAATATCAATCGGATATCAAAGTGTTTCCCTGGGTGCTTCTACAGTGAATTCTCTCCTTCAACACCGGTATACAGAACGGAAATCACATGGAGATGCGGAAGCACTTGAAATCGATCACGCCTCTCGGTCGGTAGACGCTACAGATTTGGTTGTGACCCATCAATAGAATGCGGAGGTTAAAAAGATTTCAAGAGATGCTAAGTATATCGAAAAGCTGAGCCGTATCCGCAGGCAGTACGAATTGGAGCCTCCGCAAGGGCCCTTTTAGAGCATTGACTCGCCATTCTGTGGTTTGCCGTCGAGATGGATATACTTTTTGCAGCAAAATGTCCACAACATTCATTACGAACTTGTCCTTATACGATGGCTTCTCGTTCGCCTTACGACAGAGAAGAATCTTAACGTTTGTCACCTGCATGTTATTGTAGAATGCCGTATTTCCCAGAATACCAAATCCGGCTGGTGTCATATCAGCACTCAGCCTTGGCCAGTACAATACTGAAACGCCCGCAAGTCGGCTGTCATGCAACGATCCGGGGTAATTAATCGGGCAGTGAATGAGTTCACCGAAGAAATTGAAGACGAAGAGGTTAGTAGTTTCTACCTTTCGAGTATATCCTTCGAAGTAAGCTTTCTGCAAGTCGAGAGACAGGTCGATAGGTTCGTACGAACCGCAGTCAAATCTTCCACCATCCGTTACCGCGAACACACCATCCAGAAGTGTAGCGGTTTCTGGTTTTGCCTTGCGTACACACTCCTGGCCACAGAGCATATCCCTCTGTGTCGGCCATTGTATTGCGGCTTCTGATATCGAGCCTGATGATAGAAGCAGGCGAAGGAGTTCAGTGCTATATGACACCCAGTCGCTCCAACAAGACGTGACCAATCCAAATATGGGACACAACATGTACATCACGCCTGTCATGCGAATGTACTAAAGCATTATTCTGTGTTCACTAATGGTTTTCGACCAGACTTTGTTGCCTTCGTTCGGTAGGTGCTTGTGCGTTTCGACTTGTCGCGTATTTCGGAAAAACACAGAAGGAGGCAAGTCATGAAAATCGTTGGATTGAGGCCCACCGCGATAATGAAGTCAATATCGGATCCACAGGACAGAATCACATTCTATTGTGTAGTTCATGTCAATGGGCGCTACAAGCCACTGCGATTGAAATTATGTGACTTGGTGCACCGCCGTTTTGTGCTCTGTGGCGCGAGGAGCGCGACGCAGGAGCTCATTTGAGCAGCAAGCAGCTGCAGCAAAACTACGTTTACGACCAGTTTGATCCGGCTCTCGTACTTCATGAACGTCGTGAGGGCAGAGCGCGCCAGGTTCCATTTCGTTACGGGTCGTATGTTAGTTTCAATCCGAAGCAGTTATTATGCTGATCGTGAAGTAGAAGAGGAGAGTGCAAACAACCTATATTTCTTGCCCGAGTCGTTCGCTGGAGCGGGTCTCACTGACCCACTGCACTCCGAAATAATTTGGAGAAGTTCTTTTCGCCACGATTCCACATGGTGGTCTGTGGTTGGTTCGTTACGAGCACATCGGTTGGAGTATTTCACTCTTGGATGATCTCATTGGGTGCATTCAGAAAAAGCTATCCGGTCAGATGGTCAACTTTCGGCCAGCAAGATCGCTAGAAATCGGCTGCAATCTGATCGTGGCGGAACCAAATGCGGAGTTCTGAACGAACCCCCGCGCGGTTCATTCACCGCGCTAAACTGTCCACGAGATCTTTCGGAGGCGTCATTCACGCGAGAGAATCGCTGCAGCTCTGACTGCCGCAGTCGCAGCCCTTTCTACGACAACGTCGGTGCTTTCTTGCATCCAAAAAAAAGTCCAGAGCTCAAAACAGAAAGCAAGTTGCTGCAAAATACCGCATAACAGGACTGTTTTCTCCTCGCAGCGACCTTCACGAAACGCCATGGCGTCGAGTGCCAAACTACGGACAGGACAGCGACTTCATCGTGGCTACTAACTTCAACAAACAAGTGTTCCTTGAAACACTACTACCCTTGTTCGAAACCTCAAGAACACAGTGTAACTATGGTAGTCCGTACAGAGCTGATAGCAGCAACAGGGGTCATAAACCGTTCTTGAAATGAGTCGATCTTCTCGCTCTGGCCCTACATTTTTTGAAGACAAGCGGCGGTATATATCAGTTGTGTCCGTTTTTCGGTTTGGTGCCATCTTCGCTAACAGTATGGTTGGATTACACCTTGAGTGTTCTTCTACTTGCGACGAAGAAAGGCGATTGTCCTTTCTTTCGAATGCTATGGCTCACGCGAGAGGAACAAAAGCTTTCAGCAGAACTTCTAGAAAACAACCTTCGGCTTGTGGGAACAATGAAAGGTGTGTTTGGAATAACGGAGGGGGTCGGTTTAATTGCCAGAAGTACGCAGATGTGAACATGCAAAATGCACACTACGAAGGATATACACAGCAGGAAAAGGTTAAAAACCTTCTTGTATACAATTTCTACGAAAAAGTTGTTCACGCAGCGATCAACTTCTCCGGCAGTTGTCATGATACCAAGCTTGCTGGTGCATCTGGGCTTTACTACCCGAATCCGTCCGAGGAGAAAACGCCTCCATAAATGGCGATATTAGGAGACTGTCCGTTTGTGAACAACACGAGCTGCACGAATACCAAGATAATACGAGCGCGCAAAAGCAACGAAAGGCATGATATAACTGATTCCGCTGAACGTTCTGCCATAGACAACAGTCTTCAGCGCGTTTCGCCTGCTGAGCGTCAGAGCGCAGAGCGGGGCGTCAGGGCGATAAAAAGTGCTTTTCAGCGCTTGAAGACTACACTACCTGCGGATGCGAAGCGAAGAGCAATTATCATCAAACATTCTGTTCGTTTACTTAATTGTCATACTCGCACAATTTCAAGGAATCTGATTACAACCACATACGGTAGCACTCCTATGTAAGGTGCCGCAGACCGGGGAGCAAAGTCCGGGAATGCGAGCTTGCGAGCTTTTAAGCGGACCGGCCCTCGCAGACGGAAAACCCGGCGTCTGTGTTCTGCAAAGTGGAATATAGTCTGTTCGCTTTGGAAACTAAGCTAGTTTTGGGGCTATTTGGGGCGCGCGAGGGGGTAGCAGAGGCTGGCACTCAAAAAATTAAGAAATTTTGGAATATTAAATTCCATTTCGCGCAGTTTAGTTCTTGGGTCCCCTAGTTTTTGTAGAGGTTCTACTTCGCCGCACCACCCCATTCACTCTTTTCCGCGACCCTCTCTCAAAACTGCACTCGTGCTAGTTTGCGCTTCCATTTTCTCCCATGTTGCAATGCCAATCGCAACTCATCCCACCTCAATCATCCCATCACTTCTTCCCAGTCCACACCATCCCCGCTATTTACCCATTTCTCGCCCATCACGCGTTCCCATCCTCTCTCTCCGTCTCCGCAAACGTCATTTTGTAGAAGTCAGGTGGACAACCCTCCCCCTTCTCGTATACCCGCCTCGCCCCAAAACGGCTTCAAATCCCTCCCATCCTTCTCTTCTCCTGTCCCCTCAGAATCCCCTTCGCAGTCCGCGCTACCTCCGCCGCACTCCTAAACCCAGTCACCACCGGAGCTCCCACTCCCTCCCGCGGCACCTCCTCCACCACCTTCTTCATCTCCTTACGCCTCTTCTTCATACGGCTCTTCCCATCCCCAACCCCACCACCCTTTGTCATCGGTGTCACAGGAGACCCCTTCTGCACCGCCACCCTTCCCACACTTCCCTTCTCCGTCTTTCCCTCCACACCTCCTTTCACCGTCTCCTCTTCCACCAATCTTTGCCTCTTGCACAGCTCCTTTACCTCCTTCTCCAGCACGTCCAACCTCTCGTTCAGAACCCTATTCTCCTCCCGCAACTCTCCAACCTCCCTTCCCGCACACTCCACTATCCCATACACATGATTTCTCATCTCCACTCCCAATACCGACAACGAATTCCGCAGGCTCGAAATCGCCTCAACCGAAACACCACTACCACTCCCACTCAGCACCACACCGCCCATTTCCGTTACAATCTCCACAATTCCATCGTCCAGTTGCTCCTTCATCACCAACCCCAACATCCCCACCCTCGCCTTCATCTCCCCCACAAACCGCATCTCCCTGTCACCCTCTCCGCCCCCACTCTCTATCTGGTCTCCAACCTCTAACTGACTCAGATGCACCGCACCCCTTCTCTCCATTGCGACCCCCTCCACCTCCAATTCTACCCCCTTCTCCACCTCATCACTATCCCCTCTCCTCGCCTCACACTTCTTTCCTTCATCAGCCACTTCCTTCTTCTGCGACATCCGACCAGCCGCCGTAATCACGTCCTCTTCCCGCTTTGGTGACGGCGTCTGCGGTACCTCCTTCCCCTCCAACAGCGCCAACAGCTCCTCATCCTTCACGTATCCGTTCGACATCTTCAGAAGAAGAAGTAGTAGTTGGATCGAAGTTTCCGCTGCGACACAGTGCAATCGAGCTACACTGTGCTGTCCACCCCCACTGTCCAACAACACGGGCTATATCCAGCACCATGATTGTCCCTGTTTCCCTCATCCCATTTCCCGCCAAAACATCTACTGTACACCTTCGCACTTTCCACTATTTGAGCGCCACCTCTCTGTCTCCTCTTTCGCGCTCACACAATCCCCACCCACCTCGCCTCGACCGGCGATATTTTTCTCTTCCACCATAGCCCCACTCGATGGTTATAGCAAAACAGGAAGATATTGCCAGTGGAGGCAAGCTAGGGACTAGTGATTGTACTTAGAGTTGCTCACCCTCTGTCTCGACTGGGGGCATGTTCTTCTTCCGTCACATCCTTTGTGGGTTGTGACAAAAAAAGAATATGTCACCACTCGACACCGGATGGGTAACAATGATAGCACGTAGAGTAGTTCATCCTCCCTCTCAGCGTCCACTGGGGATATATTTATGTTCTCTCACATCCTTTCCCGGTTGTGATACAAGAGAAATACATCTCCAATGGACACGGAGAATATAGTCGTGATAAAACGTAAAGGTAACAATGTAATAAACAATAAATTTATGCTACTATCTCTAACCAACCTTTCGAAAACCAGCTATGACATGAGCTGGGTTACTCGAGCCAAAGATGGCAGATCCTGCAACTGAAATGTTTGCACCGGCCTTCACTACTGCTTTCACAGTACTCAGTCCAATACCTCCATCCACCTGTATCCCTATTCTTGGGTACAACTTCCTTGCATGTCGCACCTTATCAAGAACACCCTCCATAAACGCCTGTCCTCCAAACCCTGGCTCCACCGTCATCAACAATAACATGTCTACCACTCCTTCCTTCATAAGTGCTTCTACGACCTTTATAGACGTATTCGGGCGCAATCCAACTCCATCCTTTTAATTATGGCAATCCGAGTGAAGCTATAAAACCCGTTCACGTCATTTATGAAGCCAAAATGGCTCCTTTCATCCTGTATTCAAGCTCCCCGTAACTCGTACTTTACAACTACTTTACAACTCAGGTTCGAAATCAGTTTCATTCATTGCACACTTTCTACTCTTCCACCTACCTTTCATAAAACATCATCACACTTTGTGGCTTGTCGTCTCATACAAGCCCTATCATTCATTCAGTACAATCACATATCATACATTTCGCTCACTTTCACAAAGTGAACCATGTTCCCGTTCTGCGCTTCCCAACCGTTTGTACTTAAGTATCACTCTTTACCCCAGCAGTTCTCCGCCCCATCTTCCATTTCTTTCGTCACACAAAAACATTCGAACACTTGCAATGAACTCCCAGTCCGACATGCCTCCCACTCCGCCTCCGAGTCCCAGATACTCTGACGTCCCTCAGGCCTCATCTCCCGCCCGAAGGACTCGGGCCGTTATTGTTGGAAGGGGGCGTATAGGTACCATGCTGGCGAACGAAGAAGATACGGTCATTTCCGCACACGAATTCTGCAGCATGGCTGCTACCTCTCATCTTTCTGATGTACCGATACTAGTTTGTGGAAGAACGAACACCCTGGAGACCGTAATTCAGGCTTGCCCTTATTCGCTCAGAGAGAATCTCGTTTTCTTCCAGAATGGAGACATCATACCATTGGTTTCGAAGCTCGGTGTGGACAAATGTTCAAAAGTTGTCCTATACGTTGGTGTCCCCTCAAGAAACGCAGCTCCGCAGATGGTGTCACTCCTCAAAGTCCGGATGGTCTCACTGTCGCAACAGGAAAGTGGGCCTCCAACGTTGCAGACAGGTTTAGGTCTATGGGTCTCACTTGCGGGGTTGTCCACGAAGACACATTTCTCGTAAGCTATTATGAGAAGCTCGTGTGGCTATCAGCGTTCAACATCGTCGGGGCCTCAAGAGGTTTCATTCCTATGGACGTAGTCGCTACGGAGTGCAGTACGGTTGTGCTCACAATAATGAAAGAGCTGTTGAAGATAGTTTCGCTTAAGACAGGTACTACTTTCAACCTGGAAGAGACCGTTGGGCGACTTCTTGCATATGGGAAAACTCTCGTTGGCTTCCCTACTTCTTTCTCCGACTTTCAGTTTAGGAACGCGTACTTCTACGACTTTTCCCGCCAAGAAAGAAACATTGTAGGCGGTGACCCCGCTCCTTTTCATACAAACTACGTCAACGTTGTTAAGGAAAAGTTATCCCCCTCCCCATTCCCCCAGCTTTGAGGTTAGAAAACATGACTTTTCGGTGTTGTAAACCTTTCAGAGATAGCTAAACATAAAAGTTACTTTATCGAAATGACCTGTTCCCTAACTTCACGTACAATGGACTGTCGAAGTGAAAACCGGAAGTTATCCACAATTTCGCAACTTTTATCGCCGGGATAGATAACAAACGCATCCATCTTCTGCAACAGGTCTCCAATAGCAGAATCCACTTCTTCTCTCCACTGCCACAGTTTGTTGTACACGAAATTGGAATTGAGGTTCACCTTTGGTACCTCTGACGAATTCGTCTGTACGTCTTGCTCCGAGTAGGTGTCCCTTGTGTTCCAGACCGCTCTCCAGAAACACTTGAACGTGCCATTCTTGCGGACAGAAGCACAACGTCATCGTCCTACTGCTCCGCAGTTTCTGGTGCAGTTTGGGGTACAGATGGACCAGCTCCTTGTGCGGATTGCGCATCCGCGTCTGGAAGGGGACCTTTTATGATCTCATCTTCCTCCTCTTGCACAGCCGTCCCCTGCTGAACCGTCTGCTTCGACGCAGAAGATCCCCTTGTGTCGACGGTTTGATTCATCGCAGGAGAAGCCCTTTTCGACGCAGTGGGCTTCGTAACGGAGGTAGACTTTGTTTGACCTGTCCGCTTCGTAGCTGGGGATGCTCTCGTCTTCATAGACCGCTTCGTAACAGACGACGGACCTGCCCGTGGAGGTGCTACTGATGCGCTACCTCTCGGTGTTGATGAACTTCGAATTGGCTCCGTGCGGCTTGTCGGCGTCATCAACTCACTCATAGCGCTCACCGTTCCTCGCTTGGACGCCGGAATGCTGGCTGCCACCGGTTCCATCATTTTCCCATCCCAAGGAGCGGCCGTCCGGAGATCCTGGATATATTGTGGAAGATCCAGGCCCTCCGCCCGGTAAGGGTAGAACGTCTGACCGCTTCGAATGATGAGAATATTATGAACCATCACAAGACCTGGGTCCAATTGCTTCCCGAGCAACTCGCGGCGTAGAACACTTCCAATTTCATGCAAAAACGCTTACCCCACTATCACCTTTCCTTCATCCTCAATATCCATCTGCAGAGAAACCCGCATCCACCTTGCAATAATCGAGTGCTCCGCCGAGTGCGAGGAGTCACGCTTTGCGTATGCTTTCGAACACGAGTTGGCTTCATGTTGAACAGCTATTGCAGTGAAAGGTGTATATCAACAATACGTTCGCTCTGGACGATACAAGAACGGATGCGAGCCTTTTAAATGGCGACTTACGCTGGGCACCCCCGCTTTCGGCAGCTCCTCCCAGCGCACTGCCAGTCTCGTCCGTGTCCTGTCCGTGGCCGCTCGCACGCTGATTGTACGCTTTAGAGTCGTGGAGTTCGCGCAATGATGACTCACGCGAGCAATGGTCGCGCTCTCTAATCATGCTCTTCAAATGCTTTGCATAGTAGTCAAGAGAACACTCATTTACTTCCATGTACAGCCTACTCCCGCGAATACACGTGGACAGCGGCGCCAACGTACCGGCGGCCGGGTGTAGCGAAATCACTGCGGGGCGGCGTGTTTTGGGAGGTCCCGGGAAGGCGCCGAAATGTGGCCAAAACGTGCCCGCGAGCGGGGAGGGGTCGGTCGTGTTAGGGTACCTACCCTAACACGACCGGACCCCCCCGCCCGCGGGCATAATATCGCACATTTTTCAAAACATCGCCCAAAACGTGCCCGCGGGCGGGGGTGTCCGGTCGTGGTAGGGTAGCTACCCTAACACGACCGACCCCCTCCGCCCGCGGGCACGTTCTGGCCACATTTTGGCACCCTCCGGAGACCTTCGAAAGCACTCCTCCCGGCTCTTCTGGCAGTGATTTCGCTGCACACGCCGTGCACACATATCAAGCTAGAGAAAACTAGCGCTTCACACCCACTTGATCCGCGACTTTTAGCACAATACGCGACCTTTGCAATAGCTCCGAATCGCGACGTGGCCGACATCAGAGCGACTACCTGGGCAACCCAAGTCTCTGAATCTTCTCCGCTTACCAATACAGTGGAAAACTTTGGCTTTCTACTGGGACCAAATGCTGGAGAAGCGAAGACACGTTGGATGATGGGGTATTTGGGTCGTCCCAGCTTAAGTGCCTTAGAAGACGAATCGAAGTGTTCAAGAGTCGGAACGAAACCGCCTTTCACGACGGCCGAATTCACCAGAGTTATCCTTGTCTTCTCTGGGAAGTATGTAATAGAGTGCTCATCCAGTGTTTCTTTCACGAGACTGAGGAAAGGAGGAAGGGCCTGTTCACCAATTTGATCAAGAATCGACCTTGTGTCCGTACTTGAGAACATTTCTCCAACAGCAGTCCATGTTTTTGAACTGGACATACTTGAAACACAATGTTGAAGAGCTCGTAAAGTGAAAGAACGCCCTCTCATTGCAAACCGAGGAAGCTGTGTGGAAGTTCCTGGTAAACCTGGATTACGCTGGTAAGGAGTATTGCCATTCCATTGCTTTCTAACATGTCCGTGCTCAATGGAGCGAATAGTCTCCTCCACAGCCGTTGCTGTTCTTCTGGACGTCTTTTTGTAGTGTCTCTTAAATAGCAGGTGTGCATGTTCGTATATGCCTGCGTCGTAGTACTTGATACTTCCCAGACGGCGAATATCGTCCACGAGATGATCGAGAAGATGAAACTTCAGAGTTCCCAGTCTGGAGGGATGAAAATCCGCCAGAGTCTTTGTTGCGGAACGCTTGAAGGCTTCAATCTCCGAACTAAGACACAGGAGACAGCTTTCAGTCCAATACGGGTCACGATTGTATCTGAATAAGGTCGAGAGCAAGTCCGAATACTGAGAGAAAACGGTTGTGATTGGGGCAACGTCCTGTTCTCCACAGCATATGTCAAAGAATGCTCCTATGAAGGGAAAGACCATGTCAAGTGCTTTGTAGTTTTTGGCCTCCAGCATTCCACGGAGACCGTCTTTCGTGAAGATACCATTCAAAGATTTGCCTTTCTCCTGCGTGGAGAAATCGATATGTAAACCTTTGGCAGGAGAATCGCGTTCTATGGCAGCTAGAATTGCGTTTGCATGGTTGAAGAGTTGGGTGCGTATCGTTCGAAATGAACGCGATGCAGATGTTCCTATTGTGGTGCACAGGGTGTCTGACTGCAGTCTCTCGATTGTGGCCGTTTTTATCAACTTTGAGATGCCGAGATGCAAGTTGTGTAATGGTTCGAATGAGAACAGACTGTATGGAGACAATCCCGGGATCATTCCAAGGCTTACGGAAGTTTCGAGGAACGAAGGAATGAGAGATATGGAATTTGAACGCATCAGAGTATCCGCTTGAGATCTCCTCTCCCTCGCACGACGTGGACGTCTTTCCGCCTCGTCTTTTTGTGCATGTTGCAAGATAGCTGTGTATGTCTATCGGATGCTTTTCGTGTGCTTTTGAGAACGTCCGTTGAATGAGGTGGGAATAGGACTGCATAAAGATGAGCGAGGGGCTTTGCATCTATGACACGGGCTTTCCGTTTTGGTCCCATGAAGAATGGACAGAATGTCCTTAGCCTCAGAAATATCCGCACAATAACTTGCAAGCAGAGGATGGCACACTCGACTTAGTTTGTCTTCGCCGATGAACTGAAAACCTTTCTGCGTGAGATTTAGAATGGGCTCCAGGACTTGACGAAGAGATTCTTGAAGGATTTGCATCCTGGACTCGCGTAGAGACTTGCTAGAAACAAATGGCATTGCGTCTGCTTCAGATGCGGAAACCTCGATCAGTGTGGTAGGGAAGTATGCCACTACTGTGAGGTCATCACGGATACACTTACGGCGAAGCTGGTCGGAGAAGTTGAGAAATATGAGGTGAAGAGGATAGGCGGTAACCGATGTTTGCTTTAGAGTTGTTGAAGACTTATCGGTGTATACCTGCAGAAGACCTACGAAAGATTCACTGTAACTTATTTCTTGGGAGTACCACACTATTCTACTATTCAAAGAGCCCATGACCATTTCCTTAAGTTTTGAGGTGGCGTCTCTTGCGAGAGAGCCGGACATGGGGTGAGATATTTTCGTGGAGTGGGTCTGAGGTATAGGGTAGAAGAATGTGTTTTCGTTGTTAGCCAACTGGAGCTGTTTCACAAGTGTCTGAACGGGGTCTCTCGTGTAGAGGGTGGCGCTGAACTTACATCCTTCTGGCGAGACAGTTCTGCGATTGAAACCGTCCTTTGAGGCGTATCGTTCGAAAATGGCGTTCTTCAGTTCTGTACAACGCTTGGAACTTGTTATGGTCTCGTTGAATCGCTTTTGCGAGAATCGCGGGTCCCGAAGTAGCCCAATTAGCTCGTCCGCCTCACGATGACCAAGGTTGGAAGCTACTGAAGCCAGACAAACCGTGAGATAATCCATATGCAAATCACCAAGGGCCTCCTCAGAAGGCACTGGGCGGGAACTGAAGCCAGACAAACCGTGAGATAATCCATATGCAAATCACCAAGGGCCTCCTCAGAAGGCACTGGGCGGGAACTGCTTCCGTGTTCTCGCTCTAATGACGCGCGACCCGGGGAAGGAGAAACACAATGCGAAGTGTCCCGAATGGGAGGGGCGCACGGAGTGGGGTCGACGATGTCCTCGGACACTGGAGGCTCGGGAAGGCGACAAGGGGCAGTGACCGTTTCGGAAGATGCGGGCGCGGGCGCGGAAAGCTTGAGACGCTTGCTTCTCCGAATGGCCCGGCTATTGTCGTCTTCCAGCGCTGCTTTCAGACGAAACGGGCAATGGTTGACATGCTGTTGAAGAGATAAGACTCCTCGGCGAGTAACGAAGGGGCACCCACGCTTCTTATGTGTACAGTAGTAGACCATGGGAAGAAGAAATGAACGAGAAACGACGACAAAGACTGCAAGGGAAGGGCGTCCGAAGGGAGAAGGAGGTCGAGCGACAGTCAATATCGACGTGTTGCTCAGAACGGAGAATATATTTTGAGTTTAAATCACGTGCTTTCGTTCAAAAAGGAACGTAGGTACACGTCGACCTCAACACAAGGGTGTACTTCTCGTATTATCTACCACTGGTTATAAACCTGTGGTTTCCCAACGTTGTACGCTGTACACTTGTCCAATCTCGCACAGAAAAATAAATCTCTTCCCTCCGCCGCCGCCGCCGCCCGTCCGACGTCCGATCTTTTGTTACCGTCGTGATCCGTGCCATCCTCGCGTTCTACTCCGCTCCGTCCTACGTTTTTCCGCCCTCGCACTCGCTACGAAGTGCGAGGGCGGAAAAAAGTACGACGGATTACGAAGTAGCGTGCTGAGAATGGATTCCATTAAGCGGACATGAAGCGTACCTTATTCTCTTTCTCCGCCCTCGTCGGACGCCTCCATAAAGCGGACAGCATCCGTATCTCACGGATGTATTCCGTGCAATCTTTCCGTGCAGTCTTTTCGTACGTGCTTCCATTTCCTTCTACGTATCTTTGTTCTAAACTAACAAATCCTCACCACGTCTCTTCGCGCTCTGCGACATGTAAACGGCAGGAAAAAGGCTTTGGGTTACTTTTGCGAGTTACTAGGTCCCTCGACTTTTCTAGCGCAACGTTTCTGTTTTGCTCTTATCAATGGTACGTTCTATCGCATTTCAACTGTATCCAACGGAGCATTGACTAACTTATGGATACTTTCTGCTTGCGTATACAGGAAAACGACCAATTTCATTTCGTCTCTCAAGATCGATCTCTGGCTGTTCGGGATAGGCGATTCTGGTACTTGGTTGGGACATAGGCTGCTCTTTCGTTTATCGCATCTTGAGGTATGTTTGCTGCATGGGCATTCTTGGTGTCCTTGGTTGTGAGTTCTCGCTTCGACACCTTTCGCGCTTTACGATGATGGTGGGCTGGTAATCTAACCGATCCCTTTCCTTCTTCTTTTTCATTTTGCGAGTTACTAGGTCCCTCGACTTTTCTAGCGCAACGTTTCTGTTTTGCTTTATCAATGGTACGTTCCATCGCATTTCAAATGTATCCAACGGATCATTGACTAACTTATGGATACTTTCCGCTTGCGTATACAGGTAAATGACTTTTGATGCGTACGTAGCTCACGAGTTGCAGGTGCAGGTTTCTCAAGTAGGGAACCATGCATCTGGGCATGGTTCCCTACATGACGAACGGAGAGGATGAGGCGCTTCGCGCCTCATCCTCTCGGAGTGCGTATGTGTTCTACCGTTACCGCAATTTGGTGCAGGTGCCCTCTGCGGCATCTGCCGCAGATTGCGCCTACACCCGATCCATCATGGGGAAATGGTACATGTAATATAGCGAAGTAGTGGTTAGCAAAAGCGGTCGATAGAAGAATAGATACGAATAAAACGGTATGATTTCATAATGGGCATCATCTGTACTAGCACTAGTATTCCATGCGTTGCAGGGTATCATTCCGCAGAAGGTATCGTGTAATGTGCACCTTAATGGAAACTGAACCTAGACTTCGCGAAATACAGTTCAGGTAGCCCTCGACTAAAGAACTAGCACGAGTGGAAAACCCACCAGTATTTACTGCACAGCGATTCTGGACGACCCAAGCAATTATCTGCAGATTTTGAAATAATTGATCTCGATATTTTTTCAAAAAATTTACTGGACGACCCTCGCCAAAAACTAGCATCTGCAAGAGACAGACGGGAGAGGTGAAGGGCGATCTGAACGGTTTTGATACTACGGAGTCGTAGATGGGGGGTTGTTAGACAGCTTTTCCGTTAGTTGCTGCAGAACGGAACTCATGCCGGCATTCGTTACTTTCGTTTCCTCCATGCTTTTTTGGACTTCTGCCTTGAGGGTTTGTACATCCTCTTTCAGTTCGACTAACGCCTTCTTTCCGGTGCTTCCGTCTCTACTGGAGGACATAGACTTGGCAATGATCCAAATAAAATCATTCATCGACTGGACGTTTCCCACCAATACATCCTCCGTCTTTGTTTTCTTTGAGGGCAAGCCTCGGACACCAACTGCCCGTTTCTTGCCAGATAATGGCCCCATCTTCTTTTCACTGCATTCCTCCGCTTCACTTTCAACCTCCGACTTTTCCACAGTACTTCCATCCTCTGAGCTCTCTTCATCCCCCAGAACCAACGCTTCATTCTTTCCCTGAATATCGCTAGCAATGTGTTTCTCCTTTTGAACTGGTAGAGAATAGTATGGGTCCTCAGTACTTTTTTCACTGTTGCACAGATTATCAAATTTGTTTTTGAGTGAGTCTATATCGCGTGCGTGGCACTCTTTTGTGTTTGCCCATGTGAGGCACTTGTTGGACACAATCGTCCACATTTTAGCACCGATAAGCTCAACCTTCTTCATAATGTCTAGAAGAAAATTTATGTCATTGTTGTTTTAATTCGGTTCAACTGCGGCACTCGTTTTAGCTTTCTTGGATTTGGGTGTGGAAAACGCTGATGCAAAAGAGTTTGTATCTGTCATCTCTTCTGTGAACACTGTTGTGTAAATGACGACTTTTTCGCCGAACTGTCTGATTTTTTCGCACAAGCAGCGCTGGATGAGGCTATGGAGGTAGCCATTGGTGCTTTTTTGCTGCTAGAATCATTTTCCATGGTAGAGTCGCAGATAAAACTACCCACGACAGGCCGTTGAGCAATGCAAGTCGGGACTTTTATCCGGAGATCGTGCTCATCGATGATCTACACGAGCAGTTTCGGTCACTGCATTTTCGCGCCAGTTTTACGGCAAGAGATGGCAAACTGGTAAGCGACCAAATTTCTGAACACTATCATATTTCTGGTGGAGTGAATGCCTGGCTATTTCTGAATGCTCTCATTCTTCCAATGCTAGAAAAGTTTTGCAACAGAAGTTTTCGTAGTCACGATGTACCTTCCTCAACGGGACAATGTAAGACATAGGCTAATTTGAGATATCGACGCCTGTAGACGTCCGTTTATCACAGAGGTACAATAGTAGCCTTAGTCGCCATGTCAGCGACTGTGTGGTAAAGATGTCGCTTTGTATAACGTACTCCGATGCCGTTCAAACAAAAACGGGCGCTCTTCAAGAGAGCACGCTGTATTCTTTACTCAAACACTTCTAACTCCTTCAATTCTCTCTAATAAAGTACACGCAGTTGTTTCCGAACCAAAAGCGCGCCAAAGCTGTGCATATCGACTACATAAAGCGGCAACAACGCACAGGTGCGACGCGTAGAACTGTCACGGCTTCATGTACCTCAGAAAAAAGTCACAGTAACAGCGTCTATGCGTAAACAGAGCCTGTCGCACAACCGTAGACAAGTCCTATTGACGCCATACGAGGTCAACTACAGAAAGCAATAAGGCTTATCAAAGAGAAGCGACCAATACGAACGATTGCTCGTCTCTGCAACCTGTGTAAGGGAAATATCTGTCGACTGAAACAAAACGTTCTCTAAACGGAAAAGAAGAACATGGAGTACGACGACTCTACACACGACCCAAAAGTTGGCCGTAAAACCATTCTTGCATATGCGGAAGAACGCGCAGTTATTGATAGGTTAAAGGAAATCGCGGATCGTGGCTTTGCGTGTGGATGTGAAACAGAAAAGGCAATCGCCACCGAAATAGCAGAGAATGGACGCAATGGGAATTCCAAATGGCCATCCGACAGACAATTAGGTCAGAAGCTTCCGCGCACGACACAGCGACGTGAAATTTCGAGAGATGGAGACCCGAGAAGGGTCTAAGATAGCCGCGCAAAACCCTGAGCATGTGGAAACACGGTGAACGCCTTGAAGCTATTTGAGAAACAGAACCACGGAATTCTGGACGATCGTGATACTATGTAGAACATGCACGAGACATAAGTTACAATTAAAACAACTGAAACAAAGAAAGGATTTGTCAGCTCTTCCACCCACCATGGCGGACTCAAAATGATTTGCGATAGTCATGGCAAACACTTCACTGCTGTAGTAATTGCATCTGCATCAGGACGCGCACTGCCTCCGTTCTTCATATTACAGGGTAAAGATCAAATGAACCGATGGTTTGGCCCCTTATCCTCAGCAATATTCAAAGATGAAACCAGTGTTCCGCATTGGCTTGCAGTAGAAAAGTGGTTTCCCGAAGAGGGTTTCGTCATCGGGAATGAAAAGGGCTCCATGACGATGAACGCTATTCCATTCGTTATTGACCATATTTTCAGGCGTGTAAGTGACATTGTTTCCAAAACAAAGATCGTCCTAATGCTCGATGGGCACAAATCGCGGAAAGGGTGCATCTGGTTGAAGAAAGCAAAAGCAGCAAACATTGAGGTTTTTGTAAGTCCCGCCAACGCGTTCCACTTCTTTCAGGTCTGCGAGCAGTCTATAAACAAACGGTACAAAAAGACCGTTAGAGCTCTCTAGGACGAACTCAACAAAAAAGGCTTCGCGGATTTCGGTGAGTATGGCACGAAGTTCAAGCTGGGAACTGCAGGGTTTCGAGCAGTTACACCAAGTATTGTACAGGAGGTGTTCCATAAGCTGGGAATGTAGCCGATGGACTTTAAATTCTCATTCTGGGCTAGGGAGAAATGGGGGGAGAGCACCAAAGTTGACTCCGGTTTGGTTAGATCTTCACAGAAAGTGGTGGATAGAATCCAGTGGAATGATGTTGTGGACATCTTGACCAGCAGGATGGGCATGTATTAAAGCTGGTTTCCGTCAGAGAACTAGTGGGAAAGAATCAGCAGCGTGTTAATGATATAGTGGAGAAACATACTCCTCTACCAAGAAGAGCATGTGACGCTACCCAGCTGACCACAACGACAGAACCACCATCCAACGTGGAGCCCCCGATGCATATCTCACGCACCGAGATAATATCAAAAAGCGGGAGGAAAATGAGCAGAGGGCCAAAGAAGAAGAAGTTCAAAATGCCAAGAGAAAGATTGAAGCTGCCGAGAAAGAACAACAAGAGGTCGACAAGAAGGAAGGTTTAATGCTTGAGAGCCAATCGCGTCTCGCGGAGAAAGCCAAGGACAAGTCTGAAGCCAGTTTGGCTCGAGCGGCAGAGACAGAGCTTCGTCTGAAGGGCAAGAGAGCCGCAGCGGGGGAACTTTTGCGCAAGAAGGCCGAAAAGGAGAGTAAGGCTGCGGTGCAAAAGGCACAATGAAACACGAAAAACATCAAACTATACCTGAACTTAGCGGGGCCAACTACGCTCCCTGGTACGTTGCACTCAAAGCCTATGCCACCACCGTGGACGCACTCCCACACTTACGTGGCAACCCAGACGCACCACTAGAAGCTCAATCACTTCAAACCTTCAACGTCAACCGCATCATTTCCGTCATTCTCAGCAATGTCCCGACCAAAATCACAGGAGTACTAATGGTCCCAGAAGTTGAACCAACTTCTCATGATCTCCTTCAAAGCATCATCTCGCATATCAATCGGTCCACCAAGGAGGACCACAGGTTTCTCAAAACAGAGGCAGAAAGCGTATCTTACGAAGACAATGACATAGATGATTACATCGAGTCACACATGAAGATCAGACAAAAGATGGTACCCGCCAAATACTCAAGCATCGAATAAGAAGACACGACTGTAGATTTCCTAATCACAGGAATCAAATCCATAGCCACACTGAAACCAATACTCGGAACTATCGCAGCCACTAGGCCAAAGACCATCCGAGAATTCACATAATTACTTAAGACACTACCGAATATCTACCAACCCTCTATCACAGCACCTCCAACGCCGCCGACACAAGGATTCACCGGGAACTCTGGACAGCGTCCAAGTCAGTATGCACCACGCCAGCCCAGGCAAAACTCGTTAAGGGAAAACTAAAAGGGTTTTCAGTAGATTTGCAGACAAGGTGACTGGTGTGGTAAGCTAATATGACCAACGTCATTGAAAAATATGTAAGCTTTTCTTTCACTGACATTTCCATGAGCGTGATTTTTTGAAAAAATTATATTTCTCGAAAGTGCCCTTACATTTTATTGAAAGGCACCAATTTCATTTACCGCCGCATGATGATTCCATGACAATGGGTTTTGCTAGGACAGAACGGATCGCGACCACCCTATAACCGCTACAATCCTCCAACCCGCCGAGCTCCCTACGCACAGCTCTGCAGCTCTCACAAAGCACTAGTTATCCCTTGCAACCACAGTAATAAGCAGTGTAGAGATCAAGGCCATCCCAAACACATGAATGAAAAACCACAAGCCAACTATCTCCAAACGGGACCCACACCTATCTTTGACGAACCGTATCCCCCTTTCAACATAAAGTCACACGCACAATATCCCCAGATACCCCCACAGGCGCCTACCCACATGAACGTCTCGGAGTCCGCAGAGACAAAACATACCAATGCCTCGGGTACGTTCATACTCGACAGTGGCACTCATCCGACCCACATCAACGAATCCACAATTAACATGAAACCTCTTATATCACCCATCCCCACGCATTCAGCCACATCCCAACAGACGCGATGCACGCACAGTGAAACCCTGAGAATGATCACCAACAGGATTAAGACGATCGACATTTATGCGTTAGCCAATCAAGCCATCAGGCACAATCTCTTATCAGGACATGACATGGCCTCCCCTAGAGGAAATTTTCTCATTTTTGTGAGCGCATTTGAAGTGCATATTTCGGTCTGCTAAACCTCCAGGTGCATTCCCTGTGTATGCCATCCGCGTTCCATTTGGACACCCCTGCAAGGGCAAAACAAGTTTTTTAATAGTTTATTTCATTATTCGAAGTGCGCTTGGAGTGCATCTTGACAACGCGCGGTGCAACATGAAAGCAATGTGGGCGCAGATAGAGTGCAAAATGCATCGCTTGCACTCATGATGCCCTTCACCGGCATGGCGCATGTCTTCCATTTGAAAACCTCGAAATTGAGCTGCAAAGAGACATCGCGTGCGCTACAAATGAGGTCCATTCGGCATCCAAGTACCACCCATGAGTGCCGGGCAACCTCAAATTGCACTCCTTTTTTTCCAAAAATTTGTTGTAGGGCTCAAGATACGGCTTCGTATCATTCACAGTCAATAAAGGCTACATTGTTGACGCCAAAATCACACCTCCCACCATCACAGCCACAGCACCATGGCGCAACAATCGATACGCAATCCAATTGAAACCCCGCATCTCGATTTTCGTGGCAACCGCGTGCACTATACCCCTTAGACGCAACAAAGCCCCAGCTATCTCCAAACTCCTCCAACGACCCAACCCGACGCACAAAGAAGCCAGTCCCAACACTCGAAGAAAGCAACCCTGTGCCCCACTCACGACCAGCTGGTGGTGGGTGGGGCACAGGGTTGCTTTCTCCCCCTATAAGAAAATTTTGCGATTTGTGGAGCACGCGCGGATATGGATTGGACACCTTTTCAAAAATTGGAGCGCGCTTGGTAGTGAAATGGATCAATAAAATCGCGCCATACGGCCCCAATTAGGGTGTTGAAAGGGAAGGCGATAAGAATTCCTATAAGAAAAATTTTCAAAATTGTGAACCTAAAATGAACTCGATACGATGTTCAAAACCTTCAAATTACATTCATTAGGCCTTCCGCGTAACCTTCTTTTTGGCGCGGTGCAAAATAAAATATCAATTTTTTCACTTCTGTGAACGTCATGTGCGTGTGTGCTGAAGTTGTTCTCACCGCGTATTAGGCTGTTGTGAGTGCGATATTACACTTGAACAATCCTTTCACATTCCTCCCACACTCAGAGTGCATTCCCATTTGGCACCCTGAATGGGGTCGTATGAGGCGATAATAATCCTCTATTCCGCTACATATCGCGCTCCTGTTTTTGAAAATCCATCCAATTTATATCCACGCGTGATCCACAAACTTCAAACATTTCTTATAGGGAATATGGAAGGAGTTTTGAAGGATAGTGTTAGTAATACATGACACTCAGGATAGCATAACGTTCAACGAGAGCGACCATAATGCACCCTCGAACGACACTCACCAAATTGAAAAAATTGAAAATTTAATATGCACCCCGTCAAGAAAAGGTCGCGCGGAATGCTGAACGAGTGTATTGTGAGCTTACAGCACATCCACATTCCTTCATGTTACGTTCACAAAAGAGAAAAAATTTCTTATGCGGCTGCAGCCGCAAACACAAACCGGTCACAACCAAGGACCGCCGCAACCTCAGCAACACCACCCAAACTACCAGGCGCTCGATTATACAGCTATAAGCACAAAACTGGCATTTGTGCCTAAACCACGCTCATCCACACAATCTCGCTCTGACAGCCAAACGCAGAATCATCCCTCTAATGTCACGCACTGTACCGGGCGACATCACCCTCACCTGCAGTACATGCACACACGGCAAAACACATCGATCACCACACAAACCCAGAACGAACCACAACCCCGTCGGAACGTATTTAGGTTCAGACACCTGTGTACCGATAAAGCCCACCTCTAGGCACAGCAACAACCGCATCCTCCTTCTGGTCTGTGCAATGAGCAAATTTGTAATGGCACAATTTGTCAAAGACAGAAAAGATATCCCCGCACACATCAACACCACACTACACCACGTCAAACACACCCTGCACCATCCCCTCAATGGCTTCCGTACGTACAACGCCAAGGAGTATACATCAAACAAAATGCAACAAATTTACAGAGACCAGAAGATTCGCCATCACCTACGAACGCCCCACCAACCACAGAAAAACAGCATAGCCGAAAGCATGAACAGAACAATCCGGAACTCAGTCAGATCATTTCTTCACATTGCAATGCTTGATGATTCATACTCGGAGGACGCAACCAGAGACACAACCTTCAAATACAACCTGCTTCATCAGTCTAGAACTCAATCATCACCATATCACCTCTGGTACAACACCTTTCCCCACCCCAAACGCACCTACAAATTTGGTCAGCTCGGTACAATACCGATCTATGCGCCCAAAACCAAACTCTAATCACGAGCCGACCCTGCACGGTATATGTACATAGAATCACTCACACACGTCGTCATGCTCAACCTACGCACCGATGCCTACCAAACAGTTCGTGCAGAAGACTTCCACCCTTACTACAAATACACGGAACCTGCCGCCACCAGCCCCTGTGCATTGAAAGCAAGAGCCTCATTCCAACAGGCGACACCCACAGCCATAGACATCAACACCCCATCCTCCACCAGCGCAGCGCAAGTTCGTCAGTACCCAGATGCCACAGACTAGCAGACAGCACACAACGAAGAACTACAAAACCTCGATGCTCATGGGAGCATCAGCTGGCTACCGAATTCATACAAACCTCCACCAGAACAAATCTTACCACTTCTGGTGCTGTACCGATACAAAAGATCCGCCGAGGGACACATAACTCAAAGGAAAGCCAGATGTAATCTTCGCGGGGACCTCATGAAGCCAGGTTTACACTATGATCCTCGACACACAACCACCCACACAGTTGACCGGGCCACACAACGCATGCTCCTCGCGCTCCACGCCACGCATTACCTCCCCCTGCAGAACTTCGACATCAATTCGGCATACTTTTACGAAAAGTACACCCACGACAAACCCGTGTACGTTCGACAGGTGTCAAACTTCGACTGCAGCTACCGCCACGACAGTACTCATGGACAACTTGTAGGAAACCTCTATGGATCACCACCAGCGGCGTATCTATACAGCTTCGGTCTCCAAAACTTTCTAGCCACCATCGGTTTCACAAAATCTGAGCACGATCCATGCCTTTACACACGCATATGTAAATATCAGTACATACTGATCAGCAATACTATAGATGATTTATTAGTCTTAGCTTCCCGTGAACCACCCATCGACGACCTCTACCACCAACGTCTCACAAAGTACAAATTGAAAAGACTTGACACACCCACCAGAATTTTGAAATGGACCATCACAAGAACGGCAGAAGGCATACACATCGCGCAACCAGATGCCATAGACGCACTACAGGAACAAACCGAGATGAAGGATTGCAACCCAAGGCGCACGCCGTACAATAATCAGAAGGCATTAGATCAGCACCCACCCACCAAATTCTTACCACCGGCTGAAGTAAACCGTTACATTCAGACGCTAAGAGAGCTGTGATATATCACCGAGAGCATCAGAACAGACATCGCGCCTTTTATAAACCGTCTTGCACCCCAGAGAAGTATACAGATGCTCGAATGATACCTCGTAGATTTGAAATTCGGATGTCTTTCGGATATCATCTGGATATCTTACGTATATCCATGATATCCCTGTGACATCCAGTAGATATGACAAATGATGTACGAAATGATACTCTTTTGATGCCCTTGAGACATGCATCAACTACTTTGAAAGATATAACAGTAGATATGACGAATGATCTCGAAAACCAAAGTTGCTTCTCTTGGAATTGCTCGGACATCATTCAGACATCCAGAAATGAGACGAATATCATTTGTATGGATATTCTGAGCATTGTCGTGTATCTTATGTACATCGGTCGTATATCCAACTTCGAAAATCAGATGGATATCCGAGAAATCATTCGGATATCCAAAGCATATCCAAGGAATATCAAGCGCATATCAAAGTGTTTCCCTCTGCACAGCATATCTCCAAACCGCAAAAACATCATCAACAGGCATTGAAATCTCTGCTAAGATACCTCAAGGGCACCCGTACTCATGGCCTCCAGTATGGCAGACCTACTACACAGCAGAGTACACCGCAACCCACAGTTTTTAGCGATGCAGACTTGCAAATGAAATGGATCGCAAATCGAAAATAGACACAGTCCAATACGTGCGCTCAACTCTCATTTCCGGGTCATCACGATGACAGAACATGGTTGAACTATCCAAAACTGAAGCCGAATATATAGGCGCAACAGAGGCCACGAGGCACCCGGAATGGCTACAGAACATTCTTCGAGACGCTCAGAGCTTATCGAACAATCCCACACCTAACAATATTGACAACCGCTTCGCTATTCTCATTGCCGAAAGTCAGGCATCAACCAAACGCCGCAGATATATCGATATCCGGCACCATTATTAGAGCACCATACCGACAACAAACGCATTCAAATTCACAGCGTCCTTTTCTCAGCAATGAGAGCAGACTTATTCACGAAGCCACTGAACCCCGATCGACTTGAAGCACTAACGGCATCTCCACCGGTGACCGTATAGCGGCATACCGAAAAAGTATGTCGCGATTTTTAGCGCAGCGACACAGTTTTGATTCCCACTGGGGCATCGCTGACGCTATCAGTATCGGCTTAGGAAATCGGAGCACTAAAACTCTCGCTATAAATTGTTTTTTGGCCACACTTTTAGCGACGCCGCTATACGGAAAGGACCAATCAAATACGATTGAATCGTCGTCCATGTCAAGCGCGAGATGTGGGACGTGCTGATCAACATCTGTTTTCTTCAAGTGCACCCTCCGCTCTCAAGGCACGCCGCACCAATAAGTTCCCAATATCTAGACTGCGGTTGCAATATCTTTGCTTGCGTGCAACTCTGTGGTTTTTGAAAGCTATTACGAGAAAGGACAGAAAACTGCAAAAGCATTCAAAGCATTGTCTTTGATCTGTGCCTTGTATTGCGGTTGTCGTATGTCTTGAACGTTTCCATCGCTTTATACCTTGGCTTGGGAGCCGTCTGTGTGGAATAAGATGACATGTTGCGGTTCAACCCCATGGAGATGCCCTAAAGAACGCCCTCCAAGTCACACCAGGACCCACACGAAAATGACATGCATCCAACGGGGACTGTCAAACATCCCCACACATTTATGAGAGAGAAACGGTGACTCGTGTTTATTCGTTGCTGCGGCAACTGTGGCTCTTGAATCGTTCACTAGTCTACTGTAATGCTGTTTCACAAAGTGAGAAATGCAATGCAGCAAAAGCTCGGGTTACGATGCTGTTTTACAATCCCTGGTTGCTGTAGTGCATTTCCAGCTTTTCGTCGTTTGTCTCTTGTTCTTCGTGAGGTCGACTTGACTCAGTCTGAGTCGTACGGCCGTCGCGTGTTTAAGACGCGTTAACTGTGCGCGGTGCGGCATTTTGGTTCTTGTTCGTGTTGCGATTGACTTGATTCGGTCTGGGTCGTACGCAGATGGCGTGTCTAAGACAGATGAACCGTGCGCGCTGTAGCGGTTTGGTAAACAGGTCGGCAAGCATGTCCTCCGTTGATATTCTATGAAGAGTAACGCCATTTTCGTTGATATGATGTTGAAGGTAATGATGACGAAGGTCTATATATTTCCTTCGTTCGGTCGGTGCTTTGTTTTCTGCAATAAGAGTGACAGAGCCGTTATTCATGCAGTGTGGCGTGGATGATGATGGTCCTAACTTAGAGGATTGCAGCAGCTTTTGCAACCAGAGGGTGTGCTGTGGGGCGGAAGTAGCGGAGATATATTCCGCTTCGGAAGCAGAAAGAGCCACGAAGTTCTGTTTTCGAGACAGCTAGGAAATTGGACAGGAGTCGTAACTGTGAAGATTCCCTGTAATGGACTTACGATCTTTCTGATTAGCAAAGTCTGCGTCACGATAAACCATCAACTCATTTTACCTCGGGTCAGCTTGGTCGGACTGCGCCGCATAGTACAGTACATACGAGCATGTGCCATTTAGGTATCGAAGGAAGGTTTTGGGAGCTGGCCAATTGAAGCTTTCGTGGATTCGACATATGTTGTGCGAGGCGGTTGGCTGCATAGAGAATGTCAGGTCTCATGCTGTCCGTGATGTAACGAAGTTCTCCTAAGATCGAACGGAATCTGGTGGCTTGTTCGGAGTCAAGCTGTGCGCTGTCTGTCTCAGTCGGTTTCGTATTGTTATACGCGCTGAATGCTGCGTTGCAGTGTTCCATATTTGTTTGTTTCAGGAGTGCATCTATGCTGCCTGGTTGGGATATTCGGAGATTTCCTTGTTCGTCTTTGTGTACTGTGCAGTTGAGAAATCGTGACGGGTGGCCCAGACGTTTGATCTTATATTTTGTGTTAAGCTGTTCGTAGAGGTTGTCAATGAGCTTCTGTTTCGTGGGCAGCTGGCGATGAAAGCATTACACTAGTCAGCACCACCATTGATGAGTTCTTAGTACTGCAGTACTAAGAACTCATCAATGGTGGTGCTGACTAGTGTAATGCCTCCATCGGTAATCTTTGTGTACAGGCGCAAATCTTGTTGCGATTGGGAGTAACCGTGCTGTATCAGAAATTGTTACATTCCTTGATTGTAGTAGTATGCTGCTGTTGGGGAACCGTATAAGTTTCCTTCCAACAGTCCGTACTTTCTGTCATGCCGAAAGCTGCCGTCAGAAGATGGCATTTGGGTGACATACACTGGTTTTTCATGTTGATACTGTTCTTGCAGGTAAGCGGATTTTATATCAAATTGCTTGATCGGGTATTGGGGTATGACATGGAGTGCGAAGAGCAGTCTTTGCGTGTTGCGATCAGCTGTTTATGTTGTAATATGGTTGGGTCATAATGTACTCCCGCTTGATTTAGTTCGCCTCGTAAGTTACATCTCGCTTTTCGTTCGGTGAGGGTGCTGTCTGCTGTACGCTTGTATTTATACAATATCATGAGAGGTATAATGAGGTGAGATGGTAGCGTTTGTCCTCGAAGTAGCCATTGTATCGCTCGATGATTATCGAGAGTTTGGAGTTCTTTCTCATGTGATTCCTTTCAGAGTTCGGCATCGGGATCTTGGCGTGCTTGTTCTCATGTGGAGGGCGGGGGTGTGTTGATGGAGATGCGGCATGGAATATGTTTCCTTTGCAAACCTTTAGCTTAAAATGTGATCGTGGTCGTCACTGTTGTGTCTTTGTTTTTGTGGTAGGCCTGGAAATCACAAGCTCGTATTTGTTCATACATCTGCGTTCGAAGGTTGAGAAGTAATACGTGGTTAAGAGTGCTAGGATACATTTTTTTGGGCGGGCTCTTCTCTTGCATCGAGCTTCTTTTTCGGCGCGTAGTGTGGGATGGTTCCTAGTAGTTCGAAGATGAACAGGTTTTGCAGTCGGGGTGTTGTGCAGTACCACATGTGGTATGGAGACGTGTTGATCGCAGTATGATGAGGTAAGTTGTACTTGAAGATGGTGTCACGTGCGGCCTCTTCCCACTAACGAGCGTCCAGTCCGGATGTTTGCAGTAAGGCTCTGACTGTGTTCATTGTTTTGCGATTCAGACGCTGGGCGATAGAATTTTCTTGCGGTTGATATGGTTTGCGGGGATGGTACTGTAGCCGATATCTGTTGTATATTTCTGTCATGGTGGGCGATGTGTATTTCTTGGCGTTATCACTGGGAGCTGCGGGAAATGGCTTATATTACGAAGCACTTCTGAAATGCAGAAAAAATTATGAACATAAACTTTATAGTTGTTCTCTTGTTTTGAGAAACAAACGATTACTCCTTTGCGTTTTAAATTATGAAAATCTTAAAGGAAACTTTTACGTGGGAGCCTTTTTGAAATGATGCAGCATACATGAACAAAATGCATATGAGGTATTGCTTTGTACTGTTTCTAAATGTTATGAACAAAAATTTTGGAAACAACTAAACTATTACTATTGTATAGCTCTTACAAGTTTACAAGTTACATGTGTATGTGATTATATAAATCTTCTATGATTGTAAAGATATGACGTATAATCAATTAACACTGAAAAGCTCAACATTGTATTATATAAAATATAGTACTACATGAAAGCAAATAAGAGGCCACGTAGTTCCCAACACCCAAATAAAAAAACCAAATATATGTATGTATCATAGAAGCGATTTAAACGCTAAATAAATGCTCACCACATTTCATTGCAACTTGAACAATATTTGCCACGGCATTCATGCAATAGACATGTTTAGACAAGTTGTGCCTAAACGTATGCGACAAACAATAAAAGTGCTTCATTCTTCCATTCAAAGCTTCATGTTGAGCTCGAACGTATTGATGCCATTCTTTCAGTTCTTGCATGATAAGAGATTTTCTGATACATTTCTCATCCGCATAACCTTCATCAGTCACGACTTTTTCTTGTCCAGAAAGCAAAGATTTAAGTTTTGACTTAAAAATAACCAAATCAGGATATTTTCCTGCTGGAAATGGTCCATGAATCCATGTTATTAAGCCACTCTGGTGACATATACCAATCTCATACCGCAATGCAGCGGAATTAAACTTATGTGAATACCACATGGGATCAAATTCTTCCGGTTCAAACACTTTAAAGTCAACTCCATCTACCGATATAAACGAGTTGCAGACGGATGTGATTGATCTACGAGATGAAAAAAAAATCTAAGAAACATATTAGTAATGAATAGTATACCAGAAATAGCTTTTGATGCATACCTCTTTTAAGATGGCGAGTTCTTTCACTGCAATCCACGTCCATTTACGAAATGTTTTAGCATCTACCTGTGCTAGTACCACATAAACGGCCTCAGTTGCATATAGCTTCAGAAACATAAGACCCCAGAGCAAGTGAACAGGCTTCATTTCTTTTGAGCCACTAATCCGGACTTTGCTCCACAGGTGGCTGCAAACAAGAGGTGAAACGCCAAATATTGCCCGAAAGCGGCGCAAATGGGTATTTGATCGAATACCAGGGCAGGTTGACATGATTGAAGAAGAGAGGTCAAGAAAGCCAGATGCATCCATGTTTTTAGTCAGCTGCGACAAGAAAGGCAAAGATCCGTATCAACTTTACAAGTTGATGACAGACATAGTTTGACCTTCCACAGATTACGAACGTAATATTCTTGTCTCTTTTGCCGAACGACTTTAAACCCAAGCAAAATTTGTACACGTTGTACTTCTTCGTTGACGACATAAGGTGTGTAAAAAAACCCTATATATCTTTTCGCATCACTATTGTATGTTTCGAAATTGGATGGCAGCAGTGAATTTGTGTTTCAAGAGATTTACAAGACCACCCGAATTCATTTCCTGATTTGAAGATAAAGCCCTACTTCCTGTTAACAAATTGCGGTATGGTACATACACCTACGTAATGAAGTTGTGTAATTTTTTACTCTTCTCTTGTTTCCTAGTCCCGACAACCGCATTTTCCGACGTACATTTTTGAAAGTAAGTTTGTTAATGACCGGCACCAGTGCGAGATTGTGAGGCTTGCCTTCATCAATTGGAAATTTGAATCTTGAAACATATACGCTTTTAAGCTCCTTATACATTTCACTATAGTTTAAAAAGGATAAAGATGAAGGGCAAGGTGAAAGCTATATTCAAGTAAGAATTAACATCTCTTTGATAGGTTTTAAAATGTAGGGCGGAATTGAAGCATTGGGAAAGTTAGAAGCCTCGTTTTTCTGTACATATGTCCTAGTTTAAGCACATATACGCATCGTTCATTTCACGATATTTCAAAATTATTAATGTTACACAAAACATTAACTAGCAACACAGACAAACACTAAAGAGTACTTCATGGTCATGAACGTTTGTTGAAATATGTCATCATAACAGATCATGAAGAGCAATGTAATATTGTCCGTGAACTCTATATTCACTTCCCATCACATATATATTGTCATATTGCAACATATATACACATTTTGAATGTCAGAAGTTTGTAATTTTCAAACGTATGCTTTTGCTAGCGTCAGTCATGTAACATCCCGAGAGGAAACATTTCCCTTGACATGTCTGAATTATCTTACATGAACATTACTGCACATTACAATGCCAATTCCTAGACAATACCTTGAGTTTCCGATTGGAGATCTCAGATCTCAGAAAGTGATACTTTCATGATCAACGTAGATTCATACCGCGTGAATTAGAAGCTAATCATGATTCTACAAGTGAAATACTAAGAATGGTTACAGTACTTAAGAACAATCAAACATCGAAAACAACCCGGCTAGATGGTCTAACGGAGTGCTGCCCATCCCACCGCAAGCAACCTCAATCACTTCACCATGCCGCTCTCGCTGCAGCGTCAAAAGCAAACGAAACGCGTCCCCAGACTTACTAAGAAATCTAAGGCCATCAGACTTCTTACCAAACGCCTAACAACTGGTGAGTCAACTGGTAAAGAACCTGTGTCTGCAGTGTGGAACTCCGAAGATATATTTCGCCAACATCGTCTACCAACCTTCCGCACCAGATACTTGCGTCTTTTAAAGGAAATGGGTATTTCGTCTAAAAGTAAGTGCTGAAAATAACCTTGTTATGCTTTGGATGTATTGAGGCTAACAAAGAAGCACAGACGACGATGAAGAACCTAATCTTGGTCGGACATCTACAGGCTTGCCAGATAGTTCTGTTCCCCGCAGTCATAGAGCAACAGATGGGTCAGATAATGGTGACTCAGGTGAAGAGTCTTCATATGACAGACATTCAATTGGAGGTGACGGAAGTGAAGTGCTGATGTCGGGAAAAGTATTCATGCCATTTAGGCTTCTTTCAGAATGGACTGAACCACACACTACTACGAAGCGCTGTACTGTGGTAGTCCATCTTCCATCAGGAGTTTCTCATGAAGACTTTACCATTCATGTTGTTGATGAGGGTAATTACTTAGAACTGGATGTCAAATGGCCACGACCATTGACAGATCTCAAATTAATGCACTCGAAGTGGCTCAAATCATCTCTACAAGGGCAGTATACTGCGTTTCATCCTGAGTTTCTTGGATTTGAGAGTGCACTGAAGGAGCTACGGTCACATAATGCAGAAGACGTTCATTCGAAGGCACGGTTTCATCTTCCATTTGTTGTGGAGCGCACGTTCGAGACGTATAATATGATTTACAAAGACGGAACAAAGTTAGTTTACATAAGGCTTAAGGCTCATACAGATTCCTATGGATGCTATGGTAGGACTTTCAACGCCTTTGAAGTTGTGGAGAGTACGTAATTTGTTAGAAAATTGATGTTTTAAAGAAAGTAAAATGTTTATTCACGCAGCCTGTTTACAAATATGTTTTATACTTTGCGCTGGGCAAAGAGTACAACATTGTTTCGAAAAGTGAGCTACTTTTGTATTGACTAGAACCATGAGTATAATAGATACAATGCAAATTTTGTTTTCATTCAATGGGTGAAAAATTGACTTAGAACTGAGAATTTCTGCTTCATTATTTTGGTTTAAGTGCAAGATAAGAAAATTACTTCTGAATACTATTTGACAATATTTCACCATCATTGCTAATGATTTTGTTTACATGGTTTATCTGTTCAGCAATAGTATTTTTTCTGTACAAATTCGAGTATCCGATGCATTAAACGAGAATGAACTATTAGTTTGGTGCGCTTTAAGGCATATACTTATATCTCTCGGAACTGTTTTGAAGAAGAAACTTTATACCGAAAGTTGCTCAATTAGTTGAGTAACTGTCAAACTACACTTTCCCGCAGCTCCCAGCAGAAGTATTCGAGAGGACGATGAAGTCTGTGTTTGATATGGTGAAGTATTGCGTCGATTCGTGCTGGCATATCTTTTCTATCTTGAAGGAAGTGGGCGAAGCGGAAACGGCTAGCTGCGAATATGATAAGCAACATATGATTGTTGCCGTGAGTGGATGTCGGTGTATGGGGTCGCAGGTGCCCGAACTGACGTATGCGCCTGGGGTATAGTTGCGGGGAGTACGTTTTTGTGCAGACGGATGTTGGTTTCCGTGTTTGCACGCACTGCACGTCAGCTTGCAGCCTGCAGACATGGTTGCTGGCATTGTGGGGATCATTAGTTTGGTTGCGGTGAGGGAAAGTTTGGAAGGATGAACGTGATTAAGCCGGAGATGCCAGTCATGTAGTGTGGTGCTGATGTTTGATTTTGGTGCGGATGGTTCGGAGTTTTTCATCTGTCGTAAGGAATGTGTCGTTTTGGATTCAACATTAGCGATGTTGCAAGGGAGGTACTAGCGGCGTTGCTGTGTTGAGTGTGCTGGTTGTGGTGATTTTAGCATTGTTAGACGTTTGGGAGCGGGATGAGGACAATGTTTATATGCGAATACGCGAGCGCTAGAGGATGTTGGTGGTGTGAGAAGGGTTCCCCGTAGCTCATATTTATGGTTTCTCCATGGTACCGTTCCCAATAATGTAGGAGTGCTGCTTACTGTGTCGAGGACGTATCGACATCTTTTTGTAATCATCACGAGTCCGTGTCGACTTGCTAGATCATGAACCGACAGTAGATTATGTTTGATGTGTTTGTTGGCTACAGCATGAGTGCGGAGGGTGTTCGTAGTTATGCTGTCCTCGTCCGAATTATTCCATGTTGGGAGCAAATGCTCATCTGATTCGTTGGTGTCGGTCAGTAAGGGTTTGCGTAATTTTGTCATTGATTTTGTTGGGGTCGGTACATGGCTAGGGTGGGCCCCGCTATCAAGTATGTACGTACCAGTGACTTCGCAGTTGATCTCGGAGAAGATACCAGGAGGAGGTGGGGGAGGGGGAAAGCGTGTAGGATGAGAGGTTTCTGGTGGAGGAGAAGGAAGTGTAGGATAATCGTAACGTTGCTCGCAGGGGTGATAGAGTTCAGGGCCTCGGGTCTGAGTGTAATGTTCTTGCGGTTTGCCCTGATAAAATTTAGGGTGCCTGTCGTCCTTGCACTCGGCGTCGTTGTGATTGAACCGCATGTAGAGTTCGTAGGAGTGAAACGTGCATAGCTTGCTCGTTGGTATACGACCAATTTTGTATCACGGGCGTCCAAGTCCTCGGCTTCCCTACCTGTGACCTCGTGGGGGTAGCTGAGAGTTATCTCCGGTCAGACGGAGCTAGGTGTAATTCCTGGTGTATCCCGTTGAGGATCTTCGACCGTAGTCTCCGGTGAAGCGTGATGCGTTTGTTGGTGTGGGTCTGTGAGGAGATTGGTAGATCGTGGATAGGTCCTTAAATCTTCTTTTAAACTATTTGATTGTTTTTAGCTTGGTGCTTCCAATTATGTTCCTGAGAATATTTGTCAGGGTTGGATTCGTATGAAGCCCGCTGATAATGAAGCCTACCGTAGACTTTTCTTTTTCAATGTTCGGGTAATTTGCGGCGGCCATTTTCTCTCGAACGTAGTAATGCTCTTTTATGTAGTCGTCGAGGGATTTGTATCCAGTAAGTCTGACGCTTTCTGCTTTCGTTGTGAGGAAATCGTGGTCTTCTTCTGTGCATTTATTGCTTATGGGAAATAATTTTCTCAACAAGGTTATGTGGGGTTGTGCGTTGCCTTGGAGCAATAAGTAGGTTGAGGATATCTTTGGGAGCGCTGCTTAGAATGGCCTTTAGCATATGGTTCTTTCTATCGTAAAATTGTTCGAGTGCTGTGAAATCTGTCGGAATAGTAGGGTTGCCTTCAAGGTGCGGCATAAGTTTGTTTCATGCCGCAAATACCTCTTGAGAAAAGTACTATGGACCGTAATTGGATTTGTCTAGCTTGGTGGTGTTCCGTGTTTCGTAGCTGTGTGTCATGTTTGTGTTTGTGTGTGTATTGCGTTGTGTTTTGAAGTTGGTGATCGCCGTTTGCGGTAATTGTTGCGTGTCGGTAAACTTTGAAGGCTAAAAGTAGAATTTCGGCTTGGTTTGCACGGCGGAGCAGTCTCGCTATTCTCGAGTTGTTGGAATCCGTGATGGGAAGGGTGCGTGGGACCTAATGAGTATTTGCCAAAGCGTTAGGCCCATAACCTATGAGAGGGAAACGGTAACTCGTCTTTACTTTCGTTGCTCCGGCAGCTGTGGCTCTTGCATCGTTCACTAGTCTGCTGTAATGCTGTTTCACAACATTGATACATCTCATTTTCGCGTTGTCAAGCCGCATTACAGTGAAGAACAGTACTTAAGCGCGACGACGACGACAAGAAGTAAAAGACGAGCCAGGCACTTCTTTTAGAGCTTCTAGGAGGTTCAGTATCATCGAATACCCTCCCACTGGGCCGCGACCACACTCTGGGACAGATTATTCGTTAAAAAACCCACAAGTTTTCAAACGAAGCCACACTGTATCATTCATGATCCCGTAGCGCCATTTTGAGTTCGAAACGTCGCAATCTGGCGCCATTTTCGAATTCAGCGACTTTCTTTTATCCCCAGAACCGACTTACGCATCCCACTGCCCATTCCCAGGACCACTAGCGAGCTCATGACACCAGCTGCTGTTCAAAGACAGTTCTCAGTATCCGCAGCTAATCAGTGATGGTTCAACGTCGAGTAGTGGCCCCATTGAAAGAAAAGTCCAAGTACGCCCCGTTCCTGGCCACCAAAACCTTTTGTCTCTCAACCAAGCTTTCCATACGTTCAACTGCAAAACGCTTCAAACTCTCAAAGTCACAACTACAGCGTGCAATTAGAGATGACATTGATCTCGAATCTTAGCGCAGCGCATTACGTTTTGCCTTCACTAACAATGAGGAAGAACTCATAACTAGTGAACGAACTTGTTACGCTAGCCAAGGCACATCTCTCTCCCGAGAATGTTTTAAAGACTTGGTCAAGTTCTACGTCGACAAGGTGCCAATCAACCGCCAGCAACAGACTAGGTTTCGTGACAACCGCCCAGGTAATAAGTTCGTTATGAACTTTATCAAACGAAATCCTCAGGTGAGGCTCAAACGCAGATCTAACCTAGAGAGCCAACGAGCAACTGCTATGTCTCCTACAAATCTCGCCAAACATTTTGCTCGGCTGCAACAAGCATACAAAGAATTGAACATCAGCTCGGCGGAACAAGTGTTCAATATAGATGAAAGCGGTTTCTCAACCAGAACTGCGTGCTTTGCTAGAACGAAAGAGCTTTTCTCATCGACAGAAAGAAATAATTCAATTGAACTGAAATGGCCAGGACATGCGCAACACGTTATCATCATGCTTGTGGTTTCGGCGGATGGAAAGGTTTGGACTCCGATCGTAGTGCTCCCAGGTGTCCGATCAAAGTACCGGCTTCGTCCGGATGGCTCACGAGAGACGCCTTCTTCCATTCTTCCGCTGAATGCGAAGACAGTGTATCGAGACCCTGCAGGTGTCGACAGCAACATCTTCTCTGAGTGGGTCAAACATTTCGTTGAGGAAACAAAAGCCTTGCGTGAGAAGCACAAACATGTTTTGCTGACCATGGACTGTTATGATGCACACCTCACGAACCGTTCGCTGAAAATAATAAAGGAAAACAATATTGTCGCGATTGGCTTGCCTGCATACACAAGCCATCGCACACAGGTATTACACTATACAGTCTTTTCGCCCTTCAAGAACAAATTCAGAAACATCCTTAATGAGCAGACTCTTCTACAGAAACGAGCAGGACGCAACGACATATACACCCTTCGCAGCACCTTAAACCAGGCGTATATATGTGGGGTGCGGTACACAAATATTGTTAACGATTTCCAGGCCAGTGGGGTTGGGGATGAGGAGCTGAAAGGCCCGAATCCTGATGTCGTTTCCGTCTCCTACATAACAAATATTGAAGAGCATGACGATCGCGCTACCGCCCTTTCGTCATATAAGGAACTGGTGGAGAAATTAACGCCCTCTCGTTCATTGCTGGAGGTTGACATTGAGGTAATGGAGAACGGCACACTTAACTCGAGATCTGGATCTCTGCGAACCTTGATGTGAGTGCTGGAGGAGTTGCGAAAACAAGACCAATGGCGGGCTGCAACAGGAGCAAAAAAGAGTACCGGAGCTGTTGAACGAGAGAATTGCCGGGAGCAGACAGAGGCGGAGGCGATTGTCCCAGCCCCGCGTCAGGCGAGGCGTCCAGTTGCTTTCCAGGAAAGGCGCGTAGTCCGAGAGGCCGAAGCAGCCCGCCATCAAGCGGACCGCAGTCAAAGCGCAGCAATAGCGGAGCTGCGACGTGCATCACGAGACAAAGAGACCGCCCATAAGGCTGAGGGGCGAGTTCTGAAGGCTGCCAAAGGGCAGCAAAAATTGCCCAGAAAGCAGCCGAGAAGAAAGCACAACAAGCGCGGGCTCGTGAGAAGCGTGAGCGTCATGTGATGTAGCTGCAGAAATACCCAGAACGGCAGACGTTGCTTAGAAGTTCTAGAGCCGCTCGGAGCGATGTGACAAGGCTACGGGTCGGATTTGAACGCGGGGAGTACTTGAGTCACAATCAGCGTGCGAGCCAGAATTAAATATTTGCGTTTTGAATTTGTCCCAGAGCAAGGTGAGACATGTGCCCTTGCGGCTAACTGTATGTATTTTATTGATGCAATTTCTTCCCGTTTCCTTCTCGACTGTGGTTGAGACGCCAGATTGAACTTTAGATGGCCTCCAATTTCACTGTTCTCACTACCGAAACAACGCGAAAAGCGTGGTCTACCTACGAAATGAAAACTGAGTGACAGAAACAAAAAACCGAGCAGATAGACTTGTTTTATTGACCTCCTGAAACAGGCCTAAACGATCAGAAACACATAACTTTGAAATAACCAAGTGCATGAAATCTACTGGCTGGAAGCCAAGTTGCACTATTGCAACTGCTTCAGATGTTCCCAAGACCTACGCCGCCAAGCGAGCCCTTGCCCAAAGTACTCTAGGCCCTCGAACGGCACGAAGAACTCGACGGCTCGCATTTAACGCAGACCTGCGGATGGCACGGCCGGGAGCAAGCCGCTCAAGGTGACGCAACGCTGAAGCGGTTTCGCATTCCTCTTTTACATAGTTATCGGCCTGCACCGAACTGCGAGATTTGTTGTGGCGTTTCCTGTTGCGCTCTCTCAAAGCGTTCAAAACGCTTTCTGCTGTGAGAAAAACACCTCGCTTTGTGTTAATTCTGACCATTTCTCTTTCCTGAACATCTGCATCCCTTACCAAGGAGCGTGCCTGCGAGAAGAAAGTTTAGATCAGTCCTTCCAAGCGCACATTTTTTCCTTCGTCAGAGTCATCCACCACATTCTTCAAAGGTGAGATACAAGCTCTGTGCACTTCCCGACACCACGCACAGCTTCGTTCGAAACCTGACAAAATGTTCGAGGACGTACAAGCGTTTGAAAGCGCTTTGGCTATAGACTCTGCGACGTGAAAGACATCTAACACATTTGTTTGTCTTGAAAAGTCGTGAATATTGTAGTGCAACGCTCATCTATGAGAAATTTCGCTGGAATTAGTCATAATTCCCGTTCACAGGTTTGCCTGGTGCACACCAGTATATGAATAGTAGTAACTAGTGGTTGCCATCCAGATGGTTTGGACACGTGGGACACGGTGGAGCTGATCGGAGGTTGGCCACTACACGTGGGCGTTTGCTACAATTAGTGGGATGTTTAGTTAATATTGTTTACTAATTTTAGTGAGGAATCTACTTAGTGCGACGGCGTCGCCGCCGTCGCACTAGTAAAGTTCCCGGACCAGGGTGATCCTACTTGAAGGATCTTGACTCTAGCCCCTGTCGCCTTCGGCAGTGCACAACTCCTTATCGGAGGGACTCCCCCTTGTCACGGTGCGGCTATCCACCCTGCGTCCCCGCAGATATCAACTTTGGGAGTGTTTCATCTTTGTTGCTTGTATTCGACCGTGTATAGGGAATACCCCGGCGATACGCCGTACCTCTTTTATCTTCTCTTTTCCCTCTCTTTCCCTTTACCCCCTCTGTGTTTTCGTCCCTCTTTCGACGGTGCTACACTCACGAGTGAGTCGCACTTCTCTGCTCAACTCTCAACGATCCGCCGTGACGGTCTGGCTCCGGTCTTACAACCGGCTACTTGTGCCATTCCAGAGAGGCTCTGTTCTCTGTGTTGCTCTCAGTGGAGGAAGATTCCGAACGTCTTTGTGGTGTTTTTCTGCTTGCAGGCATTGCACTACAAATGTAACGCTGCCGATGGTATTTGAATGAAAAGAAAACGCTGACATCCAACCGCTGTAGAATATGAGATGTGTGCGATGAAAGCCCAACGACCACGACTTTGTTCTCTTCAAGAAACTTGAGAACGTCATACTGAACATGAGATGCGAATACGCTTAAAATCAACAAGAGGTAGTCTTCTTTAGAACGATGGTCTTTGAGTTCTTCCACAAACCTCTTAACCCATTCCATAAATATAGCGCTGTCGACGTCAGCAGGTGTGCGCTGAAAGATATGCGCATTGGGCAAGAAATCACGCAGCGTTTGAACACGATCTAGAACCCGGCGGAAATGCGCCTGTTTGCTGGGGAACACGATGGATGTTGTGAGGCATTCTCCAGCTGCGGAGATAACTGGCATCACAGTGACATGATCGATGTATCCTCTGGTGCGTACCAGTGTTTGAACCAGCTGCTTATCGGTTGGACTAATTTCTTTCCGCAGACTACGGCCGACAATTCGCTTGAAAGCAATTCAGGTTTTATCAACGTTGGAGATACGACGGGGATCCCGAATATTGCACCTGTCGATGACGGCATTGATACGGCAAATATATTCGGTCAAAACGTCTTTCGTGACTGCGTTGATCCTTTTGTACTCCATGACTTGCAAAAATTTGAATTGCAGATCCGGGTAACGAGTGCAAAACGTTTGGATCCAGGCCCGGGATGGTCGCCCGTTTTTGAATGGAATGTCTCTCTGTCATGATGCTGGGAAGAGCTTGACCTATTGTTCTTTAAGATCACAGAGGCTCTGCCTGGTTATGGGAGTGTTTTATGTCTGTAGTAGCAAACTGCTTCGACAACGTTTTGCTTTTCATTTTCAGTCAATACGGGAGTGCGATGTCCTCGAAAATACGTCAGAACAACATTTTCGTAATGAACGGGTTGGTTTTCGTTTAGAATGTCCAAGAATCGAAGCCAATCTCGCCTCACTTGCCTCCAAGAGAGGCCAAAATATCTGCCAATGCCTGTATAAGTTTGGGTGAATTCATTGAAGTAATCCCCTACTGCTTCGCGAAGATGGCCACGTTCAAGCGACATTTTGCAATGCAGCAAGATCAAGTTGGTTGGGGTGTTGCAAGCAAAAGAAAAAATTGCTTCTAACTTTAGTTCTTTTATAGTCTATTGTCTATTGCTTTTGGCGCTGAGGAAGCTGTTTTGGTGGTTCGGTTTGGTTAATGGAACACCAGATTTGGTGGCAATGTTGATTCGCGCTCGCTTCTAGTGGGCATAATGTGTATTTAATACACAACGAAAGAACGACAGCGCGAAGAAAATGTTGTGTAAAAGACGCTGCAGAAGTAATTTATATGAAACCGATTGTAGCCAATGTAGGGCGAAGAGGTGGCCTTTGGCCTTATCTCTTGAAGCATCGGGGCAAAAGTCTTGCTGAAAAGCTCACTTTCATACAGGAAGACTTAGGACGAGGTCAACTCGAAGAAGAATGATGCCAGAATGAAGAAATGTGGCAAAACAGGATTGTTTTGGAGTGATACGCTTACCAAAAAGTTGCGCAATGGGCAGCCGTACAGGTACTCCTCGTTCGTCGCTCTGCTGTCGTATCTTTGTTGTGAAAAGAGTTTGAATGTTTATATTTTGTGGACTTCACTGTAACGGTGTCATCCTTTACATGGCAAAGTTTCATTTACTTTTAAGTGACGGGAAGTTGAACTTTTTTAATTTCTTTCCAACTGTCCCAGGCCGCGGGGCTGTGATGATATCGACAGTTGGACGCCGACGATGTCATCTTTTACAGGGCAAAGTTTCATCCACTTCGAGTGACGGGAAGTTGAACCTTTTTTAATTTCTTCCCGACTGTCCCAGCCGCGGGGGTGTGATGATATCGAGAGTTGGAGGCCGCGCTTGGTGTACGGTTTGTGCACTCCCATAGCTTTCATTGAGTAAAATTTGTTTTTAAGTTAAACCATGTTTGAAACGGCTACCTTTCAAAAAAGGCTAATTCTGGAAACAGTTTAATTCTGGACACATTGCTTGTTCTTTAAATAACTTTCGTCAGAGTACTTCTTTTCCTAATCTGTTACAATAGGAAAGATCTCCTTCGAAAGACGAAGAGATCAATACCCAAAAGGGCGCCATGTTCAAACTCAATTGGCAGCAATGCGCTCATTTTCTTGCTCTTCATGAATAAAATGAAGACTTTATCCAAAGGTCTCATGACCACTGCCGCCGTAAACGCCATTCTTATTGCCTGAAACGCTCACACACAACTCGTCATGGCGTTGTCAATACGTCGGCAGGCACTGCGAATTCGGAAACGCCGCGTCACAGCTTCTGAGCGCTGTGAACGAAAACAAAAAGCAGTAGCGATTATGCGAGAATTCCCTGAACTGCCATTAAGAACAGTAGCAGAGCAGTCAGGGTTGAGCAAGTCCACTATTTTCGACCTCAAAGAGATGCTACAGAGCAAAAACCATGCGGCTCTACAACTCCAAACACAAGATGCGTCCTGTTCCCAGGTCGGTAGACGGCCAGTGTTGACACATAACGAAGAACTTCTGATTGTTCAGCGCGTCATGGAAGCTGCAGAACGCGGTTTTGCAGTCGACAACGATACTCTGCGACATGTGACGGCATCAGTGGCCTCCGATGGCCTAGCAGGCTGGAAAAATGGCATACCTTCCGATGATGCAATCAGATCATTTCGCAGCCGCCACAGCAAAACATTAAGCTTTCGCAAGTTTTATCCAAAAGAGAACCCCAAGCTGAAAGGGAAAAATTACGAGCACGTCAAAGCGTTCTTTGACATTGCCCAAAAACTTGGAGAGCAGCACGACGGTTTGCTGCTTGACCCCGATAGGATATGGAACATGGATGAGACTGCCGTCGACGCTACCTGGGGAAAGGCAAAGAAGGCCTATGGTCCGACGAAGTCGAAACATGGTGGCTGCCGAGTGCAGCAGAACAGAAATGGTATTAACAAACATGTCACCGCAGTTATTGTCTGCTCTGCGTCGGGTCTCAAAGCTCCGCCGTTCTACATTGTTGCAGGAAAAACAGCCATGTCCGGATGGCTTGCACCCTTATCGAAGGTCTACCGTAGAAGTCCGAGAGCGTGCCAGCAGTATTGCAAGCCGCATTGGATGCCAGAAGGTTCTCTTATTAAGTGTACGGAGAACGGATCAATGGACAGAGATACACTGCATGCGTTCATAAAACATGTCAATCTTTTCGTCCGCAAGCATGTTCCTTCATCCACGTCCTACTTACTTACATTAGATAGACATTCTTCTCAAAAAGGAATTGAATGGGTGGAAGAATGTGAAAAAGAAAAGTCTTTAGCGCTTGTCAGTTCAGCTAACACGTCTCACTTCTTGCAACCCTGTGACCGCCGCATTAACAAAACGTTCAAACAATCAATGCGTTTTCTTCGAGATGAGTTCCACAAAGCCGTTATTCCGGATACCCGTACACCGCAATTCAATCTTGTCTATGCTGCGTATGCCCACCGTTCTGTCACTATTGCCAATATTAAGAATTGTTTTGGGGACACTGGCTTTTATACGTTTGACCCTAGCTTTGCGGATCGATTTAAGAAATTCGAACCGGAAGAAAGCATGGTGAAGGTGGAAAAGACGGTTTCAATTGCCTCCAGGTTGTCATCTGTGCGCTTGCGACAAACAGATGCCCAAGTGGTGAGCAAGGCTGTTAAGATTCTGCAAAGCAGTTCCAGCTCTTCCATAAAAGTGAAACATTTATCAAAGCTTCTCGAGAATGCTATGACTGCATACAGTATCATCCACAAAGCCATTGCTCTAGTAAAGACGGCAAAGGTGCTTCTTAAAGATGAAGCGCAAGGAGCAGTTGCTTCTTCCGTAGCATTAGATTGTGGTGCTCCCGCGGAGCATGTAACAGTCTCGAAGATGCTGCAAGAAAAGGAACAGAAACGAATGGAGAAGTTTTCGAAACAGCTGGAGGCTAAGGCGGGGGCTGCGGTGAAGCAGCAGCAAGAAGCAGCGAAAGAAAGGGAACCGGCAAAGGTTGCAAGGGAGAAAGCAAATCAGCGTAAGACAGCTTGTATGTTAAAGCGAAGACAGGTTTTGCAAGGTCAAATTGCGAAGATATGTGGCCGGAAACACCGTGCATTGACGAAAGAAGCGCCCAAAGAGATGACCAGTGTGGCATAGTGTCGCTACGATTCTAATGTGCGCAACATTTGCGAACTGGTAGGGGGAACAGTTTGTGATGTTGTTGGTTTGGTTGTTGTCCATAATTAACCTGAAATGCCCATCAAGAGGGTCATCGTCTGCAGATCGGAAATGCTGGGGTGGTGCTGAATGACCACAACGCATTGCGGAGCGACATCTTCTACTAGACGGAAGAGACCCTGCTGAGTTCATTGCGCGCATTGTCAGAGGCCAGAAATGAACGGTTCAAGAGAAATTAAAGCTGTTGCGAAATGTTGTCCAAAATTGACCTTTTATGGACGGTACTTCTGGGTTTGTGGTAAGCTGTCCCACATTGCCCTGTTGAGGAAGGTAGCTGTACTCCGTGGCATTGCCATGTTGGCAGCGAGTTTCCGAACCAGGGCTTGAGGCCATCGTACTCGGCTTTTGTCCCCATTGCTCAAAGTACACGGCTTTCACGCTCTTCATCTACGGCGATCCTGCTCACGCGGAATAACTTCGTCGTGTCCAACTGAGGGAAGAATGGTTAACCAGCAGTGCCGCCCGTTGTACATCACATGTTCCGAACCTGACCTCAAAACTGGAGAACGCGTGTTTCAAAATGGTCCATGTGCACAATGTGGAATGAAGCGTTCTAAACACAGTACTGAGCTATGTGGAGCTTTGCTACATGCTACGGACAAGAATGGGAAGCGCAAGAAGTGCAAGAAGAAACTTGTTTACCAGATCGAGAATGAATTTGGACGCAGTGTCTGGAACCTTTGTGGACGATGTGAACGTATTCATGACAAGAGTGCACAAAAAGGTTGGAGACATTCCAGTCATTAGAATTCTATATGCAGCCCGCTCAACGCAGCACCTATGACTGATTTAAACCTGTTTGAAGCTGGTGGCGAGCGGCACTGGTTTGTTCCGCAATTTGTCTGACAAAGTCGCAGTTTGGATTTAACCTCTTCCAGAATTGCGGCCACAGAATCATCAGCATACCGATAATTGCAGGGAACGAAAACAGCGCAAATTTCAAACTGCCAAAGAATTGTACGATGTGGTCGCTAATGAGCAACTGAGCGACGGCAGGTCCGACACTACTTCCACTTGCTAAAAGGCCAATCAATGCGCTGTTGCTCAGAGTGCCCAAAACCTTTGTAAAAAGACTCATTGATGCTGTAGAGAAGAATATCGATGCCTTGATAATAAGCATGAAACCAATGATGACTTGCCATTCGCGAACAGGACCGAAAAGGGGCATAAACAAGAGCATACCGATAAGCTTTGATCCTAAACCAATTACCATTATTTGACGATCCATCAGATGCCTCGACAGAAACGCAACGAGCAACGGTGGAACAATGGCGAAAACGGCGATCAATTCGAAAACAAAACCGAGCTTAGCATCAGTGACGCGAAACACGTTAACCAAAACAGGCTGGAAAGCTGTCATGTATATGCCGGAGCTCATGTTTACGCAGAGCATAACAGTGCAGAAGTATGCAAATACCCTTGTGCGAAATTTGTTAAGGTTAACTGTGATATCCAGACCATTTTCTCGGACTACAACTTGTGTCGGTTCTATATAGCTCTGAGTAGATTGATGCCCTTCTGTTGTTGGTAGCTTCCTAAGTGCAACTGCTGCCAACAGTCCAATGGATGTCAAAATAATAAATGCAATAGAATACGCAAGTGAAAACCTATCGAGAGTAAACTGACCATATTGTGAGGAACCCTGATATCTGGACAACCCAATCCATGTGATGGGCCCCATGAGCGCCCCAATCGGAGTCATTAGCGCATGTGTTGCAAGAACAGTCGTGCGTTTATTCTCCGGTACGATCTGAGACAGTATGGACAGACGGATTATTCGCATTGAATTGGAACAGGAATAAAGCGCGTAACCGATGAAGAAAACCAATACAGTTGAACGGACAGCAAGAACCAGACCAATTCCTATGGCAGACGTGAAGCCAATAAGGCTGAGAGCATTCGCCGGACCGATTGAAGATGCTACTCGACCGAAAATAATATTGGAGGCAATTGGAACTGCTGATGCAATTGCAGACGCCGTGACATAGGGGGTGATATTGGTCGGGGAGGTGAAGTTCACGTGGTTCATGTAAAGCACCAGCGTGGGACTGACGGTTGTCATGACAAGCATGGTGAGAATGGCAAGACCGAAAATGGTATGAACAAATGCTTGAGTTGAATCGACTTGATGCTTTTCGGCCTCATTCTTCGGGAATAATCGTATCAATCGCAGTTTATGAACAAGAAACGATAGGCCTCTTTCCAATGACTTTTCAATTTGAAGAAGCAAAGAGGGAGACTGAAGTTGATGATGAATTGGGTGGCCGTGCCCGCTAGGTGACAAAGTGCTCTGCATCCATTCTTTTAGACGAGGACAACTTGCACATTGGGGTTCATCGAAAAGAATTTCTTTGCCGCTAGAGTAGCTATGGGTTCCAGCATTGGTTCGCTGTGAATTTGTTGGTAGCAATGGTGAAATTTCTGTGGCAGGTGCCATACTTGCGATGCGTGGCGCTATCGGTCGTAGCAGGCGTGTGGTTGAAGTGGGAGCTGCAGTTTTACCGCGGTGGCATAATCCAAATGAACTGCGTAGTTCGTAGATCGACACAACTGAGCAAAGAAACTTTCTTTGTTGCAACCCTTGAATGTTGCATCGATCTGCTCCAAGGGCTAACCTTCCTCCTGGATAGAGGGCCAATGAGTCGTTCGGCCGAGCACACGAGAAATCTGTCCCAGACATAACCACAAGCCAGAGCCAATCGGCATCATGCACTATTGCGTTTGGTATGAGGTATCTGTCTTCCCAGTTAATAACTCCGACTCTTGGAATTGAAATCATATGGTTACGGATCTAAAACCTTCGAATATCCGTGACCAGGGGTAATCAACAAATACAGCAGTGCTGGGGGCCCTTGTAAATCAAATTTTGATCCGATAGAGATTTAATCTGCAAACGTTGCAAAAATTGAAAATCCGGCCGTTGCCCATTCACAGTGCCACACTCGAGCAGTTTGCCCAACACACAAGTCAGGAGGCAAACCCTAAAGTGAACTACTAGTCGTTGCAAGGTGTAGAGGGATATACGGCTATCCTTATAACCTTCGCTAATAACCTTATCCGCACAGATAAAAATCACGTCCACTGCTGGAAACACTTTGTGCATTGTCGCTGCCTTGTCAGACATTGAGGACAATTGTGCCATCGCGACAAGTCGCTCGTGAACTGAGTCGACTCAACCACAACCGGAGCACCCCCGCCGTGTCCGAAGAAACGAAAAATGGTAAACCAACAGTGTCGACCGTTGTACATCTCTTGCTCCGAACCAGACCTCAAAACTGGAGAACGCGTGTTTCAAAATGGTCCATGTGCACAATGTGGAATGAAGCGTTCTAAACACAGCACTGAGCTATGTGGAGCTTTGCTACATGCTACGGACAAGAATGGGAAGCGCAAGAAGTGCAAGAAGAAACTTGTTTACCAGATCGAGAATGAATTTGGACGCAGTGTCTGGAACCTTTGTGGGCGATGTGAACGTATTCATGATAAACATGATTGACTGGCGACGGTATGTTATATGCATTTTCGTTGTTCCGTACTGACCCGGGAAGAACACTTTGCCATGTCTTCACGTATGTCAGCAACGAATATGTGCTAGTTGGGTTTGCTGCCTATGACTCTCATTATTGCGGACGATGCAACCCACCATTCTGGGGTTGTACTAAAACTTACTAGATGTGAGGCCCACTTCCAGGAAAGCGCTACACGTACGAACGTACGTGCGTAAAGTAGCGATGTCTGTTACTTCCTTGTGCTTATACTGGCAATCGCTTCGATTTCCTCATGTTCTCCGTCGTCAATTATCATCATTTCAAAGATAGATTAAATGCCCTAACCTTCCCATTTCTCCTTTGATTGCTTGAGACGCATTGAGAAGCGAAGCTGGCACTGGAAAAGTAAATCAGCATGACTTCTGGAGACAATATTGCTCTTACAATGTAGCTGACAATGTAAACTTCTATTTCCTTGTCCAAATTGATCCGTCTCTCGCAGCATATACAAAGACTTTGCTTCGCCCGAGTCGACAGCTGTCCGTCCTGAATTTCAACACTTGACGACCGAAACTAGTAGGCAATATGGAATTGCGGTGTTGCGAAGCAGGCTGGTAGGGCTTTTAACTGCGACACACATCTCTGGAGGTATAGTGAAGAACGGAATTTCATGAAGGTCACCATCATCATCAATCAAATCCAAACTGTTTTTGGGCATCCCTGTTCATGGAAACGAATTCAAGGATGAAATCGTACAGCGAGAGGCGATTTCCAATCGGCTGCACTGCATGCACGAATGCAGCTTATGTTTAACGGGAGGGGAAGGGGGCAAAGAAAAGAGCTGAACGGTGAAATAGACGAACATGTCTTCTTCCTTTCTTCTTCTTCGAAGATAACAACTTGGTGAACCAGATCGAGTCTTTCCACTAAGTGAGAAGGGAGTGAAGGTTGGCGACGGATGCCCAGCGTACGAGAAAGGCAAACGTTTCAAACTGAGGCTGTATATACCGTTACGGAGATCTGAACTAATGCTCTTATGCCAAAACTTCTTCTTCTTCTTCATCTTTCACTTTCAGAGCTCTACATCATAATGTGCGATTCTCGCGTCCCGTCGGTTTCTCCTTGCTTGCGGAGGTCTACCTCCCAAACAACTATACATATCTGCTCACTTTTTCTTCGATCGCAGAGCTTCAGACGAAAAGCTTTTCGGTCGGAAACACCTAAGATATCTCATTACCTCAGTAAGTGTAGCACGGCTACTGAGTAGGTGGTCAGCGGCTTCGACGTAGAGGTATGGTAGGTCGTTGGGTCTTCAGCAGACCCACGCGTAAGGGCATAACTAGCTCCACCGTTTCCATAAATGAGAGAGAGAGAGAGAGAATTTCACTACTACAACGTAGCATCGTAATAAGAAGTCCTGGCGCAGAGCAGCACATGTAACCACCTGTCATAGATTCCTAAAGCCGCTCAACTATCTTACCCTTGTAAATCGTGGTTTTAGCTTTGAATGCAACATTGATTCGTATCCACAAAAAAGGGACCTTTTATAGGTCTGATTCTGGTTTACACAATATGTGAACCAGAATCAGACATAATAGCATGAAGGTCGTTTACCGAATCATTTTCTCTCGAAATGATGAGTCACTACAAAGATTCGAGGATGAGAAGCTGCTGTGGAATTTACAATGCGCCTTCATTGTAAAAGCGTAACTCGGTGGGTTCTTCACTGGCGAACAAGCTTCTCATCGTCTTTGCCCTAGGCGTATCTTTTCTGGCTCCAAACAAACCGAGTTCGTTTTCGAAGGATCAATTCTCCATCCCCAAAACTATCTATCCACTCTCACTATATCAACTTTTTGCCTAGGACTCACCAAGAAGACCGTCCACGACACGACTGCACTACGTCCTATAAATGGCCACCTTAGCAGGAGCGTTCAACAATGGTTTGATTATCGCCGCTGGTACATGCATTCTCGCACTGCTTGGCAAAAAAACGTAACGTACGTGGGGCTCGAGCAAATTTGTGGACATCCAAAGCTCTAAATCCAGGATTGGCCAACACATACGAGCCAGTATACTGCAGGCTCTGTGGAGGAAATGGATGGCGACCTTGTACACTCTGCAATCAAACTGGGTCTCTTGCACGCGGAGGGTTTTCTCGAAAGAACACAGTCCGGGTAGCGTCCATGGTTGGCTCGAAGTGGACCAGCGTTTCCGCTATCGACGGCAAGTGGAGACACTTTCTCTGCGTTGGAAAAAAGGGACGGAACGCAAAAGACGGCATCGCAGTTTTGTCGAGTACCTGTGGACCAGTGGAGAATCGGATACAAATCGAAGTCCCGGTTTCAGAGTTAAAGAAAAGGGAAGTCTGGGAAGGCGGGTGGACGACATTGAAAGACATAAAACAAGGCGGCGGAGTTGGGGGAACTCGGTGCTCCGCTTGCCGTGGGGAGGCCAGGGTCCCATGTCCTAGATGTGACGGTCTGGGGCAAGTAGGCCTGTAGCCATGTTTACTGCGATTACGGCAAGACTACATGGTGGCTTCACAACTTCCAGTCAACGACGTCTTGCTTCGTCTTCGTTAGGAATTCATTCGCTTTTGAGAAGTGTTTGTTTCCAAACCAACCACCGCTGTTTGCGGACATAGGACTAGGATGTACAGCTTTCAGAACACAATGCCTCTTGCTGTCAATAGTTGCTCCCTTCTTCTTCGCATAACCACCCCATAACATGAAAACAAGTCCGGGACCAGGCCTTCTGTTGAGAGCGTCGACAACAGCGTCCGTGAAGCGTTCCCAACCTCGTCCCCTGTGAGAGGCTGGCTGAGCTCGTTGCACAGTCAAGACGGAATTGAGGAGCAGAACACCTTGATTAGCCCATTTTTCCAAGCAGCCACTCTTTGGCTTGACAAAGCCTGGAATGTCGGTCTCCAGTTCCCTGAAAATGTTTTGTAGCGAAGGCGGTGGATAAACGCCTTGCGGGACAGAGAAGCACATCCCATGCGCCTGATTCGGGCCGTGATACGGATCCTGCCCGATAATTACCACCCTAGTGCGCACAAACGATGAATGGTTGAATGCAGAGAACACTTTGTCTGGAGGGGGATAGATAGCTTTTGCCTGACGCTCTTTTGAAACAAACTCAGTAAGGGTCTTTAGGAAAGGCTCTTTCATCGTTGCAGACAGTGCCTTACGCCAACTGGGCTCCAAAGCGGAGCCCAGATCTATCTTGCCCTTCATCGACTTGGCATTGCGTGCCAGCAGTTTGGCGCGAGCGGCTGCGCGATTGGCAGCGATGCGGGCCTTCACATCTGCTGGGAGCGTTTCATCTTTCAAGAGCTGCGCTTGGATTGGGGTGAGAGCTGTAGATCTCTTCTTATTGACCGCCGCAGCTGGTGCTCTCTTAAAGTACGACGTGATACTTTTCTGCATTGTTTGTGAGGGTAAGGTTGGGCAAATGTGGTGGACTGTGGCCCGGAAGTGATTACTTGGGAGGTAAGCCACGGGGGATATTTTTCTGAGGGGCTATGAGAGACGCGAGAGCGGTTGATCCGAGGTGCAGCTGCACTGGCAGTAGATAGGGGCATGGAGTATCCCTTTTTGTCGTGTCCGAGTTGCGTTGCGGTCTGAAGCTGCGTTTCGGATTTCATATTTCGCGCCAAAACTGGTACGGCCAAAAACCCTTCGCCTGTTTACGCTGATTACGCGTAACAGGCACCCTCAGCAGATTTGGTTTGAAGGTACAGTAACTTCTTTCATACAGAAGATATAACGGCAGTCGATGATGAGGACCTCCTTGGCAGCCGCATGTGGACTTGCTGCTCACTGAATAGCATTCCATTTGGCTTTATTGGCAGTATTCACAACTTGCGCAGGTGATAGGCACAACATGCTTGAAAAAATGTATCAATACACGCATCGCGGAATCGCCCACCCTATGCAGGAAAAGCGTCAAGCAGCAGATCCTGGCAAGTGGCTCAATGACGTGTATGTCGACCTCGCGTACTCCACGCTAGGTGTACGGGAGCTGCCACAGGCGTGTTGTACAACATAGTAGAGGCTTTGCACGCCAGAATGATCTCTCCTTGCTGGACCCTTCGTGTTTTGTTCAATACCTTCGCCGCCAATCCATGTCAGCAACGCTTTCCATACAAATGCGACGCGTACTTTCCTCGTAGTTGTGTAAAGAAATCTGCACATGCCTCCAAAGCGTTGCTCAAAATCTCCGTATCTCTCCTTCTCTCTGGCTGCATCCAGCGTAGTGCTAAATTTTACATGAGGTCTCGAACGACAAAGGTGCATGTTGTTACAGTACTACTCTTCCCGTCTTGCAGAGCTTTTAAGAGCTGTTGGAATTGCGTAGCAGAAATTTGATAGCCACATGGATCTGTCTGATTTTAAGTGTGAACAAGTGGAATGTATTCCTTGGGACAGATGGAGACGACGCCTGCTCTGGTGGCTTTGGGTTTCAATGGCACTTTTGCTCCTCTTAAACGAATAAAACATGAGCATCAATGACCGGTTTCACGCTGCGCGGTAGCAAGTGCGAACGGTGGCCGACGACAGTGAAGTCTGCAGAAAAGCTGAAACAGAAGGCAGGGCAATTATGTTTGCGCGCATGACTGTTTTCGCAACAAGTCAAAAGACGCGGTAAAGACTCGACGGGAAGGATCGGTGGTCGTCCGGCGCCAAAAAGGGTTTGCAAGAGTCATGAACGAAAGTTGAGAGTGCGCAGCGACTACTCGGTTGTCGAAGGGCGTGTGCGCTCCGCGGCGGTGGAACGAACAAACGTACACATTGGAACGATGGTGGGGTCGTAGCGGTCGGGGTTGACGGACTTCATGCAGCCAAGACACACTGCTCCATTCGGCCTGCAGTAAAATTGTCGAAAACAGATTCGCCAGAAGTCGGCGCGCGTGGATTTGCTGTATCTTGCCTGACGTGCGGGGAAGTTTGACAGCTTATAGCACGCCCTCTTCCACAGGGAGGGGTGCAGCGCCAGGCGGCGCAGCCGCTTCGACACTTGCGAGACGCTGCGCGCGGGAGTGTGTTAGTGACGGGGTTCGCAATGGCACGCAGCGCGCGGGACGGCGGCCGGCGCACACGTACCGCGCTAAGTCGACGCCGGAGAGATGCTGCAGAATGAGGACGAGAACGTCGTCGGAAAGGTCGAGCACGCCGGGCGGTCGCGGCGCACGGAGCGACATTGTGGACGCGCGCGGCAAAACGGCAGGCTGCGCGACGCAGCGCGAGGTGCAGTCGGCCGCTTGCGCCGTGCCGCGCCCTCTCTCCCCCCAACACACGCCGCCAGCCGCCAGCGCCACGGCCGCGCAGCGCCCGCAGTGCGGGCCCCGCACCGCACGCGCGCGTAACGGAAGGCGCGCGCGCGCGCGTGTGGCCGCGCGCGCGGCGCTGCATTGCATGCGCCACGTCGCCACGCGACGCGCGCGCCGCGCCGCGCCGCCGCCAGCAATGCGCGCGCCGCGATTTGAATTCAAACGCGCCGCGCGGCCGGCGCTCGCGCGCGCGCGTGCTCGCGCGAGCGTGCTCGCGCGCGTGTGCGGCGTGGCAGCGGGGCGGCCGGAGCAGCCGCGGCGCTATAAAGCAGCGCGCGCGCGGGGCAATGCCGCGCAGTCGCGCGCGCCGTCGGTCCTCGCAGGTCCGGCGCCCGCGTACACGCAGATCACGTACCGGCGGGCACCGGCGGATAGGGCGCTGCAGGCTGTGGCCTACCCCGCAGGGGTACAGCGCGCGCGTGCGCTTGGGTTTGACGCTCGGCGCGTCGAAGCCTTCGACTCAAAGGCGCGCAAAAAACGGCTGATTTTGCCGCTGTCTCTGTCCGCGCCGCGACGCATCGCGCGCCGCAGCGCCCGCCGTGCCGAGCGCGACGCACTGTGTTAAAAAGGCGTGCCGCCCCGGCTGCGCCTGGCCGCCCCCGCCTTTCGGTACACATCTGCTTTCGGTTCGATCTGCCGGTGAACGCACAGCGTGTCGGCGTCACCCCCCCCCGCCCCCTCCCTCCGTCCTCTCTCCCCTCGTGGTCGGTCTTGTCCAGCCTCGACGCCTTGCATCCTTCCGGTACTGCCCCGCACCCCGCTTGGTCATGCCCCCCACAGAGAATCGGCGCTCCGGGCGCAAGAGACGCACCCCCGCCCGGCTGGCAGAACAACCTCCCGACGAGAAGAGGCCCCGTAAAGAACCAAAGTCCCGTACCCAAGACGTTGTTCAAAACGTATCCGATGTCCATAAACCCTGTGACCAGCTTTTGTTCTTGGCCCATACGCGAGTGCTATGGAAGCCGCCTCGCTCAGATTACAAGACGCTCAAGTGCTTGGAAAACATCCATGTCAGACGTAGTGGAAACCTCCATTCCTACTTTATCACCTCACAGGCTGCAAAGGAGGCTGCCCGCGCCTCCGACCGCATATGCATGTACCGTCACGTCGGCGAGCTTACCCTCGACAAAGTGCGCTTTTCGAACGCGGCAAGGAGTGCAGATTGCGTTGTGCAGTCCAAGTTTCCATACGATCGCTCCCAGGATCATCGCTTAAACTTTGTTGAGATTATCGATACTGTCAAGTGCGCAAACACACGCCTGCTCCGTTCTCTGGAGTCTCTAGCCTTCCCGGACACTGGAAATTGGAATGTGCCCTACATTGTATTGCTTGCTGAGCATCAACACGTTGTTGACGCCATCAACTCGCGAAAGAAGCTCAACCTTACCCTGCAAGTGTACACGGGACGAATGCTCTTCGAGCTCATTGCGTGCGATGACATTAAGACCCTTTTTGAAGCACTCAACCCAACCCATCCATTCAAGCCCGTACCAACGCTGCCACAGTTCCCCGCTTCCTTCCCTCGCAGCGACCTCAGCGCGGACACCTCGGATCATTCTTGTGAGGCCATTCTACAGAGAGCTGAATCCACTGGCTATCAGAGCCTGTCCGACAACCAAAGGCATAAGATTGAAACCACTCTCAACGTCACGTTGTTCCCCTTCCAGGAGCAAACCGTGCGCTGGATGCTGGACAAGGAGAACGATCAGTTCTATCTGAACGATTACTTCTGGGAAGAGCGAAGCTTCACCAAGACAAACGGAAAAGATAATGGTTCGTACTTTTACTTCCCACTCACTGGTGAGGTGAGATTAAACCGCCCCCCTCGCATGAGGGGTGGAATGGTTACCGAAGAGATGGGTCTTGGGAAGACCATAGAGGCATTGGCATTGATAGCCGCACAACGTGAGAAGACCAAGCTCATAGAGCTTGATGTGCAATGTCCGAAGAGACCTAATGACTTTCATGAAGTCGACGGCGTGCTTCGCATGAAGCGGCTGAAGGCCATGAACAAAGAACAGCCGTTTTCTGAGCACATCTTCCATCATGGTGACAAGGTTCGCACCCGCTTTCTCGAGCGCTCATTTCCTCAGAAGGTGACTGTTACCCGCTGGACACCTCAGACCACACTGGTGATATGTCCAAGTTCTCTTCTTGGCCAGTGGCGGCAAGAGGCTGTATCGAAAGCGCCATCCCTCTCGATTTATGTCTGGGGAGAAGAAGAAGAAGTCGACGACGACGAAGAAGATGAGGAGTATGACCGAAGCCTTTTCGCCATCGGGGAAAGTGCTGTAGATATTGTGTTGACAACGTACGCGACTGTCAGAAAGGATCCGTTGTTGTCCATGATAACTTGGCGCCGTGTGATTCTCGATGAAGCGCAGCTGACTCGACGTTCTTCTACCCAAATAGCCAGAGATATGTTCAATCTAAGGTCAAATACACGTTTTCTTATGACCGGAACACCTGTTGTGGGCTCTCTCGATGATTTCAAGGGAGAACTTGCTACTCTTAAGATTTGGCCGTTCACATTAGAGAATGACGGGTTCTGGGAGAAGCACGTGTTGCAGCCCATGCGAGAAGAAGTAGATACTTCGCTGCTGAGTTCCCTTCTTGATGTGACCATGATTCGTCACACGAAGGGTCAAGGGTTGCATTTAAGTCTGCCGGAACGAAAGTACGAGACGATAGAAGTCGACCTTGTCGGGTCTCATCGCTCCTGCTACTGTTACATTCTGGCGATTGCACTGGAGGAACTGGACAGTCAGCTTCCAGGTGAGTTTGACTCGCGTAGACTACGACTCCTGCTCAGGTTTTTGCTTTGGGTCAGTCTATCTCCATCTCTTGTTGATGTTGCCAACCTGGACATTGCAAGGAGGCATATTTGGGCTCGAGGGGAGAGGCTAATCCACGGTGCTAGGGGCGATGACGAAGATCCTGAAATGCGGCAGTTATCTGGTAGAAAGGCCATTGAGTTTGTTGCGTCAGCAACATCCGGAATTGTTCGCCAAACCTTGCGTACTTTTGCTATGGGATCCGCGGCCCCTTCTGCCTCTAATGAGACTGCAAACGTACTCGAAGTTTATTTGCACATGCCCCTGAGTGAACTTCGCAAGCATGTCATTCATAATGATATTGCTCCGAGAGAACGTGTACCGCATCTACAACGAGAGAGACTGGCCGCCTTGGCCGCTGGTGGTGTGCACCGACTCGCCACCGATACTTTACAAGAGCTTCGAGACACTGCGATTCGCGTTGGTGTCGTAACATCGGATCAAGCGAAGAAGCTCACGAGGTCATCTGCGATGGCCAAACTGCAAACTCATTATGACCGAGAAAATGGAATTCAGGTGAGAACTGTTCACGAATCCGGATTTGTGGCTCTCACGAAGCTTATCGAAGGGAAAGGAAATCCCACTTGCCCGATTTGTCTTACCGAATGTGATGACAGGGTGACTGTGACAAAGTGCGGGCATCTTTATTGTCATGGCTGCATGAGCCTTGTCCTCAGCACAAAGGATAGTCATGGTTACTACAGGAAGCCAAAGTGTGCAATTTGTCGAAGGGACCTCACTCAGAGCCTCGTCGCTGAGATTATCCGCAACGAGCCAGATCCTCCGCCGAGTGCTTCAAATGATGAAATTAAGCGTGAGGTATTGGCCCCCAAACCAGAGCGTTCGAAAGAGTCGAAGACCAAGACGCGGAGAGGTCGAAGGCGCACCAGTCGAAGAGCGGCCACAGTCGCCCCCGAGGTCCAAGATGAAAGCCGCGCACCGGAATTTGTGATGCCGACAGCTAGCGAAGCGTGGGCTGAGTACTCTCAGCTTGGTGAAGCGCCTGATCGATTTCGACACATCACGCAGTCCTCTGCGTATCCGTCGATAGATGCTTCGTTTTTGCAACATTTGCAATCAGCAAGGCATGGGTTGGAATCCCCCAAGCTTGCTGCCCTGCTCTCTTTGATTCAATCACGTCCTCGTGCAACTAAGTTTTGTGTGGTGGCGGGTTCAATAACGAGTCTTGGGGTGGTGAATGACTTCCTGAAGAAGCATAATATTAAATGCGTAGGCGTGGGTGTTCACTCAGCTCCGCAGCGCGGACGGAAGAAAGGGAAGGAAATGACTAATGCCTCTGAGGCGTTCTCTACTGACCCGAGTGTTAGAGTATTCTTGCTCAACCCTGGGAATTCATCTGGGCTGAACCTTATTGCTGCAGAATACGTAGTGTTTCTGGAAACACTTGTTCGTGTTGCTGATGAGATTCAGGCGGCTGCTCGAGTGCATCGAATTGGGCAGACTAAGAATGTCAAGATTGTGCGCATCGTGGCTCGGAATACCATTGATGAGCAGATTGCATGGGATCGTAGAGAAGCTTCAACGCCTGCTCAGGAGTCGCAGATTATGGCCTCTTCCTCCCATCGTGATGCCTCAGACTCTCTTATCTTACGACTGTTTGGGCATGTTTTGCAACAAGGCTAAGGGAACGATTGAGCTTCATTTTGTAATTTCCGAGGCTTGAAGCAGTGGCTGCCGGAGAGTAGAAGTATACCGTGCCAATGTGTGTTCCCTTGCGGAGTAGCTGCTTCTTTCTGTAGGAGCCGGCCAAGCATGAATGCATGTAAAGACTTGGCGATGGCAAAGTTTGGCTTTTCAAAGTCAGCCATCCTACCAAGTTTCAAAATGTGTAAGATAGAACTTTAAACTTCACTGTTGGCCCATGGTAGAGAACGCGCTAAAAGGTTGAGAACAAGGGCAGAAAGGACGATGAACTGTCAACGTGAGTTGTTCCGAAACAAGTAGAAAGGTAGGTAGATCACACGATTCATTGAAGCGTGCAGTTGCCAAAATACTTGTAGGAACTTCGTACTAGATATTAGAAGGCGCTGGTGTAGCAAAGATTAGGTGATACTAAAGATTTCTTGTCGCTAGTTGTTTTTATGTTCAGTTCAGTCTACTTTGTCAATAAGTTAGGTTAGCTCAGTTGCGGGCAAAGTTAATAGCATCCTTCAATTTCCCGTCATCATCCACGGCCGACAGGCCTAAAGCCCGTTCAGAGCGGACAGGGAGGAGGAACCTACATCGAAATCATAGTCGGGGAGAACCATCTGGTCACCGCCCGAACCCAACAAATCCCCCTGTTCCCTGTTCTCGCCACCTCCAACCCCATTTGGACCTTCGATGGGTAATTCCGGAAGCTCCCAGACGTCACGGACGGCCATGCGTAAGCCTCCGTACTCACCGGGGTGGACCATATCGACCTCTTCGTCCTCTTGCACTGGAACTGCATCGCTGCCACCTGATTCCTGGGGCACTTGCTGCAACTCATCGGCAAGGAAAGAGTCAACTAGGGCCTCAACCTCATTGGGCTCCCGTGCCGTCGGCTCAACAACGTCTTCTGTCATCGCATCGAGCCTCTTCTCCCTTTTGTGATCACCTTCATCGTTACCATGCTCGGGAGTTGGTATTCTCGACGGGTCTGACTGTTTCTCAGGGCTAGCTCTTCCACGATCCTTCTCGAGCGATTCAAGCGTTGGCACAATTGAAGAAACCAGAGCGGTTTCCGCTGGAGCATTGTTAGGCATGTTTGGCGAGTTCTCTTCCCTTGTATGCGACCCTGCTTGCGGCGCTTGTAGAGCGGCATGTCCAGCGGGATTAGCGGCTGCAATCGCCTCCTCAACCAGGCGAAAGATATCGTCTTCCTGGGTGGCAGGTGTGCTTCGCACGGCTTCCTCCGCGGTGATTCCAGGGGTTATGCTCGCTGCTGTGCAATGCGGAACGTTCCCAACATCCACCATTGCATGATTCGGATCAGGGTGCCTGTCTCCCATCTCATTAGATACTTCAGGGACGTGTGCAACGTTCTGCTGCACACTACTATGGGCGGGGTTGGCGGTATGGTCTTCAATAGGCAAAGTCATCGTATTTCCTTGAGACGTAGCACAGGGCTCTGCTTCTCTCTGCTGCGTATTGGTTTCGATAGGGTTGAGAACGTGGTTTCCAGCTGACATAGTCAACATATTCCCTTGGGACGTAGCGCAGGGCTCTGCCGCTCTCTGCTGCATGTCGTCCTGTGATGGGCCATTGGTCCGGTTTCCATCTGGAAGGGCAACATCTTCTTGACGCGCAGTGGGGGTGTGCTCCATGATCTGTTGCATATATCCAAGACTTGGATCAAAGGTTTGATTTCCAACTAGCAGGACCTCATTTCCGAGAGGCACAGTGGGGGGATGTGCCGCGGTCTGCTGCATATGGATATCACCGAGAGCTGGACCCATGTTGTGACTTTCAGCAGGGGGAACCACAGCTTGTGGAGCAGTGCTCTGCTGCAAATTACTGTGACTTGGATCAATGGTCTGGTTTCCAACTGGCTGAGACCCATGTCCCTCAGGAGGTACTGTCGTGGGATTTGCCTGGTCTTGATGCGGGTGGATTTGAGTTGCGATGGTCAAAGGGTTTTGGGTCATAGAGTGGAGCTGTCCCAACTCCTGCCCCATGGTGAGTTCATGTGCGCCAGGTATCGAATATCTCATCGGTTCAGCCGTATTTCCTTGAGGCATGGCAGGAGGCCGCGCCACGCTCTGCTGTATGTTCTGCTGTATGTTCTGCTGTATGTTGCTCGGCGATGGGACGATGACATTATTCCCATCTGGAGCGCTGCTTCCTTGAGGGGCAGCGGGGAACTGAGCCGCGTTCTGTTGCTCGTTGCGTGCGAGTTCATCCAGGATTTGCTTTCCAATCGACAGAGCCACATTTGTCTGGTGCACAACAGAGGGGGGGTGGTGTGCAAAGGATTGCCGCCTGTTGTCTGCAGCCGCGTGGCTGATCGGATTTCCAACATTTCCTTGAGCAAAATAAGGCGGACATGCGGCAGACGGCCCGGCATTGAAATGAGGCGGGTGGGCGCTCGGCTTTCCAACCGGCTGAGCCACGGCTTCTTGAGGCAATGACGGGGGAGGCGCCACGCGCTGCCGCAGGCTGTGCTCCTGCGTGTCGCGGGGAGTTGGGTATGTAACCCGGCTTCCAGCCGGCAGGGTCCCAGTGCCTCGAGGCACAGGGGGGGAAGTACCACGCGCTGCTGCGTGGTGCGCGGATCTGGATTCATCCTGCGGCTCCCAGCGGGCAGCGTCTCGGTGCCCAGCGGGATCGCGGCAGCACCTTGCGGCATTGCACCTTGTGGCGCAGCCTCGCTGTGGCGCACCATTTCCCTCACATCACCGCCATGCCTCCGCATCTGGGCCACGAACTCCTCCTTACTTTCCGCCAAGACAACTCTTTCTTCGGCCCTCGCCTTCTTCGAGGGCCTGGATGTCTGGCCTTCCTTCCGTCGACGTTTTGGAGCCCTCTTCTTCTTCGCCTTGGCATTCTGGGGATTCCCAGTGGCGGGCGGGCCTCCTGTGTCGGGCGGAAGTGATTGTAAGGGAGCCGTGCTGGCTCCGGCCGTGGCCATGCCCTGGTTGGGATCCACATGCGCATATTGCACGGCAGTTTCACCACCACCACCAGCTGCGACAGCAAGTGCGCTTGGCTGGGCTGCCGAAGCCGCGACAGTCCGTTGGGCTGCCTTGTCCGTGGCTGCCGCCGAGCCGTTCGGATTTAAGCCGTCTCCGGTTTTCTTTTTCCGGTGATTGATCAGCTTCATCCTTCGCCGTTGGGAAGTGCGATTGTAGATGAGGCACTGCGCCCGCGGCGGGCACTCATCTCGGCAATGGTTGCAGAGCCATGTGCCGGGCTCCGCATTCCGCACTGCTTCCGCGTCCCACTTGTAGAAGTCGAAGCACTTCAGGCAGATGGTTTTTCTGCAAGTGGCGCGGAGCAGGTTCCCGCACACGAAGTGCGCGCTGTCCTTGTCGGGGCGCCGCGAGCAGATATGGCAGTGCCGGCTCGGGACCGCCGACGAATAGGTGCGCGGCTTCCTTCTGCGGGGGCGCCTGGCGGCGTTTCCCTGGGCAACTTCCCCGCCCTTCTCCTTCTTGTCGTCAACCGGTTGAGCCTCTGAAGGAGTTGTTGAGGGCCCAACCGGGTTGGAGCGTACCGAGGGCGGAAAAGAGTCACCCTGCGTCGACAAGTCAGGGTTCGGCGCTGATCCCTGTTCCTTGCCGCGCCCCGCTTGCGCCATCGGGACCCCTGCCGCGAGCCCATTCGTGCCGTTGGCTTCCACAACTACGGCCTCACCCGCTTCAGCCCTTTCCCCAGGCTTGTGCGCTTGTGCGGGAGCCACCCGCAAGCTTCCCGGCATCTTCCCCCCGGCCGATTTCTCGATGACCTTCTTGGGGCCGGCCGGCTTCGCGCGCTGGACATCCTGGCGCTTGCGACGTTCCTTCCGCGGCTGACGGCCGCCGGAAGCCTGCGGGCGCTTCGCCGTCCCGTTGGCATACTTTAGCAGCGGATGCCCTGGTCGCAGCAATCCGCCCGCACTTCCACAGCCTGGCGGGGGTCCGCTGTCTTCCCCTTCCGCCGCAAGTGGTGGAGCCCTAGCGTTGGACATCGCACCAGGCATCGCACGCTGTCCTGAGGATCCAGGAACCGCGCCTTCCGCATTGACCCTCACGCGCGGGTCAACGAAAACCGGCTGCCCCCCGGGCTGAGCCGCAAACAACCCATCCGTGCTCGGTAGCACGATGGTTTCCATCGGCTGGGCAACCGTCGCCGGTGCCCATCCCATTCCCACCACCTGCGCGGGCGCACCGTTGTTGACGTGGTGGATGAACGCTGGTGCGCCTCCAACGCTTCCGGCCGGGATGCCTATCTGTCCCATGATTGAAGAAGGATCAGCGGCAAACCAGTCGTCGCCCATGTGCGGGATCTGCCCTCCCTGACCAACCACCGCGGGGCTCGCTTGCTTCATCCCCTGACCGATGAAAGCCTCCGCGGCGTTCCCCATTCCGTTGGCAGTATTCTTCATGTTGTTCATCTTGATGAAAGAGATAAACAATAAAACAAATAGAAACCACACAAAGATACTGCGTTCTTCAAAGCCAAGCGAAATGCAAAGGATGCGGATCAATCACAAGAAATGCAACGAGCAGCGTAGACTGAAACTGCTGATGCTGTTCACGACCAATGTTGGCGGGTGAAGTGAGTGCGATAGAGAAAGCGAAGAGAAACGCAAAGGCTGCGGATCAATCACAAGAAAAGCAACGAGCTGTGTGGAGTGCAACTGTTGATGCTGCTCACGACCAATGTTGGTGGGTGAAACGAGTACGACAGAGAAGGCCAAGCGAAATCCGAAGGATGCGTATCAATCACAAGAAATGCAACGAGCTGTGTAGACTGAAACTGTTGATGCTGTTCACGACCGATGTTGGCGGGTGAAATGAGTACGATAGAGAATCTCTGTCGGCTTTTATCCCTCGCTGAAAGTGGAGAGCATGTTCTCTTGGCAAAAACTCACGGCTTTCATGAATATGAGAGCGTGACAATTCAGCGGAACGCATCGTGTCGAAGTGCATTCCGGTGTTGAGAAAGTCCTCGTGGCGCATCGAAGCGTTCGCTGTCGACGAGATCTGAGGCCCATGGCGCATTGCTCCAGAAAATAACGGTTGGGAGGAGTAAACAAACGGCTACGATCGAGAGCTGAAGAAATATAAAAGAAAACAAAGATTCCTAGTGGTACGTCGTACCAAAGAAAGCTGAAGAAATGCAGAAGAAAACAAAGATTCCTAGTGGTACGTCGTAGCCAAGAAAGCTGCAGAAATGTAGAGCAAAACAATGATTCCTAGTGGTACGTCCGACCAAAGAATGCTGAAGAAAATGTAGAGCAAAACAATGATTCCTAGTAGTACGTCGTGAATCGAAGAGCGAGTAGTAGTTCCAAGTACTTGCTCTCTCAAAAGCAATTGAGGAGAAGGGTGAGGGGGGGGGGGGGTTGTGAAACGCCGTGGCCAGGAACATGATGATTTCAATGCGGGGGAATCTCGTGAAGCAAAGCAGAAAATAGGTTTTGTGTGCGCCTGCATTTGAAAGGTGTTTGCGACGGAGCCAAAGTTGTTTAACCCTAGCCGCCGCGATTCCGCGTCGGGTGCCACGAGGAATGCAGTCGAGGTGCTCCTTAGCAATTGGAGAGGCGGTGCCACGTCCGCGCAAAGAACTCGGAATACGAGGCCGCGGACTGATTGCGGAGATGCGGCGAGATACTGTCTCAGCGACGGCGGTGGGAGAGTGAGTAACAGCGCAGTATCAGCGGGGTCCGACAGCAGGATCACGAGGACGCGGCGAACACAATTCCATACAGCTACGCTTTCGCAAGCGTAGCGCTACGGGTATGGCACGCACGGCGGGGGAAGCGGGGGGCGAGCTGGAGTGGCGTGCTGATACGTGACAAGCGCGTGCAGCGCGACGGGCGACAAGCGCAAGCCGCGACCGGGTGTCACAAGCCGAGCGTACACAATTGCGAACAGCTGCGCAAACGAGAGGTGCGGGCGGCGGGCGACATGGTGAGGCGAGCGGAGAGGAAGCGGGCGATGCGTGACGGAAGTGAGCACACGGGAATGAGCACACGGGAATGAGCACACGGGAATGAGGCGGCGGCCATGGTGGGGACGCGCTGACAATTGCGGGTGCTGTGGCCGACACGCACATTGCGCGGGCGGGGAGAAGCGGACGGCACGCTTTCGCGAGGGGGGGGGACGATGGAGCGAGCGGGCGCACGTGTGTTTGGATGTGCGTGAAGAGGATGCATTTGAAAACGAGGTTGCCGCCGAGGGCGAATCGATTGCAGAATGAAAGTTTGACTTGCAAAGCGGTTGTCGGTGCGTTACGATTTGGACATGGCGCAAGTTGCTGGGCGGGGGCGAGGCGAAGTTGAACGGCGGTGCGGTCGTAACTAGTCGAACGTTTGGAACGCGCACTGCGGTGCAGTACAAAGTTTGTACTACAAACGGAGTGTTCTACGCGGACAAAAGCGAAGTGCTGTACAGCGGGGGCGCGGTGGGTAGCCGCGGGCGCAAGCGCGCGCGCGGCGGCGCGAGTATCCGCGCGGGGGCCTTTCCAACGGCGCGACATGTCGTTGCGGAGGCGGCATTTGTGCGCGTGGCCCAATCAACGCGGCGCGACAACGCGGCCGCCGTCGCGTGGTCGCGTGACGACGCGCGGTGCGGAGAGCGTTGGTGCTTGCAGCGGTGCAGCACGCGGAATGATAGCCGCGTTGTCCTTCGCGTACGACGGTACCCCGTCGTATGATACCTTCGCGCGCGTCCAGTGACGCGGGAGACGCCACGCCACGCCATTCTGCGATGCATTGGAAGCGCGCACGTGACGCGTGGAAACCGCGTGGAAACCCCCCCCCGTCAACGGCTTCAAAAGCTGCAGCGTCAGGGTATCCATACGATATGAGTTATATCATACAAAGGGCGAGAAATGCTGTGATCATTCGTTGTGTAACATGAAAGAGCGAGCTAAATCGGCGCCAACGCTTGCGATCTTGTTCGCGCGCAGAATTAACTTGCGCCGCCCGTTTGCATATCGAACGAGGCCGTGCTCTGGCTTGCAGCTTGGAAAACGCCCGTTTGCACACAAGATTTTGCACCATGCAGCGGCGCCGTCCACACAAGCGCCTGCCGTGAGCAGCTGTCGCGCCGCGCCGCAGTCGCGAATGGCGGCGCGCGACGCGCGCGCGAGCGGAATGCAGCGGCGGATACACATGCACCGGTTGCGGCCGCATGCGTTGTGAAGCTCGCATCGAAGGTAACGCGCATGGCACTGGTGAACACGGCGCGGCGCGCGAGAAAGCTGCGCGAATGAGCACGCGCGCGCGCGCGCAAATGCGGCGCGGGCCGCCGCGAATATCCGCTGTGAGCGTGTGGCGTTGAGACGTCTGCAGATCGGCAGAAGAGGCACGTATTGTGCGCGCTGTTTGAAGCGCCTGCGCGAATGATTCGACGAGCACGCCGCCAGATGGGCGAGCATTGGCGCAGCGCGAGCGCGCTATCCAAACAATATCTGCGCAACCGGTTTACTGCCCATGATTGAGGCGCATTGATTTGCTTCTTGCTCGCGGCGCGGAGGCCGCTGGTTGCCACTCGGCCGTGTGTGTGCATATCGACCTTATATCTGGAGCGCTTGGGGCCCGAGCGCGGCGTGGCTGGCGTTTGTGCAGGCCGCTGCCGTGCTGCGCGATGGTGTTTGAAGCTGCTGCTGCGGACATGTGCTGTGAGTCGGCGCAGCGCGCGGATGCGGATGCGGTTGCGGCGGATGCGGTTGCGGCGGATGCGGTTGCGGCGGATGCGGTTGTGGCTGGCGGCGGCGCAGCCGACGGCTGCGGCGGCAAGCGGCTGGGCGGCGGCAGCGACGCGGTGGACGAGCAGGCAAAGCGCATCATCGAGCACATCTTTGGCAGCGACGTGCTGGGCGGCGGCAGCGCCGACGGCGCGCGGCGCGCGCCCGCGCGCCACAAGAGCATCTACGCGCGGCTGGAGCGCTTTGCGCACGCGGACGACCGCGCGCTGGACCCCGGCGAGCTCATCGACAGCACGCTGCGCGAGCTGGTGCGCTGCCTGCAGGCGCGCTCGCTGCCCGACGGCGGCGGCGGCGGCGCGGAGTTCTACGACGTGGAGCGGCGCGCGTGCGCGCTGGTGGACGGCAGCGCCGAGCTGGCGCGGCGCGCGCGGCTCATCCGCGACGTGGCCACGCGCGCCGAGGGCCGCCTCGAGCTGTGCTACGCGCGGCGGCTGCTGCAGCAGCGGCTGCCGCCCGCGGGCGGCGGCGGCGGCGGCGACGGCGATGGCGACGGCGACGGCTACGTGCAGCGGCTGCGGCGCGCGGCGCGCGACTTTCCGTACGTGGACAACTACGTGCTGATGATGCAGACGGAGTGGGCGGTGGTGCGCGAGCAGCTGGCGCGCGGCGGCGGCGGCGGCGGCGGCGGCGGCGCGCGCGAGCGCGTGCGCGTGGCGTTCTGCGGCAGCGGGCCGCTGCCGCTGAGCGCGCTGCTGCTGAGCGCGCTGGCGGCGGAGGTGCACGTGACGCTGGTGGAGCGCGACGCGCGCGCGGCGGCGCTGTCGCGGCGGCTGCTGGCCAAGTGGGGCCGCGAGCGCGTGGTGCGCGCCGCGCGGCTGCGCGTGCTGTGCGCCGACGCGGCGGCGCTGTCGTTCTCCACGGCGGCGCGCGGCGCCGACGGCGCGCACGTGCGCTGCGACGTGCTGTTCGTGGCGGCGCTGCTGGGCGCCGGCGCGCGCGACGCCGTGCTGGCCGCCGCCGCGGCGCAGGGCGCCGCCGCGCCGCTGGTGGCCGTGCGCTGCGCGCACGGGCTCACCGCGCGCGTGGCGTACGAGCGCGCGCGCCGCGCGCCGCTGCGGCGCGTGGCGCTGGTGGTGCCCGCCGTGCACGTGCGCGCCGGCGGCGCGGTGGCCGACGAGCGCGGCGGCGCCACGCACCAGTTCGACGCGCGCATCCTCAACTCGCTGGAGCTGTTTGAGCGCTGAACACTACAGCAACAAATTTTATTAGCAATCGCCTTGTCCCCGCACAGCTTCTCCGCCGCCGCCGCCGCCGCCGCCGCCGCCGCCATGGCCCGCACGCCGTTCGCCGCCGCGCAGCCGCGCGTGGACGTGGTGTTCAACGCCGTGAGCGGCACGCGCGACCCCGCGCGCGACCTGCGCGTGGTGCGCGCCGCGCTGCTCGACTCGTTCGACCGCGTGCTGGTGTGGCACACCAGCGCGCAGCGCGGCGGGCGCGCCGTCGCCGCCGCCGCGCTCGCCGACGGCGCGCGCGTGCTGGTGGCGTGCGGCGGCGACGGCACCGTCAGCGCCGTGGCGGCGGCCATCCGCGCCGCGCCGCGCGCGCGCGCGGTGCTGGCGGTGGTGCCGCGCGGCACCGCCAACGCGCTCGCCGCCGCGCTGCACATCCCGGCGCGCCCGCGCCGCGCCGCCGAGATGGTGGCGTCCGGCATGCTGCGCCGCGTGGACCTGCCGCTGGTGGCGGTGGGCGGCCGCGCCGAGCGCATGCTGCTGCTGGCCGGCGTGGGGCTGGAGGCGCGCGCGGTGGCGGCGGCGGCGCGCCGCCTCAAGCGCGCGTTCGGCGCGCTGGCGTACGCGGCGGGCGGGCTGGCGTCCGTGTGGCGCCAGCGCGCGTTCACCGCGCGCATCGAGCTGCGCGGCGTGCGCGACGGCGTGGCGGGCGCGCCGCCGGCCGCCACGCTGGCCGCCGAGCGCGTGGAGCTGGCGCGGCTGCCGCTGCTGGGCGTGACGGTGGCCAACGCGGCGCCGCCCACGTCGGTGCTGGCGCAGGGCATCGGCGCCACCGCGCCGGACGACGGGCTGGTGGAGCTGGTGTGCGTGCTGGCGCAGCCGCCGTGCGCCACCGCGCGCACGCTGCTGCAGCTGCTGCGCGCCGCGCTGCTGCGCGAGCGCCGCCCGCTGCGCTGCGTGTTCGGGCTGCGCGCGCGATCCGTGCGCGTCGAGTGCGAGCCGCCGCAGCGCGTCGTGCTGGACGGCGAGCCCGTCGGCTGCACGCCGCTCGTCGTGTCCGTGCCCGGCCCGGACGACGCCGTGCTCGTCGTCGCGCCCGACGCCGCCGCCGTGCGCCGCCGCCGCCGCCGCCTCAGCCGCGCGCTCGTGCGCCTGTGGCGCAACGCGCGCGGCGCCGCGCTGCTCGCCGCCGCCGTCGCGCTGCTGCGCCGCGCCGCCGCCGCCCCCGCCGCCGCCGCCCCCGCCGTCGCACAGTCGTGAAATTCCGCGCCAGCGCGCGCGCGCCCCTTTTTCTGCAAGCAGCGCGCCGCTCGTCGCCGCCCGCAAGCGCCGCCTGCTGCACCGCCTGCGCGTGCGCGCCGCGCCGCACCTGCTGCGCTGCAGGCCGCCCGTGCTGTACGACTGCGGCCTGTTTTCCGTCGTGTTGTGCACCGACCACCAGCGCTTTGTGTATGTGTACGCCGGCTGCATGTCGCGCTGGTGCCTGCTGGGCTGGTACAACGGCGCCGGTGAGTACCACTTTGATGCCGTGCGCGCCAAGCCGCGTTGAGCGTGCGCGCGCGCGCGCGCGCCTCCTAGCCTTCTGCAACGCACTAATTCGTGCGCTGCGAGGCGCGAGTGCTTGTGCGAGCGCGCGTTGTGGCTGTCGTCGCCGTTTCCTCATCTTGGCTGAAACACTCTTGTGCATGCGCCTTCGCCGCAGCTCATTTCATAAACATTTGATATATGATATACCGACCTGCGACCCGTCTCGTCTCCACATGTTCGCCTTAGCTTTTTCGCCGCTTCTGTCTTGCAGCGCTCTCATATCGATTCCTCTCCTTTCCATTGACGAATCAGATCTCGTCTTCCCTCAGCGCTGCTGATCGCCATTTGAGTCACGCAGTGCATTATCATCAACATTGATTTATGAATGAGCAGTACGAGTTTTGCTCGTGTCGAGAACGGCGCTAATCCCCAAAGAAAGGCCTGAATCGTTGCTTGGGCCGCCCCAAATCCGATCCCGGTTATGCCTCCCGTCAGGATATATCCATCTATTTTGCGCTCTGCTTGGTTGCCAAAGAAAGGAAGAAAAGGGTGGTGGATCTTAACAACGATTGTCAACATGGTGCTTGGAGCGTGGTGGACGGGGCAGCTTGCGGCCATTGTGGTGTGTGCGGCTCTGGGATTGGATATTGCCCTCGACTTTTTGCCAGTAGCGGATGCCATAGTGCTTGCTTTACTCGTATGGTGGGCGAAAAACATATGCCAGCGAGCCCGTGCCGACGTGTTAAACAACTCAAGACGGGATTAGGGACTTGTATCAGCCAGACGGAGACGTATCACTATGGCAAAAGTTCTTGACTATCGCGTCCGCAACGTCTTAAAAAGGGCGATGTGGATGGCCGTCTTCTTTACTAGTAGTTCTCAAGTACTGGACTGGCGTAAAACTATCTACAGATAGCTGTCTCTGGAGAGCAAGGCTACGGACAGCCAAAAAGGGTAGAAGGCTAGCCTTCTAAAAGCCAAAATCTGATTTGGCTTTCTTGCAAGCAGCTCTATCAGTCTTCTTTATTTTGGACAGTAGTTTCTTATTCCTGAACTACAGTCCGCGAAAATCGAATAACACCAAGGACAGAAAATAGCATAGCTCAGTCCGTAATTCCTTCTCGAACCATTCCTAGCTTCACAGTAAAGAATCTCGCTCTGTAAAGGGTTGTGTGTAAAGTTTACACACAACCCTTTACACTGTAAACCAAATCCAAATTGACTCCCACACCCGGCGTTAGTTGTGTTTCTGTCAATCAGCATTACAGTAGGCAGAACCATAGAACATAAGCAAGCGAGATGTGCGAGCTCGCGGCAGTAAAGTGAAGGCATAAGGTCTTCTTCACAGGTTATGGGCCACACGCAAAGCTAGCGCACCTCATTCCTCACTCATCCTCCCAACATATTACAGCATATCATCCACAACAGACGCCTACAATCGCCTCACACGTCGTACCCGACGAAAGGCTCGCCAACAACTTGACGAAATCACTCAAAAACTATACGCTAAGGCCTCCTTACATCACAAGACCATCACACCTCCAGCAAAACAACGCAACACCCAAAAATGCAAACCACACCAGCAAACACTTCACACAATAATCTCCATAGATTCAACCCTAACAACTACTTTTACTGGGCGTTTTCCATAAAAAACCATGCACGCAAACTCAAGGCGTAAAACCATCTCACCGTCAACCCCCCAGCACCCGTCTAGCTAGTACAACTCGAAACATTCGAAGACAAACAAAGCGCACTCCTTAATGCCATACTTTGTAGCGTTCCAGGCACAATCCTTGGCCAAATCTTTCAACCTGGCGACGATCCTACCCTCTTCGAACTTTACCAGAAAGTCATAAGCCAGGTCAACCGCAATACGGAGCAAAATCATGAATTCTTGAAAACAGAAGCCGAGAACATACTATTTGAAAACGACACTAAGCTCAACGATTACCTCAAGTCCTATCGTGAAGTTCGAGAACGCATGCTCGCCACACGCTACCCCAAAATTAACGAGGAGAAAACGACCGTCACATTCCTCATTGAAGGCCTCAAGTCTAATCCAGCTCTGACAAACATAGTCTTCCGCTTCATGGCGAACAAGCCCACCACCATCCAGAAATTCCACAGCCCGTTCAAAGAGCTCAAAACCTACAACAAGCGCATTCAACGCCTCACCCCACAAACCTCTCCCAATTTCACCGGGGACTACGGACGCCCTGGCCCATCCCGTGGCTACTCTCGCCCACAGTTCCGCGGTAAACTATGCCAGAACCATCTCCAGAAAACCGTTTGCCCTCAACACTCCGATGCACAATGCAAGGATCCGGCTCATCCAAAAAGCCACCCGCCGAAAGCCGACTATGCCCAATGGAACTATCCTGCTCTGCCCCCCACTCATCCCCCCGGCTTCAATCATCCACCGCTCCCCCCACCGCCACCAGCCGTTGATGTAACATCAGAAGCCGACACGGATGGCACGGATAAGTTTCTGCTTGACAGTGGAGCCAATCCTTCGCACATAAAACACCCAACCCCCACCATGCAACCACTAACCAATCCAACGTACACTCATACGGCAACAAACCAGCCGAGCAGGTGCACCCACCATGGAACCCTGCGAATCAGGCCCCACAGGAGTAATCAGCAAATTGGCACATATGCAGTCGCCAATGCTCATCTCAAGCACAACCTTCTATCAGTTCACGACCTCGCTCAGCGATACGGACTCATCACGTTCACGGCAAATAAAGGGCGCATCATTAACACCAAAGTCAAACCTCCTGCCCTCCTAGCTATAGCTCCCTGGACAGGATCCCATTACCAGCTTAATGGAAAGGTACAGAGTCGCACCACGGCCCTCGCTTCCCGAACAAAGCCGAGTAAAAGCATCAAACGACACTTTCACAGCACAAACCGCACCATCCCACCGCACTCAATGATTCACAACATCCCCAACGACCACCCATCAATCAGTCCAAGCCTCAACCCACCCCAGCAGTCGACATTCGAACACTTCACAACCCGGTACCCCGACTACCTCGCTCCAATATACAGACACAAACACACCAGTGGCACTTAAAACTCAATCACGCACACCCCGGCAAACTCGCACTCACGGCCAAACACAGGCTACTCCTCACACTACCACACACGCTCCCACATGACACCCAGTTAACTTGCTCGGCCTGTCAACAAGCCAAAACGCACCCGGAACCACACAAACCCAAGACACACGACTACCCAGTCGGAGCATACATCAGTTCCGACACATGTGGTCCAATCAAACCCACGTCGAACCACGGCAATAACCACATACTCATACTCATTTGCGCCACAAGCAAATTTGCGTTCGCCCACTTCATACCCCAGCGCAAAGACATACCTCAATGCATTGATCAAACTCTCTATCACATAGCACATCGCATGCACCATCCCCTCACCGACTTTCGCAGTGATAACGCCAAAGAATACACATCACCTCAAATGAAAAACATATACGACCACTATCATCTCAAACATCACCTGCGAACGCCATATCGACCGCAAGAAAACTCCATAGCGGAGAGATTCAATCGCACAGTAATGGAATCAGTGAGAGCCCTCCTCACAGCGGCCAAACTACCTGACACATTCTGGGAAGATGCTGCCCGCGACACAATCTTCAAATACAACCTTTTGCATCACGTCAGCATCACCACCTCACCCTATAACAAATGGTACGGTCAAACCCCAAACATAGCCCACATTTACACCTTCGGTGAGCTCGGCACCATCCCAACCTACGCACCCAAAACTAAACTGCAAACACGAGCACATGCAGCTCGATACATGTATGCTACTTCCTTGTCGCACGTCATGGTGTACAACTTAAACACCAAAAAGTATCAGCACGTCAGAGCCCAGGACTTCCATCCATATCATAAGACCACAGACCCCACAGCCACTTTCACAGAAGCTCACAAAGCCAACACATGCACACTACCGTCCCCTCCACACAACGTTGAAGTACACACCCCCCCGCCCAACTCGATGAAACAGGCACGCACTTACCCAGACGCCCACCTCTGGCAGAAAGCTCACGATGAAGAGCTACAGAATCTGGACAATCACCAAAGCATTCAATGGCTACCAGCAGACTTCCAACCTCCCGCTGAAATCATCATACCTCTGATGATGCTATACCGTTATAAGCGTTCCGCGGAAGGCACAGTTACCCAACGCAAAGCCCGCTGCACTCTCCGTGGAGATCTCATGGAACTCGGCATACACTACAATCCCCTTCATCGCACGACATATACAGCAGACAGGACAACCCAACGCATCTTACTGGCACTTCATGCAAACAACAACTTCCCTCTCGAACACTTCGACATAAAATCGGCCTATCTCCACGAGAAGTACCAGCATTCCCACCCCGTGTATGTCAACCAAATGCCCCAATTCGATGGAACATATCGTCATAACAGCAAGTACGGCCTCCTCAAGGGAAACCTTTATGGATCACCTCCAGCAGCATACTATTATAACCACGGTCTCAAAACGTATCTGGCCAAACTTCATTACCAACCATCGGAGCACGACCCATGCCTATACACCAAAATAACGCCCACCGGGTTTATCCTCATCAGTACAACCATAGATGACTTCTTCGTACTGGCCACAACAAAGCACCTCATCGACGAACCTCACACACAACTCCTCCACAAATACAAGATTAAGAGACTTGGCCCACCCTCACGCTTTCTCAATTGGACAATTCGTCACACACAAAAAGGAATACACCTCTCACAACCAGACACGATAGAAGCACTCCTCGTCCAAACCGGCATGAACCAGTGCAATCCAGCAGACACCCCATACAACAACGTCCAACATCTCGACCAACAACCCGCAACGAAACCCTTGTCAACAAAACAGGCCACGCAATATCGCAGCATCTTAGGAGAAATCCGCTACATCACGGGTAGCACCCGCCCCGACATCATGTACGCCACAAACCGCCTCGCAGAACACATGAACACACCGCAAGAACACCACTGGAGATCGTTGAAGACACTGCTCCGCTACTTGAAAGGAACCAAAACCCATGGCCTTCTCTATCCACACGCACAAAGTAGAGAAACAAAAAGTCAGCTAGAGGCATATAGTGATGCCGACTTCGCAAATGCAAAGCACCGCAAATCAATCACAGGCAATGTTCACATCCTCAACAACACACCCATCTCATGGGAGTCACGAAAGCAAAACGTCGTAGCCCTCTCAACAACTGAAGCAGAATACATCGCGGCTACCAACGCAACGAGATACACCAACTGGCTTCGAAACCTACTGCGATCATGTCAAGCCGAGCAAACAGCACCCACTCCACAATACATCGACAATCAATCTGCGGTACTCATCGCTACAAACCAAGCTCCAACCAAACGGAAGAAGTACATCGACATACGTCATCACTACCTTCAGCATCATCTCGCATCTCATCTTATTCGAATCATACGCATCGCAACAACGGCAATGGTAGCCGACATTTTCACAAAGCCTCTTCACAAAGAACGCTTCATTGCACTACGGCACCAGCTGAACATCCACCCCTGTCCCGATCAAAATGCGAATCAGCAACCGGGGACTGTCAATCAGCAACACCATCCCTGCTGATTCACATTTTTCCGCATGACAATCAGCATTACAGTAGGCAGAACCATAGAACATAAGCAAGCGAGATGTGCGAGCTCGCGGCAGTAAAGTGAAGGCATAAGGTCTTCTTCACAGTTTCGAGGTACGAGAAGAGGTTTTATCGCGAAGGAAGGTGCTGCCTTTGACACGTATGGCCGTGACAATGGCGCCTGGTGTAATTACTGCAAGCCTCTGGTCAATGTCAGACTGCGAGGTTAAGGGAATCGCGAACCTTCGCAGCACAACCTCTCGAGCGCTTGCAACCTGCTACGGACTGCTTCGTTTTTAGTATGTTACCTCTCTTGTCGAAACGAAATAAAAACATTCAACGAACTTCATCACGCAAACGCGCTTCTCGTGTCCTAAGAACGCGCTACTCTCAATCCGTGACAGATTTGTTCCAAACCTTTCACATCAACAAAATCAAGCGACAAGCGCTTTTCCTTCAGAACAAAAACCAATCTCAGCCGCTCACATTCCGCTCCAATGCCGCCAATTCAACTACCGCCAACGCTCCAAACACCAATTTTTGATCTTCATCAGATGCACACAAAACCGGGAACACCGTTTATTATCATCGCCACAAAGCCGTGCAATCGGATAAGCCAACAGACAATGTCTTTAGCGCTGCATTCTATTTATCAAAAGCCCCAGTAAGGCAGCCAAAGGTTTCAAACATCTCCTTCCGGCCCAGTGCAGAAGTAATTTTCAATGACTTTCCCCTCATCGCCCACTGCGTCAACAAGAAAACCCGATCCAGATACTCCGCAGTACTTCTAAACTTTACTTGCTCTGTATCGCCGACATCACGGTATTCCTTGACACTAGATCAGTGTATCGCGCAGTAAATTACAAAGCGATTTATGGTTAACCCCAGGCCTGGACCAAAACAAGAGATGACTAACTTGCTTTGCATGATATTGCTTATCTATCCGTCTCTAAAGCATGATCTCGATATGTCCAGAAATTGCCTACAGAGATGGGCTCACATCAAGCCAGCACAATTTACAGTTTCTCTCTGCAGGGAAATGGCAATGGCGTTTGCCTGGAACCTGCTCAACTGTTCACCACCGAATCCGAAGGCAGCCACGGTTCTTCTACTTTCCTATGCCGTCTATTTGAGAGCAAATGAAGCTCTTCACTTGAGCTGGGAGGACTTGGCAGTTCCAGGTGATATAAGGATCTCTTCGTTTGGCGAAAGTGCAGCAGTTGTGAACATAAGGGACGCAAAAACGTCCAGGAGAACCGGAAGGCTACCGTTTGTGCCAATTTATGACACCCAGATCATATCATTTCTCAGGTTCTACCGTTCGTCAAACCCAAACTCGAAAAGCTTCTCCCAGGGCATTTCTTATCCGTCTTACCTGAACAGCGTGAAGCGAGTGGCGGCCTCGTACAACTTGCATAACGGCAAGTTTACGATGCACTCAGCTCGCATTGGCAAAGCTATCGATGATTACATTAACCAAGTTTCCGTTCAGCAGGTTGCTATGAACGGTAGTTGGCAATCACTTAACTCCCTACGCAGATATGTAGAGACTGGACAATCATGGTTGCTAAATATCCGTCTTGCGAACGAGGATCAACGCCGCCTTCGCCAACACGCGACAAAAATGGCTCAACTCATTCAAGGTCAGTAGCTCGGGACATGGCGCATCGTATAGTTTACGCGTAACAGGTACATTCTTCAACGGTCATTCAAACTCTTGTGTTCACAACTGCAGCAGTGTTGCAACGACAACCTGCAACTTGCTACAACGGCACCACTAGATCATTTCGCACAACTTCCTCTCCCTTTCTTTTATGCCCTCGCTCTCCCTCCCTCATCACAGCCTCGTCTCAGCACTTTCCTTCCCGATCTCAAGAAGTGCCCTGCAATTCACACCCTTCTCCGCCAACGATGGCAGCCATGACGCCAGCCAATGCCGCAGATCAAAACGCTGCTGTTTCAGTCCCATCATTCCCAACATTTGGAAATCTCTGCTCAAAAGAGCCAATATACTTTCTCTCATCTCTCTCAGTAGAGCAGCTCCAGGAAATAGCTCAGTCCGCTCCGCCACACTTGCGAACCGTATTCGGTTCCAACCCCGACAAGAACTCTTTCCTCGCCGACATCTTTCGACTCCGCCAATTAGAGGTTCAAACATAACCAACGCCTCCGAACCGTGCGCGGGATCTATCAGTTCTCATGTCCAAGCCACCAGCAACACTATGCTCAATGGCCCGCAATCAGCCAGAGAAACTGAAACAGCTCATGAGTTCCGCTCTCGTAGCTGACACTTCTCTTTCACCCCGAGAAGTCCCAACCAGCGCAATAAAAGCAGCTGCAATTGCAACCGAATGGCAATTCGATTCATTTCGCAACTTCAATGCCAATAATGTAGCCCTGGGCAACGCGCAAGCCCCTACGAGCACACCTAGAAACAATCTCGCCGGACTGCTTGTTCAGCCCACACATGATACGCCACCGCCGGGGGACTCCGACTCGAGCTCTGAAGACGATGACAGTCCAAGTCACCCAAGGAAGAAGCAGAAACAAACTCTTCAGCCTACAAATTTTAAAATAGGTCTGCTGTCGGCAGAGGAGCAGACCTTAAACTTCTATCCAGGAAAGAGCACCGTCTCTGCAAGCCTCATGGTGGAAAGTCTCATGGGACCAGCAATTCTGAATCGCCTCACAGCCGGAGGCACCGATATCCCCACGTATCTCAGGCAGGGCCTCAAGCATTGGAGGCGCCCACTGTCTGGCCAGCCGCAGGCGGCAGAAATAGAGGCAATAACCATCGGAAGAATGATCCATTTGGAGCTTCTGACTCACGACTCTCCACGCGAAGCTCTTTCCCAGCGCCCATCCCTGGAAGTTGGACTGCGCCGCATATTCGCAATTCTCTTCGTGGAAGAGTCAGTAGCAAAAGGAGAATTCCCAGATCGCAAATCGGCTTGGAACGCAGTGATTCACATCATGGAGACTGCTCCCAACGGTACTGTTATGTCACAGCATTTGGAAGAAACCGTGACACGAAGCCTATCTCTTCAGAAGAGAAAACTGGCCGCCCTGAAGCTTCTCCGCGACTCCAACCGAACGGCCACCCAGCATCGACCGACACGAACGGATCAAGGGCGAACGAACAATACCCTCGTGGGCGGGACCGTCCATACAATCCACGAAACTAGATACGGAACATTCCAGCTTGCGCAACAATTCTCTATTCCCAATCCCTTTCTTTACATCTCCCAACCCTTTTGCTCAGCACGCTAACCTTATAATGGCTTCCCTCTCCGGCCTCTTTCATGGTCCCTTGGAGCCCCCATTTCCCCAGTTCACAACCAGAAGGCAGCGTGCTGTTCGGGTATCAATACTGGAGCGAACGCTTGACTCAAACCCACAAATCCGCCTTCCTCTGTCATCCCCAACATCACGGTGTCAGTCATTTGAAATCTCAACCGCAGACACGGTTCACAGCATTCACCGCCATTTCAAGAATCCAATCACAGCTTTCAGAAGAGGACTCTTTACTCCAATCCGTGCTGACAGGCTCGCCCTACCACCTCCACGCCCCCCTCCTGAGTCTTATCTTGCCAATGAATGGATATCGAGATTACCGCAATTCACCCGTGTGCTCTTCAGTGATGGTGGCGACGGAACCTTTGATAGCGCATTGCTGGACCAACTTCCCGGCTCTTGTCCAAATCAAGGCCCTGGACGCTACCGCATCGCTCCCCCAAAAACGCACGCCAACCAAGCGCAGTACCTCCGACTGTTAGAGCGTGCAGAGGACTCTGGCATGCCCCACTGGTCTCTAATCGAAAGGGAGGACCCAAAATACACGCAATTTGCCAACCAAATTGAGCTGTCACTCTTTGCTGTATCCAAATCGAAAGATGAAGACCGTTTAATTTCCAGGCCTCGAGTCCAGAACGACCTTTTTCCGGACCCCCCCTACACTTCCCTTCCCGATCCAAGTCTCTTCAGCTCTATATTGCACGCCACCGCTCAACAACCTATCTCGGCCTTCTTTTTTGATGTCCATAACATGTTTCACAACGTCGTGTTGCCCACATGGCTCTCGCTCCTCTTCCCCTGGAAAGCAGTTTCCCTCTTCTCTCTTCCCCCTCATCTCGCAGAAAAAGTATCCAAGCGGCTCAAAATCGACCTCACCGGATCTAACATAACTCTCCGGCCGTGTTAAGCATCCATACCAATGGGTAGCAAATGGAGCGTTTACATCTGTCACACTTTCGCAGCCAAGCTCATAAGTGAAGCATACCATACTTTCTGTCAATCTCGGCTCTCTCCTAATGGGCTCCACGAGCTAACCTTCTTCCTGAAAGAGCGCAGCCCAGTTTTTCTTACTGCCACCAACCCACTAGCCCTACACATCATCGATGACATTGTGGCGATAATGCGCGGCTGGACAGAGAACCAAGTGCTCTCTCTTTACCGTATTATGCGAGCAGTCTTTCAGGCAGCCAAACTTCCGGTCAAGATTTCGAAATCAAGACCCTTCTCTAAGGCCATTACGAGCAGTGTGGAATTTATTGGATGTAGTTGGAATCTTAATCAAGGAACAATCAAGCCCACTCAATCGAAACAAGCACCTGTCTTTAATCAAATTTGAGAGCTATTGGTCTCGGATACGGTCACTCTTTATGACTGGCAGTCTATACTTGGCAAGCTCATCTGGCAAACTATGCTTCAACGACCACTGCTGGCCTGCCTCTCTGCTGTCTTCCGCCCATACAAATGCAATGATCTACAAACTATAGTGCCCTTGTCAGCGGAAATGAAACGAGAGATTCAGGTGCTGTCTGTTTTATCTCCTTTGGCTTTCATTGATGTTATGATCCCAATTATTTCCTTTGTTATCACATTTGATGCATCCAAAACGGCTGGAGCCATACTGCAGTCTCAATCTGACCCACTGGTCTCTTAAAAACTTTGGGCGCTTTCGCATCGGCTGCGTTTTGATGTGTTTCAATCGAAGGAGTGGAACGAACTTTGAAAACAGGTGTACAAGGTTTACAAAAGTTTTAAATGGCGAACATAATTCGTGCATCGATGGAGAAAGAACGATCATTTTAACTGTCTAGAATCTACGTGCGCAGTCTTGACGATGGCATGGCTGGCAAGAAAGCGAACAATGAACTGCAGAATAGTATTGTGCACCGACTCGCTGGTCTCGTTAGGCATGTTTGCCGAAGGACGATCATCTTCTACTCCTCTTTTACTAAGATGCAAGCGCCTGGCTGCACTCTGCATGTGACTGAATGTTTATTTCTCTTTCGTGTACATTTCATCGCTGCGCAATGAAGCTGATAAGCACTCTAGACCGCAGCTCGTGTAAGGAATTTTCGCTGCCGCAGAACGTGATTCGTTTACGAGCATCTCCACGCATCGAACGGAACGGGACATTCTGAGGCTGCTTAGCACATACAGCGTGTCTTGGCCTGTGATTTTTATCATAGTGCCAAAGCGAATGTTCGCTATTGCCGACATTCGAGTTCTCCAATGAAGAAGATGGCTCAAGGAGCAAACCGAAGGACCCGCGATAATTGTGTTTCGAGACACGAGAAGAGGTTTTATCGCGAAGGAAGGTGCTGCGTTTGACACGTATGACGGTGATAATGGCGCCTGGTGTTATTACGGCAAGCCTCTGGTCAAGATCAGACTGCGAGGTTCAGGGAATCGCGAACTTTCGCAGCACAACCTCTCGAGCGCTTGCAACCTGCTACGGACTCCTTCGTTTTTACCCTCCCTTTGAGCCCATCCTACCATAGTCTTCTATTCTGAAGCTGCTTAGCACATACAGCCTGTCTTGGCCTGTGATTTTTATCATAGTGCCAAAGCGAATGTTCGCTATTGCCGACATTCGAGTCCTCCAAAAAAGAAGATCGCTCAAGGAGCAAACCGAAAGACCCGCGATAATTTCATTAACAGCACGATGGCGCCAAAAGCGACCGCGAAGTTACAACGAATACAAACACTCTCGCTTCAACGAGGGATGCATACAAATGTCGAGTAGGTCGATGGTCTCTTTACTGAGTCGCTATCCGTAGAGCGAGACGTCATAAGTACGCCTCTCCCCGCCATTTCGTGCCCTTTGGCACACAGACGGTCTGTCAGCGACGATTTGCAGTCTGTGCTGTCAGCAACAGACATCTGCGTACCACACTGCAAAGTGCACTGCTGCACCATTGCGAACTCACACAGTCTCCTACGAGCTCAACTGAGCTGGTCAGTGCAGGTGCCGCAATAGGTTCTTCGCGACGAGATACTCATGCAGGGCACCCGTAATAGTCCCGTCAGAGTCAATAAAATCACGCGTCGGCTGCCACTCGGCATCATGGGTCCGCGAGTTCTCCAAAAGCGTAAGCCACTGATATCCACGCCCCCGTCTACGATGCGCAAGAATGCGAGAAACTTTGTACAGCGGAGCTGACGTCGCATCAGCAGCGACAGGTAGTGGAGCCTGCGGGCTTGGTTGGGAAATGGAGTCAGGCTGCGAGCGATGTGGCTTTGTGTGAGACACGTGAACCACTGGGTGCGTCCGAATGTGCTTGGGAAAATCTAGCCGGACTGCATTCTTCCCTATGAGTTCCAGGATCCGAAAAGGACCGAACCTTCGCGCAGAAAGCTTTGCCGACGCCTGGGCCTTACTATAAAAGTCCTTGAAAAGCTTTCGCGACACCCAAACGTCATCCCTGAACTGGTAATTAGGCATCTTAAAATGTACACTAGCTTCCGCCGTTTGGCGCACCTTAGCTAAACGGTGGGCATACTGTGCATCGGCCATGACTGAGGACAGGCGATCTCGGAAATCGGAGAGGCTCTCTACCGGCGGCGGAATACAAAATAAAGTGTCAATGGGAGCCTTAGGTTGGCAACCAAGATCTATATCAAACGGCGAAAGTCCGAGATCCTCTGAAATAGATGAGTTGTAGGCAAATTCAGCAGAAGGCAACAACGTATCCCAATCATCCTGTTCAAAAGAACAGAAGCATCGGAGGTAGTTTTCGACCATACGGTTCATAACCTCAGACGCCCCATCAGTCTGAGGGTGGCGAGAAGACGCCATACGAAGCTGAACACCACACAGAGACATCAACGCCAGCCAGAACTTGGCAATAAAGCGTGGGTCCCGATCAGAGATAATAGAATCAGGAAGGCCGTGATGAGGAAAAATGTTGTCAAAAAAGAGCCGGGCCACGTCATCAGCTCCGTCTGTTTCTTTGCAGGCCACAAAACGAACGCGACGAGACAAACGATCCACTCAGGTCGAGATACAATCAAAACCGCGAGGGGTACGGGGTAACTTGACAATAAAATCGGTGGCAACCATACCCCAACGACGTGTGGGAACGGGCAAGGCTCGCGGGTTGTTCAAAGTCTGCCCATGAAAGTTCTTCTGTTGCTGGCAAGTACGACAACCTGAACAGTAGCGCTCAACGTTCCGACCTTTATACTTCCAATGATAGTCGGCAAGGCGCGCGAGCGTCTTAACAAAGGCGAAATGACCATCGGCGGGGTTATCGTGTGAGAGCTGCAATACCATGCTTCGAGCGGCAGTAGGAACACACAATCTGTCCCGGTAAAGAAGCCGCCATTCATCTAGGCGAAATGAAGTCAAAATTGTTTCGATACGCTTCCGCGTTTTAGCATCCTCGGGCCATTCATTGTGCAACGCGGCGAAAATAGGCCCAAAGTGCTGGTCTCCCGCGTAGTCGGCAAGGGCCTTTTCCAGTGCGGAGAAAGAGCGAGCAGAGGGTTCAAGGTGCGACACGTCCGCACGTTGCGGGATCCGCGACAGGGAGTCACCAAGGACATGAATCTTGCCCTTCTGGAGAGTGACATCGCTAATATTAAAAGACGCAAGTGTATCGCCTCACGCTGATTCAGATTCTTCTTGGTCAGAAAGTGCTGCACCACCTGGTTGTCGGTAATGACTTCAAACGACGATCCTTCCAGCTAACAGCGGAATCGCATCAAAGCAAAGACTAAACCAAGAATTTCGCGATCGTTAGCAGTATATTTCTGATCAGCGGCAGTCAAACGGCGAGACATATATGCGATCGCTCTTTCCGCTCCCGAATCGTCTATTTGAGTGAGAGTGGCAACAACAGCCGTCTGAGAAGCATCAATGTGAACGCGAAAAGGGCGATCCCAATCCGGCGGAACAACACAGAGGCTGTGACAAGTGCATGTTTCAAGTCACGAAAGGCATCATCGGCAGCTGCATCCCATGCATTTATACCAGAACCTTTCCGCTCAAGCGGGTTAGCGGGGCTGTACGAGCAGAAAAGTGTGGAATAAACCTCCGGAAAAACTTCACCAGGCCAACAACGCTTCGTAGCTCGGTAAGAGTCTGCGGAGTCGGCCAGTTCCGAATAATGTTAGTTTTCTCCGGATGCACACGGATTCCCTTTCGGCCAACGACAAGACCAAGAAACTCTGTCTCCGGTTTCAGAAACTCACATTTCTTCGGAGAAGCATAGAGTTTGTGATCCCGCAGTCGTTTCGAAACAGCACGTATGTGCGTGATGTGGTCCTCGCGCGTCCGGCTGTAGATAAGGATGTCATCGATGTACACCACTAAGAAGCGATCAATAAAGTCATGCAAGACCCGGTTCATGAGGCCTTGAAACGTAGCCGGCAAGTTACAAAGACCCATAGGCATGACTAAGTACTCAAATTGGCCGTACTTCGTGTTAAATGCCGTCTTCTCAATATCACAAGGCCGCAAACGGATCTTGTGAAAACCCGTCTTCAGATCCAACTTGGAGAAGTATGACGTCCTCCCAAGACGGTCGAACATCTCGTCACGGAGCGGAATAGGCGCTCGATTGCGTTTGGTAATGCGATTTAGTGCCCGGTAGTCAACCACGCAACGGAGAACCTTACCATTCTTCACGAAAAGAAGAGGGGCGCCATACGGAGAATTACTGCGTCTGATCTTGCCAGAATGTAAAAGCTTATCCACATATTCGCGAGCAGCGACTAATTCAGCTGGGGACAACTGGTATAAGGTATGGTACGAAGGGCGAGCTCCAGGCAGGACCGTCTGTCTCTTGCAGATGCTAGTTTTTGGCGAGGGTCGTCCAGAAATTGGCAAAGGTCGTCCAGAAATTGGCAAGGGTCGTCCAGTAAATTTTTTGAAAAAATATCGAGATCAATTATTTCAAAATTTGCAGATAATTGCTTGGGTCGTCCAGAATCGCTGTGCAGTAAATACTGGTGGGTTTTTCACTCGTGCTAGTTCTTTAGTCGAGGGCTACCTGAACTGTATTTCGCGAAGTCTAGGTTCAGTTTCCATTAAGGTGCACATTACACGATACCTTCTGCGGAATGATACCCTGCAACGCATGGAATACTAGTGCTAGTACAGATGATGCCCATTATGAAATCATACCGTTTTATTCGTATCTATTCTTCTATCGACCGCTTTTGCTAACCACTACTTCGCTATATTACATGTACCATATCCCCATGATGGAGCGGGTGTAGGCGCAATCTGCGGCAGATGCCGCAGACTGCACGTCCACCATGGGCTGTATCGGTAGAACAAATACGCACTCCGAGAGGATGAGGCGCGAAGCGCCTCATCCTCTCCGTTCCTCATGTAGGGAACCATGCCCAGATGCATGGTTCCCTACTTGAGGAACCTGCACCTGCAACTCGTGAGCTACCTCCGCGTCAAAAGTCATTTACCTGTATACGCAAGCAGAAAGTATCCATAAGTTAGTCAATGATCCGTTGGACACATTTGAAATGCGATGGAACGTACCATTGATAAAGCAAAACAGAAACGTTGCGCTAGAGAAGTCGAGGGACCTAGTAACTCGCAAAATGAAAAAGAAAAAGGAAAGGGATCGGTTAGATTACCAGCCCACCATCATCGTAAAGCGCAAAAGGTGTCGAAGCGAGAACTCACAAGCAAGGACACCAAGAATGCCCATGCAGCAAGTATACCGCAAGATGCGATTAACGAGAGAGCAGCCTATGTCCCAACCAAGTACCAGAATCGCCTATCCCGAACAGCCAGAGATCGATCTTGAGAGACGAAATGAAATTGGTGGTTTACCTGTATACGCAAGCAGAAAGTATCCATATGTTAGTCAATGCTCCGTTGGATACAGTTGAAATGCGATAGAACGTACCAGTGATAAGAGCAAAACAGAAACGTTGCGCTAGAAAAGTCGAGGGACCTAGTAACTCGCAAAAGTAACCCAAAGCCTTTTTCCTGCCGTTTACATGTCGCAGAGCGCGAAGAGACGTGGTGAGGATTGGTTAGTTTAGAACAAAGATACGTAGAAGGAAATGGAAGCACGTACGAAAAGACTGCACGGAAAGACTGCAAGGAATACATCCGTGAGATACGGATGCTGTCCGCTTTATGGAGGCGTCCGACGAGGGCGGAGAAAGAGAATAAGGTACGCTTCATGTCCGCTTAATGGAATCCATTCTCAGCACGCTACTTTGTAATCCGTCGTACTTTTTTCCGCCCTCGCACTTCGTAGCGAGTGCGAGGGCGGAAAAACGTACGACGGAGCGGAGTAGAACGCGAGGATGGCACGGATCACGACGGTAACAAAAGATCGGACGTCGGACGGGCGGGGGCGGCGGCGGAGGGAAGAGATTTATTTTTCTGTGCGAGATTGGACAAGTGTACAGCGTACAACGTTGGGAAACCACAGGTTTATAACCAGTGGTAGATAATACGAGAAGTACACCCTTGTGTTGAGGTCGACGTGTACCTACGTTCCTTTTTGAACGAAAGCACGTGATTTAAACTCAAAATATATTCTCCGTTCTGAGCAACACGTCGATATTGACTGTCGCTCGACCACCTTCTCCCTTCGGACGCCCTTCCCTTGCAGTCTTTGTAGTCGTTTCTCGTTCATTTCTTCTTCCCATGGTCTACTACTGTACACATAAGAAGCGTGGGTGCCCCTTCGTTACTCGCCGAGCAGTCTTATCTCTTCAACAGCATGTCAACCATTGCCCGTTTCGTCTGAAAGCAGCGCTGGAAGACGACAATAGCCGGCCCCTTCGGAGAAGCAAGCGTCTCAAGCTTTCCGCGCCCGCGCCCGCATCTTCCGAAACGGTCACTGCCCCTTGTCGCCTTCCGGAGCCTCCAGTGTCCGAGGACATCGTCGACCCCACTCCGTGCGCCCCTCCCATTCCGGACACTTCGCATTGTGTTTCTCCTTCCCCGGGTCCCGCGTCATTAGAGCGAGAACACGGAAGCAGTTCCCGCCCAGTGCCTTCTGAGGAGGCCCTTGGTGATTTGCATATGGATTATCTCACGGTTTGTCTGGCTTCAGTAGCTTCCAACCTTGGTCATCGTGAGGCGGACGAGCTAATTGGGCTACTTTGGGACCCGCGATTCTCGCAAAAGCGATTCAACGAGACCATAACAAGTTCCAAGCGCTGTACAGAACTGAAGAACGCCATTTTCGAACGATACGCCTCAAAGGACGGTTTCAATCGCAGAACTGTCTCGCCAGAAGGATGTAAGTTCAGCGCCACCCTCTACACGAGAGACCCCGTTCAGAAACTTGTGAAACAGCTCCAGTTGGCTAACAACGAAAACACATTCTTCTACCCTATACCTCAGACCCACTCCACGAAAATATCTCACCCCATGTCCGGCTCTCTCGCAAGAGACGCCACCTCAAAACTTAAGGAAATGGTCATGGGCTCTTTGAATAGTAGAATAGTGTGGTACTCCCAAGAAATAAGTTACAGTGAATCTTTCGTAGGTCTTCTGCAGGTATACACCGATAAGTCTTCAACAACTCTAAAGCAAACATCGGTTACCGCCTATCCTCTTCACCTCATATTTCTCAACTTCTCCGACGAGCTTCGCCGTAAGTGTATCCGTGATGACCTCACAGTAGTGGCATACTTCCCTACCACACTGATCGAGGTTTCCGCATCTGAAGCAGACGCAATGCCATTCGTTTCTAGCAAGTCTCTACGCGAGTCCAGGATGCAAATCCTTCAAGAATCTCTTCGTCAAGTCCTGGAGCCCATTCTAAATCTCACGCAGAAAGGTTTTCAGTTCATCGGCGAAGACAAACTAAGTCGAGTGTGCCATCCTCTGCTTGCAAGTTATTGTGCGGATATTCCTGAGGCTAAGGACATTCTGTCCATTCTTCATGGGACCAAAACGGAAAGCCCGTGTCATAGATGCAAAGCCCCTTGCTCATCTTTATGCAGTCCTATTCCCACCTCATTCAACGGACGTTCTCAAAAGCACACGAAAAGCATCCGAAAGACATACACAGCTATCTTGCAACATGCACAAAAAGACGAGGCGGAAAGACGTCCACGTCGTGCGAGGGAGAGGAGATCTCAAGCGGATACTCTGATGCGTTCAAATTCCATATCTCTCATTCCTTCGTTCCTCGAAACTTCCGTAAGCCTTGGAATGATCCCGGGATTGTCTCCATACAGTCTGTTCTCATTCCAACCATTACACAACTTGCATCTCGGCATCTCAAAGTTGATAAAAACGGCCACAATCGAGAGACTGCAGTCAGACACCCTGTGCACCACAATAGGAACATCTGCATCGCGTTCATTTCGAACGATACGCACCCAACTCCTCAACCATGCAAACGCAATTCTAGCTGCCATAGAACGCGATTCTCCTGCCAAAGGTTTACATATCGATTTCTCCACGCAGGAGAAAGGCAAATCTTTGAATGGTATCTTCACGAAAGACGGTCTCCGTGGAATGCTGGAGGCCAAAAACTACAAAGCACTTGACATGGTCTTTCCCTTCATAGGAGCATTCTTTGACATATGCTGTGGAGAACAGGACGTTGCCCCAATCACAACCGTTTTCTCTCAGTACTCGGACTTGCTCTCGACCTTATTCAGATACAATCGTGACCCGTATTGGACTGAAAGCTCTCTCCTGTGTCTTAGTTCGGAGATTGAAGCCTTCAGGCGTTCCGCAACAAAGACTCTGGCGGATTTTCATCCCTCCAGACTGGGAACTCTGAAGTTTCATCTTCTCGATCATCTCGTGGACGATATTCGCCGTCTGGGAAGTATCAAGTACTACGACGCAGGCATATACGAACATGCACACCTGCTATTTAAGAGATACTACAAAAAGACGTCCAGAAGAACAGCAACGGCTGTGGAGGAGACTATTCGCTCCATTGAGCACGGACATGTTAGAAAGCAATGGAATGGCAATACTCCTTACCAGCGTAATCCAGGTTTACCAGGAACTTCCACACAGCTTCCTCGGTTTGCAATGAGAGGGCGTTCTTTCACTTTACGAGCTCTTCAACATTGTGTTTCAAGTGTGTCCAGTTCAAAAACATGGACTGCTGTTGGAGAAATGTTCTCAAGTACGGACACAAGGTCGATTCTTGATCAAATTGGTGAACAGGCCCTTCCTCCTTTCCTCAGTCTCGTGAAAGAAACACTGGATGAGCACTCTATTACATACTTCCCAGAAAAGACAAGGATAACTCTGGTGAATTCGGCCCTCGTGAAAGGCGGTTTCGTTCCGACTCTTGAACACGTCGATTCGTCTTCTAAGGCACCTAAGCTGGGACGACCCAAATACCCCATCATCCAACGTGTCTTCGCTTCTCCAGCATTTGGTCCCAGTAGAAAGCCAAAGTTTTCCACTGTATTGGTAAGCGGAGAAGATTCAGAGACTTGGGTTGCCCAGGTAGTCGCTCTGATTCGAATATCTCTCCTTGATTATGCACTTACCGCACCAGAGGTGGCATTCGTCCGGTATTTCGAGGTTTTACCCCCCGCAACAAACATCGACCACATATTGAAATGCATATCTTTACGGTGGGCTACAAACGATGAAAAGAACCACACTCTTCCGTTCCCTCGTCATTCCAAAGCGGAGACTATCGTAGAGTTAACTCCTTGGTACGGGATGGTTCCGGCTTCTGCACTACAGGGAACTGTCCATGTTGTTCGATCAAACTACCCTGCTCCACCTTTTTGTCCTCCACTTCAATGGTTTCAACACCGATTCTACATCAATCGATTCTATCATGATTCAGATGAAGGACCAACTGAGCACGTTGATCTTGTACAGCCTTAAACATTAAGGGCTCCATCCTCTACATGTTCACCTTGTGGTGCCTTTTCTTGTGATCCTGTGTTAATTCCGAAATCGTTCATGTCCATTTCCTTGAACTCCATATCCCCTTCCTCGCATTCACCAACGAAGCAATCGCTAATAGACCCCAATCTTCGGCTCACACTGTCAATAAAAAATTGTTCTTTCACAGTGAGGTAAAGTCTTCCGTTCGACGGCATTCGATATCCAAATGTAGCCTCTCTCATGTCATTACCAAGAACCTTAGTCCAATCTTCCGTTGTCGTTCCAAAATTATGAAACTCGCTGGAATTGGTCCTCAAGACACGTTGCCTAACATCCCCCAGAACATTCTTTAAACACAGAGGTAGCAGTTCGGCAAACTTCTTTGTAAACAGTTTCTGTCTCTGGCCACCCCTTGACACATCCGTACTTAGAAGGCTCACCACCGTCAACACCCAAGCGTCCAAACGTGCGAGCAACAGTATTGTGCCATCTAAAAAGGTGCCCGTATCCTTGTCTTCCACATCATACCCAATAAACTCCTTCAGCACTTGTACCCTGACACGGTTTCGGAAGAACAAGTCTTGATCTTCCCGTCGTCATATCC